>QTSX02007154.1:0-426720 GCA_014839935.2 Entomophthora muscae | reverse complement strand
GACTGGGATGATCTTGATTCCTTGGGACTTGATTCCTTTGAGCTTGATTCATCTGGGCTTGGCTGGGGTTCTGGACTCTTGGGTATCTTCTTTATTTCTTTCTTGTTTAGTGGAACCTCATCTCCTTCTGATTGGTATCAGCTTGGAGAAGAGGAGGGGACAGGGGAGGGCTCTTTGCTTTCAGGGTCTGGGGTCTTCTCCTTTGTCTTCTGTTTTGTTGTGGGCTCTTTGGCTGGTTTTTTGTTGAGGTAGGGACTTTGGGCCTTTCCAGAGGCTTTGGGTACTTTCTTGGTTGACTTGGGGTTATTTTGTGGCTTCTTGGAAGATTTTTCCTACAATAATTAGAGTAGAGATCATAAAGTAAGAATAATCATGTGAGACATGAATAAAATTAAATAATAATCACTTGTTTTAAATTTTATTATTAAGTAAATAGTTTATAGAAGTATAGAAAGTAATTTTAGAGCTAGTTTATTATTAAAGAATAGAAAAAAGCCCATGTTTAAATAAAAAGTCAACATTCTGGTAGTCACAGTAGTTGAAAATATTTAATTTAGTTTGTCAGCATAAAAAAATGCTTTAATTTTGACGTTGACATAATGACAGTCAGCATTAAAGTGGAAAAACACTATGTAAATCACTTATAAAGCTTGGTTGATATTTTCCAGAGTTGGTTTTTTAAGGCCAAAATTGATTATTTTTAAATTTAAAAAAATTAAAGAGTTGCATATGTAACTTATGAAAACTAAATAATAGGGATTGTAGAAGGAAGTCTGAAGTACAGCCCTGGGTACTTTGGCCTGAATTACCTTACCATTGTATGTGTGCTTTTTGTTAAGCGGAAGTGTTTTACTAATAAATAAGTGAAGGTGTTGACATTCAGGAAGTCAGCGTTCTTTTATAGCAACTCTCCTATTAAATCTCGCTTAAATTATGTCACTTTGTTTGCTTAGACAAACCCCTTTGTTGCAATTTAGGCAACGTGCTGATTTGACACAAAGTTGACATTATAATTACATATATAAATTCTAGTTTTAACATATGTTTGTTGGCTTAAGTGGACTTCTGGAAATAAGCTATAGTTTATCCAGTGAGTTTAAAATAACAGTAAATATCTAAATAATACAAAGAATGCTCTGAAAGTTGGCATATGTCTTTGTTCAATGCTCATCTTAATATATATTTAATAAGAACAGTAGTATAAAATATAAAAAGTAGTTATTTTTAGAATATTGTGTATTTTATTAAGAAAATTATGGATTCTTATTTGGGGTCAACATCCAGATATTACTTACTGTAGTCAACCTTAATGTAAAAGTACAAAGAAACTTATATTTTCATAGTAAATATATTAGTTTTTTGGCTTAAAATTAAGCCTTTTTTTAAATGGTGTCAATATTATGTCTGTTCCTTTTTAATTTTGCAATTCTGACTTAATAATTCACTATGAAAAATTAGCTTAGTTTTGGAAATGCCCAATTACGGTGGATGCATACCAAAATAATGTCGACTTACTGAATGTTGAAAAATTGTCAACATTCATTCAGTCAACTTGTGGAATGAGTTAATTCTGGCGGTTGCCCTTCAAGGTATGGCCGTTGGATATTGTGGGACCCATGCCTGGTGAAAACAAGGGCAAGAAGTACATTATCACAGCCATTGACTATGCAACCAGATGGCCCGTAGCACAAGCTACAAAAGAGCACAAAGGCAATGACGTGAGACAATTCATTGGCAAAGAAATCATAGCTAAGTTTGGAAACCCCGACCTCTTAATCACAGATGGAGGCACTGAACTCAAAGCTATTGACACCAACATATACTTACCAAAAATGGAATAAAACACGTCACAGCCAGCCCATATCACCCCCAGGCAAATGGACGCATAGAACAACTAAACAGCTCTCTGGTGGAAGCCCTTAGTAAGCTATCTGCCAATAATCCAAAAGCCTGAGTTGACATGTTGCCAACAGCCCTTATGGTCTGCAGAACACGAGTCAACCGCAATACAGGCAAAAGCTCCTATGAACTTGTCTATGGTCAGAAACCTTCACTTGTCAGTACAACCACAGGACCACAACTGCCACTTCCAAAGAAGATACCAGACAGTAATGACCCAAAAGTACTACAAGCCAGAAAGGACCTAGAAGTGATGGAACAACAAAGGGTTTGGCGGGAAGCAATCCCATTGCAATAAGAAAGGTTCCAAGTAGGAGACAAGATCTGGGTTGTCAATCACAACCAGCACAAATTAGACCCAGGATTACGCGGACCAGGTATGGTCATGGAGGTGAAACCCAATAACACGTACCTCATCAAAGGGATTAGAGCTCAAACTGAACTGAAGTGTATGCATCATGATTGACTCTGCCTATGTAAAGCAAGAGCAGCCCAACAAAACTCAAGACTCCCTGTTCCTAATGCCAAACTGGATCAATACCAGGCCTGTATTCCAGATACCCTCAAGAAGGTTCCCAAGGCTCCGCCTTCCAGCACCCCAGGGGGAGATGTCACAACATCTTCAATACTCCCTCTTGGGGAATTAACGCCCCAAGTAAATCACCAAGCGGCTCATCAAGTGGTTCACCGCCCAGCCAATAAGCCAGTGGCACCTTTATCAGCTAACCATCTAAGATAAGGATCCCTCAATCCAGGTCCTAAATGAAACACAATTTGATTAAGCCTTGTGACTCAAGAGGAACATTACTCAGATAAGCCCTGTGACTGCCATGACGTACATGGACAACAGGTGGCTTATCATGATACTATATATTAACCTATATTCATATTCAATAAATTATCATTCTCTTCTTAATCTTCCCCTTTATTTCGTTTATTATACTTCCCAGAAGTATATACACAACACACCCATGTATTCAAGGAAGAACTCATTGAGCTACCCCCTGAAAGGGAGAAAAACATGGCATCAACCTATGTAAAGCCATGCCCAAACCTGCACCCCTCTACAGACTCTCTCCCATAGAGACCCAAACCCTCAAAACACTCATTGAGGACAATCTAGCAAAAGGATTCATTTGCCCATCTGAATCCCTGTGGGGGGCAGCAGTGTTCTTTGTAAAGAAAAAGGAAGGCACTCTGCGTCTAGTAACTGACTACTGAGCACTAAATGCAAGCACAGTAAAGAATAAATACCATCTTCCACTTATATAGGATCTGTTTGCAAGACTCTCAGGAGCCAAATTTTTCTCCAAAATTGACCTAACTGCAGGTTACAACCAAGTCAAAGTAAAGGAAAAGGACATACCAAAGACTGTGTTCCCTATACAATTTGGATCCTTTGAGTGTAGGGTAATGAACTTTGGGATGCCCACTGCTCCCGCAACGTTTGTCACCATGATGAACCAAGCGCTAAATGTTCTTTCAAATACATTTTGCTACCTTGACAATATCATCATATTCTCAAAAACAAAAAAGGAACACCTCATGCATGTCCACAAGACACTCAATCAACTCGCAAAGCACAAACTTTACGCAAAACCAAGTAAGTGCCAATTTATGGAAAAGGAACTCCTGTTCTTGGGCCACATTGTCTCTTACGGTGGCATCAAAGCAGATCCAGACAAAATAAAGGCCATAAATAACATGCAACGCCTCACCTCTGTTAAACAAGTTAGATGCTTTCTTGGAATGATAGCTTACCTAAGGAAATACATCAAAGACTGCGGAAAACTAACCACACTAATCAATGACTTAACCAAGGGTAATGCCAAAAAAATTCATATGGACACCAGAATGTGACAAGAATTTCCAATCATTAAAACAAGCTTTGATTGAAGCACCAATCTTGCAATACCCAGATAACAGCGGGTGCTACGAGCTTGAGTCAGATGCCAGTGACACCGCCATTGGTGAAGTCCAACGCACCCGCCAGCCAGGGCAGCAAGACTTCCTGCCAGTATGTTACAAAAGTAGAAAACTAACCAATACTGAGCAGAGGTACCCAATACACTATAAGGAATTTTTAGCAATATATCACACATGCAAGAAATGGAGATTTTATCTAGAAGGACATTTAAACGTCATAATACTAACTGACCATAAATCCTTAATATATTTCAAAACTCAGAATGCACTTGCACGGCAACAAGCAAAATGGATGTCTCTGGTGGAGCAGCTTAATTTGGACATCTAATAAAAAAGAGGCAGAGCTGGTCACAGCTGATGCTCTCTCTAGACTATGTCAGCCAAGAGAGGATCATCCTGACTACCTGGACTCTGACTGGCCAAACCTATATAATAATGAGTATAAAACCAAAGGGAAAGACCCCTAAACACATCAGCTAACCCACAATACATTAGTAAGAAACAAAAATATTTCCATTTATCAAATGGCACTTTATACCAAAATATTAATGACAAACATGTTCCCTACATCCAACCTGCACAAAGAGTTGACACCATATTAAGACATCACCGCCTACTAGGCCATACAAAGGCTAACAACCTATACCTCACATTAAAAGAGATAGTATGGTGGCCCAACCTCAAACAGGATATAGTTGATGTTCTGAAAAAGTGCACAGTGTGTGAGAAATACACCAGCACAAGGGCTCCCCAGCCAACAGTCAAACCAGTACCTAACCCTGAACCATTCAAGGTTTGGGGACTGGACATAGTGGGCCCCTTCCCAGAAACTAAGACAAACCAACATTTCCTGATTATAGTCATTGACTTTGCTACACGCTGGGCCATCTTCTGGGCAACAAAGGACCATAAAGCAGAAACCATAAACCGATTCATTAACAAAGCAATCATAGCCAACTACGGCACTCCAGACTACATCATAACTGGTGGAGCAACCGAGTTATCAGGTCACATAGTAAACAACAACTTAAAATCCAAAAACATTAAACATTCCACAACCTCTCCATACAGGCCACAGCCCAACAGCAGAGTAGAACACCTAAACAGCAGCCTTATAAGGACCCTAGAGAAAATTATGGATGGCAAAGCCAAAGACACATGGCCACTATACGTGAAACATGCATTACTAGTATACTGGGCCAGCACCAATCAAGGGACAGGCTATTCACCGTTTGAGCTAACCTATGGGTACAAACCAGAAATAATTACCCGCAACAAGCAGCCATACATAAAGATCCCCCCAGGGAAACCCCACAGTAGAACAAACACTAAATCTACAACACATACGCCTCAAAGCTAAAATAGCAGAAATAAAAAGGCTCAAATTAAAAAAGGTAACCTCCACAGAGGGGCCACTTCCCATCAACTCCCCCACTGGGTTCTAGCTGTCAACAGAAAGAAACTAGACTCAGTACACAGGGGACCAGGAAGAATCATCAAGCACAGACTAGATGACAACACCTATCTAGTAAAATTCCAAGGTGCCAAAACCCCAATTGTCAAGAAATATCACAAAGCCCGTCTCCGCCTTAGTAAAGGAGAACACTCAACCAGACTGGTTCCAACTAGTAAACAGCTCCAGGAGCATCAGGCGGCAGCCGTTGAAACAAAGCCCCCTCTGATGCACCAGAGTAACCCCTTAAGGGGGGTGTCAAGGGTCTGGATGTACAAGCCTTCTGGCTACCAACAACCTGCTTAAAATCCAACCATTGCCCGATTTGGTGCCCTTCCAATATACTGTTCAACATATCAAGAATGGTAACCAAGCAATATCACATGATGATCCAAGTATCCAGTGGCCCAAACCCATCCCGCACATGACCAACTCCTAGGTTTGATCCAACTAAGTCTCTGCCACAGCCCAATCTATATAAGCCTAAAATATTATCCAATAAAAGATACTTCTCTTCTCTCCTAATTCCATATTTGAAGCTTCCCCAAAAGGCGCTCCTTATCACTGGTAATAGCCATAAAATATTCTTTAGTCACCTGTGTATGTACCTTTGTGGTCTTGTAAATACTTTGCCTAGAACATATTACACAGTTAAAATTCCAGGAGATGCTAATATTGCTTAATTGATACAGAAATAGGCAATATTAAGTAATAAAGGCAGGAAAGTTGTTAAAATCAAATGTCTTTACTGCGTGATTGAATCTAATTGCAGCTAGGCATAACCTGGTTTGATGGTAATAGTATTGGGATGCAATTAAAGAAATGGTAAGATAAGCTAATATGATATTGGTACATAAAATATTAACAGCAAACAAAATCACCAGGAGAAATTTATGTTCTCATAAACATAGCATGTCGTATTCATTGCTATCAATGTATTGATGTTAGTTATGTATTGTAACTTAAGGAAGTCCGACAAGCAACCAAATCAGCAAGCAAGAAGGAATTATAATAATTCGTAAAGTTAGTATCCGCACATTATTCCCAAGTTAAGAAAAGTTGTGGTTGGGTCATCAATAGTTTGGTAGTACAGAACTGGCATCAGGTATCCGTTGCTGTAGAACATGCTGTGCAACTCTCGGCTACACTGGGTGCATGCCTTGGCTGGAGTTACGGCATTTAGCGTCCTGAACTTTGAAGGGAATGCCAACTGTGATGAAACATGGGAAAACTCGTCAAGACAACTTTTCCCGTGGGATACATGTCCCTTGCAGACTAACTTTGCCGCATCATGATTGCCCCAGAGGGCGTAGATGCGCTCCTTGTTGGAAAGAATGGGGTTATTGGCATTTGGTGGCTCAATATGGCATGCGTCCCTGACCCGTCTGGATGCTTGAACAGTTATCTCATGGCATTTATCGGAGCATGGGGTAGCTGCTGTACCAAAGAAGAGACTGGAATATATATAGCACTCGTTCAAGCCAGTGTAATTCTTCTCAATCCCATGCAGTATGCTTGGTGTACAAGCTCCAGGAGGAAGGTCATCAAAGAATCGAGATCCCATAACTGATCCCAAGAACATCATATTGGCTCGCATCCCTCTTTTTCCCATGCTTACTCCCACTGTTTGATATTCACTATTAATCCTTGCACACAACAGGAACACTTCATCCAGGTTGGCCTCACTATTTAAACTGTTCTCGGCACATTTACCTCGAAACCAACCAATCACATATGTCTCCTCATCTCGCAAGCAAGATTATCCGAACTTCCCCTTTTCCACAAAGGAAAGGTTGATTTAAAGTCTAAATTTAAGGCAAGGAATTTATTTCCAGATCTATTAAACATCCATGTTTTGAAGCTTTGCTCCTCGCCCTTAAACGCGCGATGATCAGCCCAATGGTTGAAACTCCCATCAGCGATCCTGGTAGGCTCGAGATGGTCCTCAAAATCTTTAGTAGAACATTGTAGATTCAAGGGCGTACATAAATTATACTCCAAGTCCACATTTAAGGGGAAATGTGGGGCCAAGTACGTAGCGATGGAAGGTTTATCCCAGGAGCTCAATTCTAGATTCAGCATCTAAGCCATGACTCTGATGGGACGTATGCTGATAATACCTAATCCCAACATATATCCTAAACCAAAATCCATCACATCGGAAGCATTGGGTGATTTTCAGGGGCACGATGCCAAAAGCAGCAGGGGAATAGATTTAGTACTTACCACCTTTTAGAAACAAATTGGATGTGTCTGTCACAATTAGGGCTGCATCAGATTTCGGATGGGTGGCTCCTTTTCTTAAAAGAAGCACCCATCCAAACTCCAGAAACGATTTCGAGTAAATCTTCTTTGAGAAGATTCTTTTGGAATTGTTTCCTTCCTCATCCACAGAAGGATGAGGAAGTTTGGATTTTTTTATTAAAAATAAATATATATGACTTTCTTTATTTTAATTTTTAAAATATTCTAATTTGTAACTAAAATTATTTCTTTGAAAATAAAATTTTATTATTAATTTTTATTGAAAAAATTTGAATTTCTGGAAAGCAAAAAGCCTTCCATCACCTTTTTTAAGGTGATTTCGGATTCCCCTAAGCTGGGGGAATCCGAAAGAAGAGGATGGGGAAGGGAGGATGAGACAATTACAGCGAATGCCATAATCGTCCTTTTTTTGGGCCTCACAGCCCTAGTCACAATTTACAGATGTTGGATGCCCAGCTTACAGGCCAAGCCACCCGCAACTTAATGCTGGCCAGGAGAACCCAAAGACAGCAGCAACAAATTAAATAAAGTGAGCAAACTTATATTTGAGAATGTATGGTTATTCATTATCCGGGGCATATAAAAATCCAGGATAACTGGTCCCATTCCCCTTTAACAAATAATTCACGTGCCAAAAAATTCAAACCACTTCTGCTGTTAACCAGATCTGCACTTGGAAGCCTTTATTAGGTGGGTACCAGAAAGACTTGGGGCTGTGCAAGTTATTCATCAATGTAGCAATAAGTGTTGTGGATACTGGATCATATTCATATAACAAAAAAGGTTGAATGGCTTATATACATCAGTAAGTTGTTGAGAACTTGTGCAAAGAACAGGAAGATTTAGATGACATTAAGAACTAGAGTATAACCACTAAGAATGCAAACAGCAGGGAAACAAGTGTATGAAACAGCCAAAAAATAGACAAGAACATATATCAATCAGGTGGATAGTCAGCAATTTTTTATCCCTTGAAAATAAAGCATGGGTTTGATGAGAAAGCCCTGTTAGGGAAGCTACAAATAGTAATTTGGAGAAGGATGATTTTATTGGATACTGAATTAAGCTTTTATAGCCAGATACATTGTGGCAGGTACTTAACTGGGATCAGTGGTTGGTATCAGGTTATATGACTCAGACCAGGATGAGTGAATACCTGAACAGGCCAGGTGAAAATGGATTTGATACCAGACTGGGAAAATGTTTGATCAATTTCTTTGGTACTAAATTGGGTAATGTATTGGATTTTGAGCTAGGTTAGCAGTAGCTGAACTATTCCAATATCCAGACCCTTAACACACTCCTCCTTAAAGAACTATTTGGGTGCATCCTTCAGAGTCCTGGTCTTAATAGCAGTGGCCTGGTGTCAGGGAAGTCTTCCCTAACTACAACAACTTTTCTTTTATTAACAACAGTCCAATTTTAAACTCTCAAAGTCAACCAGAAGTCAACAAAGTATGGAATATAGTATCCAGTGGGTTACACATTGACTGGGACAGGGATTGAACCCAGGATCCCAAAAAGTGAAGCAAATGGTTATTCTAAGGTCTAAAGTTCAATTTACATTACCTATTTATAATGATCTCTTTCATTTGACTTTGGTTTACAACTTTGGTTTTGCCTCTGCAAGCGTTAATAAGACATGTATACACGTCACTTACCGCTGAAAGATGATTGGCTGCCTCTAACCTTGTTGCCGCTCTCTAATCCACTTCTGATACTTGATAGTCAAGCACCGCTCTTGATCTGTACTTTAATAAACTTGATTGTTGAAACAGCAGGCTCAACCCACCAACAAGGTTCCAAACAAGCGGTTTCATGACTAGCAATCTGTTACGGTAGAAAACCAAATGAAAGGAATAACACGCCCCTGTAAGACTAGAAACCAACAAAGAACCGCCGCCAAACCCTTAAGAGAAACTGACAACTTAAATGCCGTAATTGACAAAAAATTGGTCAAAGCTGAGGTCGCTCAAATAGCCCTGGAAAATCTGGATCTACCATATTTTTATCCAAATAACTATGACAAGAAAATCACTTGTTATACGTTATTTGGTGATGGAAGCGCTTGACCCACTGGTTGCCGGAATTTTTCAAATTATGACGTCATTGATGTAAATTCTAATGCAGGGCCTACAACTGCTGAAAATATTCTTGCCAGCCAATCAGAAGCCAAGGAATCCCCTCCTGCCCTATCCTGAACTCCCTTAAGACTTTCCCATTTCCCCTCTAGAAACTTGTTTCTAGATATCTTATTCACCTTGGAATAAAACAGAAAATAAACCTCATTTTGTGTATTTGGGCTTATTGGCCCCTGTCTTTGACAATATGGCCAGGATCATGGTTCAGATGGCTTCAGACTCCTTTGCTGTCACCTGGCCTGCCTTTTACATCACCGCGCCTTCTCGTCATTATTCTAATTTTCCTCTGAAAATGATCTTCTTGACTTTGATTTTAATCACCATGTTGTGCTCCACAGGTCGCGGCTCCAGAATGATCAAACCTTCCTCCCAATTTGGATTACTGTTACTCAAACAAATAACTCTGTGTTTACTATATCCACATAATTTTTCTTTGAATAGTGCAGCTCGTCATCTAGTTCTAACACAATCCAATTACACAGCCACTTGAAGCTAGACTAGGAAGTCAACTCAAATTACCAAATCCAACAACATGAACAGATGATGATCCTTTATGGTGGATACCTCGTTTTGGCGCTTGACTCATTACCAGGATCAAGTCACCCCCTTCACCATCCCACTGTGTGATCAACCCTATCATGTTCCTGTTATCCATGACTCACATACTATATAATCATTATCTCTCAATAAAGAATATTATCTAGTATCTAAATATTTTCCCCCTTGTAACTCTGCTAAAACAGCACAGTTACAACATTGGTAGTACAGGTAGGTTCTCCACCATACCTTATTTTGAAAAATTCCGCCTGTTGCCCGCACGCGTCACGGCCAACAAATCCTTGACAGAATCATGTCTGGCCTCCCACCTGACTGGACCCTGTACACCCCTGGTGTCAAGATACCTGATGGCTTTGTCCTGTACCAGAACACAGTGATCCCACTACCTGCCTTCAACGCCATGTCTTCACAAGGGTTCTTTCAGGCTCCCTCCTCTATTCCGTGACCAACCAACAAAAACACCATGCCCACCTACGTAGCCCAAAGACTGCAAAGTGCTGCCTTGGAACCTTTTGCCGCGGCCAACAACAACAATGCTGCCGCATGGATCCAGTACGCCCAGAGCAAGCTGGCCCAGATGGAATGCCCGCAGCAATTTTGGATTGCGGAAATCTCCATCTGCCTGACCCATGACGCTGGCACCTGGTGTGACAAGTGGCACAAGAAACATGCCAACAAGAACTGGGACACCTTCAAGCAAGACTTTGTGGAAAGATTTAGGCTTAAGCATACAGCGCTCATGATCATACGCCAAGTAAAGAACCTGTCCCAGACAGGCACCATGAAAGAACTCACCCATGCCTATGAGGAACTCCAACTTTGTTCACCTTCTGACATGGCCTTTGACACCCCAGCCACACACCTCATGTACTATGACGCCCTCAAGTTGCATGTGATGAGACACGTGAACCTGGTCCAAGTGATCAACCTGCAAACCCTGAACTGCAAAGCAGAGAAAGTGGAACAAACCTCCAACGCCCTTCATAAGGCACAAACGGGAAAACAAGAGAGACCCAAGGATTCCCACACAGGCAGGCGCTCCACTCAATCACCCCCTGGAAACAACAGGAACAACACCAACCATAAACCCACAAGCTCAAACGGACATGGGAATGGGAACAATGGCCAGTCAAACTGTACCCATTTTTGTATCACCGCCACACAAGGCAATCAAGATGAGAAAAAAGCCCAGGGAGAGCATTAAGCAAGCCAAGCTCTCCCCACACAGCTCCCAACTTGCCCAATGATGAGTACCAACCCAAGGACGTGGACCAATGTCCAATGATCCAAGTACCCTCAGAGGACCCAGTACTGTACACCATCACCAGACATCTCAATAAACTGATGTCCTATCCTTTCTGTTTTTGAAGTTATACAGGCTCAGCACTCCTGTATTTGGGTGTGGATCAAACCCTAGTCAACAGCAGCTTTGTGGACAAGTTCAAGCTAACCACTAATTATTTTGCAGATTAAAAACGTGGTCCTGGCTGATGAACACCATATTGCCGTGACAAGGGAAACCACCCCTTCTCCATCATGCTCAAGAACCTCCACTCCACCATCCAAGGTCCTGTCATTGACTTCCCAAAGTTTGACATTGTACTGGGGTTAGACTGGTTACAAAAGAACAACCCTCACGTAGATTGGGCAACTTCAGTCTTGACCATCAAGCAGGAAGGTGTCAACCACCAGATCTTTCCTGACTCAGTGGATCAACTCCTACGCAACCACGTCTTTGTGCACATCACAGAGACCCTGGACAAAAAAGAAACCCTGAAGGCAATTGACTGGGACTCCTGCCATTACAAGATCATACACTTCAAAGATCACCAGATACCTCCATGCTTCAGGATTGCAAAATTGTGGCCTGCCATCCAGAAATCTTCAAAGAAGCGCTACCCAGGCTGCCCCCTTAGAAACACATCCAACACTCCATCCAACTCAAAGGAGTTGTCCCCAAAGCACGCCCTATCTACAGGCCGACCCCAAACAAAAACAATGCCCTATGCGCCTATCTCAAGGAGGCGTTGGAGAAAGGACTTATCTGCCCCTCACAGTCTTCTTTTGGGGCCGCTGTATTCTTTGTGGCCAAGAAGGACGGTACCTTATGTCTGGTCACAGACTACCAAGCCCTAAAAAAAGTTACCATCAAGAATTGTTATCCACTACCACTGATTGATGATCTCTTTGACGCCTTGGGAGGAGCCACAGTCTTCTCCAAGATTGATCTGACTGCAGGCTACAACCAGATTTTTATTAAGGAGGAAGACATCCCCAAAACAGCCTTCTGCACTAAATACAGCTCATACAAATGTGTGGTGCTAAACTTTGGCATGACAAATGCCCCATCTACCTTTGTGACCTTCATGAACAAAGTATTTGCGCCACACATAGGCAAGCATGCCCTAGTCTACCTGGACGACATCATTGTCTACAGCTCTTGGTGGAAAAGCACCACAAAGACCTAGAGGCACTCTTTGCTACTCTGGAACAACACAAAGAGTTGGCCAACTGTTGTAACTCGCGCTATTAATGCTATTTCAATTTGCCCTTTGAATATTGATAGTTGCAAAGATTTATCTGGTTTTGCATTTGAGTTCGGAAATTCCTTGCCTTCTGCAAATGGGTCTGGTTCAATATCCACCCATTCTGGATTATTGTACCTGTCTGTGGTTGATCCTGATATGATCTCATCCCAGTGTGACCCCCTCAGCCACTCTGTCTTCATATTGAGTGATCTCTGTCCTTTGTCTACTATTTAAAGCAGAATCTTTATTCCCAATAAAGTTTAAGTTTATCCACATTTGCATTGGCTTTTATAATCTTCAAGCTTTTTCTGTCCTTTCTGCCAGAAGGACTTTTACATCTTGTTTTCCAGAAAATTAAGGTATGTGCCCTGAATTTTGCCCTGAAGGCTAACCAAAGGCTAGCTTCAAACCTCAAATCTTTTGTAATAAAGATTTCCCGCCGTGTCCTCCAGGATGTTGTCCCCTGGAACCAAACATGACAAAATGGTGCTCACTACAGGGGCTGCAAGCCCCTTGGTTATCCTGTTCTCACGTACATTCTCTGGTCCCTCTCCCTTTGTTTCCAAAGTACCAGATCAACCCAAAGTTTCTAGTCCTCCCCTAGAAGAATACATTACCAATGCTCCTGCAAATCCTATGGTATTGGTTCTGTCTCCCGGGCCCTTGTGGGCCCCCCTTCCCTGCTTTCTCTATTAACTATGAGCAAGCCAGTGCTACTGCCCGCTCCCTTCTTCACTCTGGTACGGTAGCCATGCACTCTATCCCTGGCCTCTGTCCCGGGTACGCCTCCAAAGACCTGTACTCCTTCCTTTTGGACTTTGGTCTCCCCCCTGTGTTGATGAAATCCATGGATACTATTGGCGTGTTGGTTAACCAGTTCATCTAACCTGCCCTAGTCCATCACCAACTTGCTTTGGGATCTCAGAATCAACTTCTAGATGCAGTAGCCTCCGCCGTCTCAAATAACCACGCTCACTAATTTGGCCTACTAAGAATGGTCACATAGTCTCTTTGCTTGTATTTCTGATGACCAGCGCAACTTGTTGGCGTCACAGAAGTATTTAACCATCTCCCTGAATTCTCTTTGTTCCTTGCTCCTTTGATACTTAAAGGACCAACTATGCAAATTGGATGAACATCAGGCAGCCTGGCGTGAGCAAATCAAGGCTTTTCTGTTTAACCATCAGCAGGATTTTGAGACTCTGGTTAGTGAACTAAATCAATTCAGAGAGCATATCAACTCTCAACTCAAATTGATAGGAGCTCATGTTGATACTTGGGGCCATCACCTGCAGTATCAATATGGTCTGGATAAGGCTTCACTAGGCGACACTCTATACCAAGTGCAAACTTATGTGGACAATTGGGTGGCTTCTATTGAGGTGACTCCTCCCGCTCCTCCTGTCAGGACCCCTTCTGATTTTGAAACCAAAGTATGGGGGTCATTGCTGAACTCAAGGCTACCACTAGACGCCAAGCTTCTGTGCAACCTCCCCCTCCAGTTGAACCTATGCCTGACCCTTGTATTACCTCCCTCACTGATCAGGTGGCTACTCTACAAGGTGAAATCAAGTACTTAAGACAGCACCTCTCTAATTCTGAAGTTTTGTCATCTGAATCTGAAGATGAAGAAGAAGAAGGTGAAGTTGCTAATACTCCTGCTCATGACAATCATGGTTGTTGCCCTGGATTAGAAGTTCAACCCCGGGTCTACTGTGTGTGTGCCCTAGATCAACTTGCCAAAGTGACAAATGATGTAGCTGATAGGCAAGACGCATTGGAACAAGAGGTCCAAAACCTCTCCTGCTTTACAGAAACTCTAAATGGTTAAGCTGCCCCCTTGGTCACTCAGGCCACCTCCCTGGCTACCTGTGTCAATGGGATTGCTGGCACCTTGATAGTACAACAAATCAAGATTGATGAATTTGGGACTGCTGCCACAACTTCCTAAGACATCAGTGGGCAAAATAGCTCTACCTTGGACACCTTAGAAATAAGCCTTAGACTTCTCTGGGCTAGACAACCTACTGCTGAATCCGTGTTTGAGAGCAGCCCTCACATTAACATCCTCAACCCTGGTGAGAACAGCCAGTTCTTGTCTTCGTCCATTGACCCAAACTATAAGCCAACCTTCAAGCAGATATTTGATCCCAAGACCTCTACCATTGCTGCTTTTCTGACCATTTAAAAAAACTGCAATGTGTAGGGCTACTGACAAACTCAAGAAGGAACACATTTTTACCTGCCTCCATCCCACTTGCCAAGAAGTTGTGGTCCCTGAGCTCCCTTCTATTGTCACCTGGGAGGATATGAAGCGCCTCCTTATTGAAGAGTTTGGAGGAGAGCTCATCTTGGAAGTCAAGAAGTATACATTTATGCATATTGCTTTCAAACCCAAGGAGACCCTGGCTGAGTTTGCAGTTTGTTTCTACATTGAAGGCCAACAGTTAATTACTAGTTGACAGTTAACTCCCTGGGAAGATTACACAGCTTGTTCAAATGCTTTGAAGGTGAACCAACTTCTATGACTACACTTTAAGGCACACAAGGCTTCACTCACTTCCATGAAGAATATTAAGACGCTCTTGCAAGACATGCACTTCACACATGGAGGTACGGTGGTGCATGAGAATAAAGCCAATAATGCTGGGACTACCTCTTGTACGCCACGCATTATGACTCTGGGTACTAGTGGACAGGCTAAGAGACAGGGCTGTCATAACTGTGGCCAGATTGGACACCACTCACGCACTTGCACTAATCCTCAAGTGGAAGGTTGCAATCCCAAGGAGCAGGCGGGAAAAGAGAGGTCAGCTTAGAAACAGAGATACTCTCTGCTGACCAATCTCCCCTGTCTCCCCCTAATCCTCCGTCTGATGAGGAATCTCCCTCTTCCTCTGGCCCAACTATCCTTCATATGTTTCACAACCTCTCCAGTGATTCAGAGCCTGATGATTCTAATAGTGAAGACTCTGATAGTTATGGCTACTCCGTCCTGGCTGTTCCAGAAACTATCTTGGTACCCTACAAGCTTTGCTCTGGGAAGGCTACCACCACTTCCCGGGTACCTCCAAGCGAAGCTAAGTCCATTATGGCTTGCCCTTACCTAGCTCAAGCCCATCAACCTCCTGTCTTGGTTGACTCCTCTGAAGAAGCAGCAGAGTTAGCTAAAGCTCTTTTCCACAACGTAACCATGTCTCTTCCACTACAGACTTTGTATAAGGAAATCCCTGCGCTACGGTGTATGCTGGTCAAATGGGAAAAGGAGCTAGAGGCTGCTCAAGATGTGTTGGCAGTCTTACCCCCCCCCTTTGGGAAAGATACAACCCGCGTGGAAGTATCAATCCAAAAGGTTAAGATCAAGGCCACCTTGGACACGGGTTCCCCTGTCAATGTGGTTTTGTCCAAGCTAATGAAGAAACTTAAGTTGGCCCCTGACCTCAACTACACGCAGTTGTATGGCACAGCTGGCATGGCCCAAACTTGAGCCATTGGTGCCTACTCTTCTCTACCCATGAGGTTTGGGAAACTCCTTATTGCCCCCCTGCTGTGGTCCTAGAGAACAAAAGCTATGCCCTCTTGGTTGGTACTCAGTTCCTCTGTGAATATAACAGAATTGTAAACTTATAAGATGTATACCTTTTACTCTTGGGATATGAAGTTCCTTTGATTTTTGAGGAACCCCTGCGCCTTCCAGGGAAACGTCTTAAAACTTGCGTGCTTGAGTACCCTATGGGTATCTTCTCACTCAAGTATAGGACTCACTCCTCCAACATGTGTACCCCTCCTCCTTCCTGCCCTGCAGAAGAAGGGGTACCCCTGCTAGCGCCAGCCGCTATCACCATCCCCCCGGGCTCTCAAGTGGTGATTGACTCCCAGATTTCCTATGAGCTGCCTGAAAAGTCCTTCTTGGAGCTTTACTCACCTGAATCCTTAAGTTGTACCAAACCCCGCCTATGTCCAGGGATTTTGGACCAAACTCAAAAAGAACCCGTGCAATTACTTCTTGCTAACCTGACGGCCCTGCTCATGCAAGTAACCAGAGGTCAGGTTGTAGGTCATGATTGGATACTTGGAGCAGAACAAGTATCCTCCCTATACCCCTTTGGAACTTTCAGTGATTTCAACCTACCTGAAGATGATCTGCAAGTTCTCTCCTTGTTCACTGCTGCTGATTTCCCCCAATTGTCTCCTGTTCAGCAAAAGGATGTATTGGACCTACTCAATCAGTTCAGTGACATCTTTGCCTCTGGACCTACGGACTATGGCCTAGCTAAGGGAGTCATCCATCAGATTGATACTGGGGATGTGCCTTCTTTTTGTGCTAAACCATACCGCCGTAGTAGGGTGGAAGATGCTCAGGTGTCTAAAGAACTCAAGCAGCTTCTGGACGCTGGGTTACTGGCTCCTTCCCAAAGTCCTTGGGCTTCCCTGTTACTGATCCTCAAGAAGAAAGATGGGGGACACTGCATTGTAATGGATTATTGCCGCCTGAACTCTCTCACTAAGAAAGATTTGTACCCCTTGCCCAGAATTGACAATGCTCTCAGAAGACTGGGTGGTTCCAAGTTTTTCTTGGCCATGGATCTGGCTTTGGGGTACTGGCAGGTTGACCTATCACCTGAAGATTGAGAAAAGGCTGTGCTCATCACATCAGAGGGGCTCTTTGAACCCACTTGTATGCCCCAGGGACTATGCAATGCCCCTGCCACATTTCAGCGGGCTATGGACTCCATCTTACAAGACCTAAAACTCTCTTGTGTCCTCGTGTACCTTGATGATATTACTGTATTTAGTGCTACCTTTACTGATCACTTGGAGCATCTCAAGGCTGTTTTTGTTAAGATCTGTGAAGCTGGCCTGAAACTCAAACCCTCTAAATGCTCTTTCTTCAAGGAACGTCTTGAGTTTCTAGGACACAAAGTCACTCAGACTGGAATCCGCCCCATGAATAACAAGGTGGAAGCCATTGACAAGATGCTACCTCCCACAAATCTTTGAGAGGTACAAGTATTCCTTGGTATGATGGGCTACTACCAACAATTCATCCCTGACTTTGCTGAACTGAGTGAACCCCTTGTCCAACTGCTACACAACGTCCCCTTTGAGTGGACTGACAGCCAACAACAAGCATTCAAAGCGCTGAAGGCCAAGCTCAAGGAGGCTCCTATCTTAGTCTATCCTGATTATGATAAAGAGTTCATCTTGTATACCAACGCTAGTGGAGTAGCTGTGGGTGCTATCCTTGCCCAACTCAACAATGAAGGTGTAGATTAACCTGTAGCCTACTCATCAAGGGTCCTTAATAAGCACAAAAAGAACTACAGTGTTACTGAGAAGGAATGTTTGGCTGTACTGCATGCTGTGAAACAGTTTTGGCATTACATCTATGGAACCCACTTCACGGTAGTCACCAATCACTCCTCTCTCAAGTGGTTACAACAGCTAAAGGAACCTGAAGGTCGGTTAGCACGTTGGGCTCTACGTCTGCAAGGGTACAATTTCACTGTGGTACACCGTCCTGGGGGCCCAACATCAGAATGCTGATGGCCTGTCAAGGATGCCAATCCTGGCTATCCACCCCGCTGATGCTGATTGCCTATATGAGCTAATAGGGTATCCTGACTCTTGGACCACTGAGCCCAAAGATATCTGCCTAGCTCTACAGACCCTATCCAAGGACACCATAATTTGTGATAGACAACTCTTCAAGAAGGTTAACAATGCCTACCTACCTTACGTTTGCCCTAGTATGAGGATAGCCATCATCCTCCAGGCTCACATTGATACTGGCCATGGAGGTATAGCCAAGACTCATGACTGGTTGTGCAAAAACTTCTACTGGGAAAACATGCGCCTCTTGATCCCTGATGTCCTTGCCTCCTGCCATTCTTGTCAACTCCAACGTCCTTGTCCTTCCCAACACCAGTTTCAACTCATCCCTCCAAAGCATGCCTTCCATACAGTGAGTATTGATGCTGTTGGGCCCTTCCCCTGTTCTAGGTTGGGATGTTGGTTTATTCTGGTTGCTATAGACCACTTTAGCAAATGGGTTGAAGCCAGAGCAACAAAAGATATAACAGCTAGGACCACGGCTACTTTCTTGCTGCAAGACATCTTCTATTGACATGGCTGCCCTCAAGTCCTGCTTTCTGACAATGGTACCAACTTTAATGCTCGCCTCATCACCTCTATTGTCAAAGCTATGGGGACTCACCAGTTGTTCTCTGCGCCATATAATCCCTCCACCAATGGAACTGTCAAACAAGCAAACTCCACCCTAGTATCCATTATGAGAAAACTCACGCTCTCTGACGCTGCCAACTGGGACTTGTTCCTCCCTGCCGCCCTCTTTGCCTACCGCCTTAGTAGACATTGGGTGACTGGTCAATCCCCTTTTGCCATGCTTTATGGACGTGAGGCTGCTACCCCCTCAATCTTGGGACCTCCTCTGATTGAGTATGATACATCTGCAAATCCTGAGACCCACGTGAAAGACCTAACCAACCGTATCATTGACATCCAGGCAACCGCCTACTCCACTGCTTATAAGGTTAAGGCTTTGGAGCTCTCTCCGTCCAATGCTTCTAGAGCCCTCCTCCCCAAATACCAGATAGGCAATCTAGTTCTCTACTACCAGAATTGTACAGGTGGTAGAGCCCACAAGCTGGATTCCCTCTGGGTTGGGCCCTGTGAGGTTACCTTCAAGAAGGGCTTCAAGTACACTGTAAAGCTACTATTGTCTGGCCGTCCCTTTGCCCGCGTCCACTCCAAATTCCTTTGCAAGTATCAACTCCCTCTGTCTAATCTTGAGGGGGGAGATGTCGTAAATTGCGCTATTAATGCTATTTCAATTTGCCCTTCAAATATTGATAGTTGCAAAGATTTATCTGGTTTTGCATTTGAGTTCAGAAATTCCTTGCCTTCTGCAAATGGGTCTGGTTCAATATCCACCCATTCCAGATTATTGTACCTGTCTGTGGTTGATCCTGGTATGACCTCATCCCAGTGTGACCCCCTCAGCCACTCTGTCTTCATATTGAGTGATCTCTGTCCTTTGTCTACTATTTAAAGTAGAATCTTTATTCCCAATAAAGTTTAAGTTTATCCACATTTGTGTTGGCTTTTATAATCTTCAAGCTTTTCCTGTCCTTTCTGCCAAAAGGACTTTTACATCTTGTTTTCCAGGAAATTAAGGTATGTGCCCTTAATTTTGCCCTGAAGGCTAACCCAAGGCTAGCTTTGAACCTCAAATCTTTTGTAATAAAGATTTCCCGCCGTGTCCTCCAGGATGTTGTCCCCTGGAGCCAAACACAACACCAACCCCTCCAAGTGCCAGTTCTTCTGCAAGCAGTTACTCTTCCTGGGACACATAGTCTCAAAGGACAGCATCAAACCTGACAATCAAATAAAATACAGGCCATATGCAAGATGCCGCCACCCAAGGATAAGTTGGAACTCTGCACCTTCCTGGGGATGGTGGCCTATGTACGCTGCTTCATACCTGACTGTGGCGTTTTGACTGCCCCCTTATCTGCCATAACAGGCGCCTAATCCAAGTTTGTGTGGAACCCCCAACGTGACCTCTGTTTTAGACACCTCAAGGAGAAGCTCACAACAGCCCCCATCCTGCAATACCCCAAAAGTGACAGGGAATAATAAATGTAAACCAACACCTCAGATGCATCCATTGGGGGAGTCCTACAAATCAAAAATAGTGATGATGACTTCCTGCCCGTAGCCTATGAATCACAAAAGTTGACAGATGATGAGTGTCAATATCCTATCCATTACAAGGAACTGTTGGCCATTGTGCACTTTCTAGTCAAATGGTGTTGTTATCTAGAACAGCAGGAAGAATTCACAGCATTAACTGACTACAAGTTGCTCATATATTTCAAACCCCAAGTGAATCTATCTTCCCGCCAAGCCTGTTGGATGGAGCTCTTGGAGAGATTCAATATGCTCATACAGTACAAACCTGGTCCCAAGCTTGCCATGGCAGACACCCTCTCATGCATATATGTCCGTGCCACAAGAGGGGAAAATGGGCTTGACCCAGACTGGCCTCTCTTAGTACTACAAAAAAAGTACAAAGGCTTCCCCCTGGTACAACCAACGTAACAAAGGAAACATTTATCAAAAACAAACACCTATTTACAGATGTGTACAGGACCCTGCACAGAAAAATGTCCAACAATACTACATTTCCCTATATCCCCACACACCAGCAAGTAGACACCATCCTAAACTATCACAGAGACCTCAGACACACCAAGAGTTGAAACCTATATGAGTTCCTTAAGCACAAGGCCTGGTGGCCAACCTTATATTGTGACGTTCAGGAAGTCCTAGACCAATATGAGGTATGCAAAAAGTTTGTCAAGAGCAAAACCCCTCCAAATTCAGTACTACCCATTTGCACACAACTACTCTTCAAGGTATGGGCCCTCGACGTTGTTGGCCCCATGCCAGGGAAACACAATGATAAGAAATATATCATCACCACCATAGACTTTGCTACAAGATGGCCAGTAGCCCAAGCAGTAAGGGCGCACACTGGCAATGACGTACATCAATTTATTGGAAAAGAGATAATCAGCAAGTTTGGATAGCCAGAACTCCTGATAACCAATGGAGAAAAAGAATTGACCTCCAAAGACACCAATGTATACCTTGCTAAAAATGGGATCAAACACACCTTGACAACGCTGTACCACCCACAGGCCAATGGACGTGTAGAGCAGCTAAATGGCAGCCTTGTGCAAGCCTTATCCAAGCTCACTGCTGCAAGACCTGAAAACTGGTATAAGCAGCTATTGACTGCACTACTTGTGTGCCAAACCTGAGTGAAAAGTTCCACTGTAAAGAGCCCTTTTGAGTTGGTATACGGCACATAGCCAAATATCATCCAAGCATTAACAGGACCCAAACTGGAAATCCCAAGTGAAGTCCCCTGTGCTCAGACCCTCAATTTATAGAGGCCAACAGGAAAACAAACAGAAAAGGAAAATGAATGTCTGCAAAAAACCTTTGTCCCCATCTGAGATAGACATGGAGTTGGGGACAAAGTTTGGGTCATGAACGTTAACAAAAGCAAACTACAACCCAAGTAAGTAGGACCAGCAATCATTCTAAAGGTAAACAACAATAACAGTTACCCCATGCAAGGACTTGGGAAGCGCAAACAAGACAAGACCCTACACCATTATTGCCTGAGACCCTGCAAAGCAAGACAAAAACAACGCCAAACCTCCCCGCCTGCCAGAGAACAACAACTTGTCTAGTACAGCACCCGGGCTCCTGATAACCTCCCTGACAACCTACCCCCAGAGGAGGCCAACCTTCAGTTGGGAGGTTGAAACAGCAGGCTTGACCCGCCAGCAAGGTTCCAAACAAGCAGGTTTGTGACCCGCAATCAGATTGCCTGGGCACTTGAAGCCAGACTAGGAAGTCAACTTGAATTACCAAATCCAACAACATGAACAGATGTGATCTTTTACAGTGGATACCTTGTTTTGGCACTTGACTCATTACCAGGATCAAGCCACCCCCTTCACCATCCAGCTTTGTGATCAACACAATCATGTTCCTGTTATCCTTGATTCACATTGTTTATATAATCACTATCTCTCAATAAAGATTATTATCTAGCTTCTAAATATTTTTCCCCTTGTAACTCTGCTAAAACAGCACAGTTATAACATGATGAACTGCTTAATTGTTCTTAATATTATGGATGGTTCTTGGTGCTTGTCCTATCAATTTATTAGTCTAATCATTAAGTCTCAAATTGAGGCACAGTTAAGACAGGTAGCAATGATTATCAGTTTTTTATGAAATTCATTTGGAAATCTCCTCATATTTTAAGAACCTCTTAAAAAACTGCTCCACCTTATTTTGGGTATTTAAGTGAGCTTTTTCTATCCTTCACACTTGTTCCAACAATAAAGACTTAAATCTACTTTACTTCTGTCCACACTTATCTTCTAATCCCTTATTTGAAACCATGAAAGGAATTCTATTCCTGTTCTGGTTTCTAGTTCTCCTGCTTACAGTTGTATTGGGGCTTGAAAACCCTACTCCCACCACTGACTGGCACAACTCCTCCCCCAATGATTCCCACCAGAAGGAGTCCCTGGCCAATGGGTGGTTCAAGTATCCCTCAGGCCACTGGGGAAGAAATTTTCATTATGGTTGCACTACCACTCCTCCTCCTCCAGTTGAACCTTTACTGGTTAGACCCAACGCTTCCTTCTACCTGTTAACATACCTGGTAGGGTATTACCTGTTGGGTTGGTCCAGCTCTATGATGGGTAGATTTGCCTATCTGGGCCACCTTGAACACCTTGCTATGGTCACAGTGCCCATTGGTTTGGTCATTGCAGGACTTAACTTAGGGGCCTTGGCCCACCAGATTGGGAACTTGTTTCCCCTCAAGTGGGTCCCTAACACCTGGTTTTCCTAATGTTAATTGGCAGTAGTTACTAGCCAACTAGAGTGTTTCTCTTTGCTGAGGCAGAGTCATGATTGATGGTATTTCTTTGTCAGTGATTTATTGGCTCCTTAGAGTTTGACTAGGTAAATGTTTCTTTCCAGTCTGTATCTAATGATTCTTCCTGGACCTTGGTGTACCAAGTCCAGTTTCTTTGTTTCCTGCCAGGAATTAAACAGGGGAATTAAGCAGAAGTGGGTTCTTGTTATAAATTACTTTCTTTGTCTTGAGTCTCATGTTTTATCAATTTAGCTTTGAGACATGTGTATTGTAGTGCTAAAGCTTTTTTTACTATAGGAAAATTCCCTGTAGGATCTTTAAGTATGGCTGTTTGTTATATGTAAGTATCTCTGTCTCATATCCATAGGTTAGTTCAAATAGTGAATAACATACCCCTGGCTAGCTGGCAACAGTGGCCAAATCAACTGTAGGGATGCAAAAGTTAGAATACAAAAGTGAGGATCTAAAAGTGGCCAAGTCAACAATTTTAAATTTTCAAAATTAAATTAAAACCGTGTATCTGGAAATAAAAATTATTATGGCCATATAAAATACTTTTTATCCTTCTCTCAACCAAAAAAGTCAAGAAAAAAGAGTAACTTCATTATAAAAAGCCATTTTGAAAATTTGAAAAGTGTTGACTTGGCCACTTTTAGATTCTCACTTTTGAATTCTCACTTTTGTATCCCTACAGTTGATTTGGCCACTGTTGCCAGCTAGCTCACACTTGAGATACTAGTGATTCCCTTTTCATATATAGTAGCCATAGTTTCTTTAATTCTTCATCCATTACTTTCTCAAGTGTTCTCCTGAGGCTTCTGTTCAGGTGCTCAACTCTACTATTGGCTTGTGACTATTATTGTGACAGAAATCATGGGATAATAAGAAGCTGTCTCCATGTGGTGGGGAATCACCCACCAAATCCACATAGATTTAATCATTAACCATCAACACAGCTTCAGATACTGTTTTGTGAAATTTCCAAATGAGATATTAGGATTAAGTAAAATAATTAACCCCAACCAAAAAAGCCCTAGATAAATGACCTGCAAGAGAATCAGAGTATCTTCATCATAAATTTCAGGACATTGAGATAGCACCAGAGTTTCAGCTTCAACAGTAGGAGGAATAGTTCCAAGATTGGCAGGCATTGAATTAACATTCAGCGGAGACAACAACAAAGTACCAACAGCAGGCCCCCATATTCCCATAATAATCTGGCTAAGGATTAAATTGTAGGGGATGTAGCACAAAAGACCAACTACAGGATTTATTTAAAATAAAGATTAGACCAAAGGATAATTGATTTTATTGAGTAGATTTTTGGGAGGACTAAACTCTTAAGAGTTAAAACAGTGAAAATTATTCAATATATATTAAAACTTGACTAAGCAATACTGCCTGGATCCTGGGCTCCTATTCCTTTCACATTGTCAAGTTAGTATCTAGTCCAGGTTGCAAAGAACCCTTGAGTGACCAAATTCTGACAACCATGCTGATTAACAAGCTCATATCTGTTGACCCTTAAATTATGTTGATTTATCAACATCAACTTACAGGGGAATCAGATTTGACCGGCAAACTGGAGCATCTGTAACCCATTTTTAATCAACTGTATGATTTAAAGTCCATTAAATCAGTCAGTTTTGTTAAAGGTTTTCTGACTTTCTGAGCTTTCCTAATTGGCCAAATAATCCCCAGCATTATGGAACTTACCGTGAAATTACCCTCTGCTTTAGCCCGGGGCACAATACCACTATCCGGAAGATGGGACAAGGAGAAGTTTTTGTGGGCAGGGGGGAGTTTCATTGCAGCTAAGGTGAGCTCAGGGTGGCCAATGGTGGTTTGGTTGCAATTGTAGAACTCTTGGATAAGATCTTGGGAATTGGATCAATCATAGTGGGGAACCCACAAGTTTTCAGAATCAGGATAACCCTTCCACAACACCAAATATTCCAGACAGTATTGATTCTTATGGGAAGCCAAAATACAATTCAACTCATACTCAGATTCTCCTTCCACAAGAATGGGTTGGGAAGAAGGGATCTCAATACCCTTAAAAGGAGTAAGTAAGCATTTGTGGAAGGTGTGGAAAATCTTAAAAACTGGGGGTAAATCTAGTTGATATGCGGAGGAACCAATTTGACGTTCAACTTTGAAGGGACCAACTTGCTTGAGACCTAATTTGTGGCAAGGGACCTTCAGTTTCATATTGCAGGCATTCACCATGACCAGATCACCTGGCTGGTAGGTTGGACCTTCCTGACACTTGCAATCTGCATATTCCTTTTAAGTTGTCACAGTGGCAGCAAGAGTAACCTGAAGCTCCTGATAGACCCGCTTCAATCCAGTGGCTTGATCAGTAGCAGCTTCTATGTTGCTAACCAAACAAGGATCCATGTTGGATGAAGGATTGTAACCTACATTGGCATAGAATGAAAAAACCTGAGTCAATATGAGCAGGGCATTATTATATGTGAACTCTGTCATGGGTAGGTTACTGTAAATTCATAACCTGAACGTAAAAATGTGGGATTGTCAAATCCTTGGTCCAAATTTCAAATCACTTTTGAATGCCACTAGTAAACTCAGATATTAATTGCAGGAACTGGAATCCAAATTTAATGTACAGTAAGCACACTAGGAAACACCAACCCAAATCAAGAGGCTCCTTCATGACTAAAATCAAATGAAAAATCCAATCTTGATAACCATGTTTAGACATAAAAATTAATTAAACTTTAAAATTATCTAAACACAGAAAGGATACAATATTATACACTTCAAATAATGGATATATAAATTCTGTTACTATTTAAGGCTAAGCCAAGAGAAAATAACTACTCACAACCAAAAAAAATCCAAATAAATACATAATTAATCTAAAATTTATTTTTTATTTTATCTTTATGGATCATCAATTACATTCCCAACCAGCTCCTGCACCAGCCTGTGGGGCAGCCCGTCCACAAGGGTGTCCCAGAGGGTCCAAGAATAGACCCAGAACTTAACTCAAGGGGAGTCATGCCAACACACAGGCCTCCCAAGATGTCATTGCCAGTCAACCACCTCCCACATCCTGAGCCAGAACAACCAGCTTGAATCCCAGGCAGAAGGCACTCTCAAGGCCTGCTACCAAATTATCCTACACCAGGGTCACCAGGAACACTGAGGTTACTTATCTCTCCACTGTGTACTCAGTTGTCACCTGGTCCTGCACTCTTGATCCAAGAGTTGCCACTTCCTGCCCCCGCATTTTTAACACCTCCTATCAGCCATTGGTCACAACTGAGGAATCATCTGCGCCTGTTATCTATTCCACCATTGACTTTGCCACTGCAAAGTAAGAGTGATCCTACCTTCTACACAAATGTTTCCATCCCATTTGTTGAGCCTGCCAGCCAGGATGCCGTGGTACCTGCCAAGAGCCAGCATTGGTTGATAGATAATGAGCGTGAAGCTCTCCTCAACTGCTTGAACAGAGGAATGGCAGTTTGGGATATTGTGTCCCAATTTGGTGTCACAGCCAGATATATTGGAAAACTCAACAACAAATACGGCAACACCAGTTGAATTTCCAAATCTGTCAAGGCTAAGCAGCAGCCAAAACTACTTCAGCCCGTTCATATTGATGCAATCAAGCAGTGGGTAGCCAAGGATTGCCACCTGGACACACTTGATTTCCAATCAATGCTTGCCACAGAGGTTGGGCTTTCTGTTTCTAAGACACTTGTTTATAAAACCATGATCAATCTTGGCTTCTCTTGGAAAGTACTGGGGATTTTTCCTTACAATCAAAACAGTGAAAAAACCATCAAAGATTGAAGCATTTATGCCAAGACTTATCTGGCCCTAAAGGAGACTGAGAATGAACAGTTCTTCTACATTGATGAATTATTGTTTTCCTCCTCACTCAGGTCTAGGCATGGGTGGGTTGAGAAGGGGTCCAAGGATGATGTAGCACATTGTGTAGCTGTCTGTTCCCAGACCTATTCCATTGTAGCGCTTCTTGGTCCTCGCAAGTTGGACCAGTATCAGATGATCAAGGGTTTCCATAATAGCAGGACATTCCTTGATTTTCTCCAAGCTTTAAAGAAAATTCCTCTGGATCAATTACAGTGTCACAAACAACATTATTGTGTTGGATAATGTTGGGCTCCACAAAGTGGATCTGGTTGTGTCCAAGTTCCCCCATTGACAAAAACAGTCACACCTCCAGCCACCAGATTACTGATTGTCCAATGAGACTCCTCTTGCTTTTGCCCTATTCTCCATTTCTGAATCCAATCAAGGAGGTGTTTGGTTGGATCAAAAATAAGGTGAAGAAAGGCCCCCCTCAGGACACCAAGGATCTCTTTAACATTCTCAAGATCAGCCAATTTGCAATGCCATCTGATGTGGTGGCGTCTTCCATGAGCACTCAGAATCCTTCCTGCCCAAAGTCCTTGCCTCTGAGCCAATCAGATAAATGGGCGCTCTGGATTTTATTTGTTTTTATTTCATTTAATTTATTTTTATTAGGACTCAAAAATTATTATTTATATATAATGACGTGACATGAATTGTATTATAAACATATAAGAATACATACAAAAGTTAAGTAAAATTAATTATGCTAGATATGAGGATACATATTTTTATTATAATTCACCAAATACTAGATTGACTGTAGAGCTAAAAAATAAATAAATTATATAAGATACAAATAGATTAATTTTTTAAATAATTGTCAACCCTTTTTAGTACTTTGGCTTTTTAAGCCACAAATTGGACCTTGCAAGTCATCATCTGACCTTATTGATTTAGTGCTACTATAGCCACACAACACAAAAACCAATGATTTTCATGTATCTCTTACTAATTATTACTTATGACACGGGTTAAGCATATCAAATATATTTATCAAATCTTATTAAAATGGAAAGGTCATTTGAGCTCTAAAAAATCACTTGTTTAGAACATAAGTGGAGCAGGCCGCTTGAGGCGCATAAATTCAGTTCTCGTTGTTTAACTATGTAATAAATGAACCTGTACTTGACAAGCTAGTAAATAAACACATTTTAAATCATATTTAATTATTTCACGTGTTTGCTTACTATAACTACTGTCTTATAATATAATTAGATATATTACTATTATAATTTAAATATTAAAATTTAAAATAAAATAAAATAAAATAAAAAATATAAAAGTTAATTTGCAAGGGAAGATAATTTATCAGGGAGGTGCAAATTGCAAAGGGAATGTGATTATTCCAGGGAATTATACCCTGAAATCAAATTTTCAGCTAGAGATTCTAATTAGATCCACATACTCTTCTGTATGTGGTGGACAACCCTGGATGCAATTGCAAGAGGGGTGGCGCCCTGAACCCCTGTGGTTGTGAACACTTAATAAAAGGGAGTCAGGTAAGAAAATCAATTAACAGGTTCTTTTTGGGAGGCACATAAAACCCATACAACAATGCCAGTGCAAAGGAGTTGTACAGACATGCTTGACTGTCCTATACCCCCGCAGTTTCTTCTGGTGTTCTAGTGATAATTGATATATATCAAGTTATATAGGTACATCCTCCAGCTTTTTAATGTTAGTTTTTAATATGCAATGTAGTAGGATTTCTAGGTATACTGCAACATGAATCCTTTGTGAGGTATATTTTTCAGAGAACATGCATAATTTCTTGTATATTTGAACTAATCTGTTGATGTAGGATGTTTGGCTGAATTTGAATATTGTTCCAGAGGGCGCCCAACTTGTATCTGCCCCCATGCCTCAGCAAACAAAATAAATAAAGGTTTAAACGTATTCACAAGGACTGAGTCCTCAACTTTATTTGATAATGCTTTGAATACTTCATTGAAAATTTCAGTTTTAAAATATCCAGTTCCTATTTGAAAGTCAGTTTTTATTATTTTTTTTGTATTCATTGATATTTGAAAAGGGAAATTGTTGAATACTTTCATAAATATATTCATCAAATTTTATTTTTATATCCCTGCAAATTTCAGTCATCTCTTTGAAATTGATATTTGCTCCTACTTGTATGCTTCCCTAATCCACAGCAAGCACCCCACAGGTGGTAAAGATTCCTTGGCTTTTACTTCAATATTTGCAAAGTTATTCATATTCATTTGAATTATTTTATTTGTTTCATTTTTATTTATTTGCTTTACAGGGGCTACCAGTGATTGGTAACCCCTGTAAAACCAACTCAGCGTAAAGACTGCCACTTCAGCAACCTTGTCCCCATTCCTAGTTATAACTAAAGTAAATATAAGCAAAACATAAAAAGACTTACTAATTGGTTCCCCTGTGGCCCCCTCTGTGTAAGGGATTATATCCCTAACACAAATTGGAAACCAGACCTTAATTGTTTTAAATTAATTGAGAAACCAGAAGTTGCATTTTTAAATTCTAAAACAGAAGCCAAGGACAAAATTGAATCTTTTAATGTAATTAATTTGAAAACATGTTTGAATTTGATAAATGAATGTGTTAGAATTGATTTTGAATGCAAAAACAAAAGCAAACATGAAAACCAAGATCAAAACATAAATTCTAATTCAAAATTGAAAATTAAGGTTCCGGACAACAACAATAATAATGATTCAGTATTTAATTTTGGCTCTGATATTTTTTAAAACAGCCAATCAATCAGGAAATAAATGCAAAGATTGTCCAAACTAGAGATTCAGGGACCCAGGTAGCCAATCAAACCCAGTGAACCACCCAAGCCAAAGAAATACTGCTCATCCAGCCTCAGATACCATCCCCAATCATAGTAAGGTACAATAATGCAATGCAATATCCCAACCTGCCTCTTCTTGCATTGCAGGCTGTAGCCTGCTGCAGTCCTGCAAGGCAATACTTCTCAAATCACTCTTGCAGATCCCCCTGGTAACCACAATGTTCCCTTCCTCACTTGAAGTCAGTATTTAAACTGACAAATTCTTCCCCTCCAAATTGCTCCAACAATTTCTTTTATTCCTATCAACCAATAAATCTATATTTTCACTTCTAAACACTTGATTAGTAGATTCTAAAGGTTCTTCCCCAACAACATGAAGTTCATCTTTCTTTTTTGGACTTTTTGTGTGTTAATCAGTTATGAGCAAGCAAATGTTAACTTCAAAAATCCTGAACCAACTCCTACAGACAAATCTGAAGACTCAATTTGGTATTGTTTTGGTCTGCGTTGAAGACATGCCCCTTACATTGAAACAGCTCAATTCCCACCTATCATCCACCCTGAGGCCCCATGTTTAGTCTTGGGGTACACCAGTGTCTATTATCTCCTCAATCACTTCACTCCCTTCTTGGGAAGATTCTGCCTATTTGGTCACCTTCTACACATGTTAATTATAGGGATTCCAGTAGTTTCCACTCTGATCAAATTCAACTTGGGAGCTCTACTTCATTCAATTGGAGAAAGGCTTCCCAATGAGTGGATCCCTGACACTCAGCCACAAGCACCCCTTCAGCAATTTCATGAGTGTTGGCTGCTCTTCATTTGTTTTTCTGGGCTTGATATTCCTTATTTTCTGTACTACTTGTGTTTCCTCTTGATTTTTGTTTGTTGAATTCTCATTGTTTCTTGAGGCGCTTCTGCTTCTTGAATGTGCTTTGTTTTCATCTGTTTCCATTTGATTAGTTTCCTCTTCATTGGTGTTAATTTCCTTTGGGATTTTATTTCTTTCAATCAATTTGACTTTTTGAGTATGTCTTCTGTTGTTTTTTTGCAAATTCCCACAAGTTGTAACTTTCATTTTTGAAATATAAATGCTTGAGTATTTTCTTTTATAGATTTAAACCTATTTCCTTGTGTTCTTTTTTACTATTGTTCCCAGGATATTTTTTGCAGTTTTGTTTTGCTGGACCAAAGCCCTTCCCTCATTTCCCAGCTGATTTACTACAATTTCCCTTATATTATGTTTAAGATCAACAACTTTTTGGAGGGCTGACTCTAATTTGTTAATAAGGCTGTAGATATTTGGCATTTTATTTAGATTACATCAAAAAACTGGTTTTATAGTACTACCTTCAATGCATAAATATTTTCATCATCAATAATAAATTAAGAACCACAAATATTAATATTGCATTGGAATATTGCAATTAGATGTCAACTCTTGATATTTTGATATTATGTGCATAACTCAATGCATATTGTTTAATAAAATTTATTGTAAACAAGGCCTTTTTCATTATAATTTATATAAATGGACTGTGTGTTTATTAGAGATCCATTAATTCTTAATAAAAATGTTGATACATAGTGCGTTTTACAGCCTTTATATTTACCTATTGGTAATAATTCTGTTAACTTTATAGTCAGATTTTTGAGGTAATAATGTAATGGATTAATAAATTAATGTTTATTACCTCGCAAAATCTGACTAAAAATTTTACAGAATTATTACCAATAGGTAAATATACAGTCTTTAAAATGCACTATGTATCAATATTTGTATTAAGCGTTAATGACTATCTAATATAAATACAGTCCATTTATATAAATTACAATAAAAAAGGCCTTGTTTACAATGAATTTTATTAAACAATATGCATTGAGTTAGTTACATAATATCAAAATATCAAGAGTTGACATCTAATTGCAATATTTTAATGCAATATTAATATTTGTGGTTCTTGATTTATTATTGATGATGAAAATATTTATGCAAATAACTTTATGTTATTCATAAAATATACAACATTGTATTAATTATGAGGAATGTCAATAATGTAAAAATAATATGTTATTAATTATAAATCAAAAGAAATAATATCAGCTTTAATAAGTTGTCACAAAGAAAAGTTTTATTTTACTGATCAAGGGACAAGTGGGGGAGGGAATGGGCAGAATGTACGTCGCCATCATCTGCGCCTGTGAAAGGGACAGCATCTGAAGTAATGGGAAGGGAATGACCGGTAGTCTGGGGGGTCAGGGTTGGAAGGCAGGTGGCTTGGTCTTTATGGGGGAGTTGGGTAGGTAGGGTTTGTTGACTGGGAAGAGGCAGCAAGAACATGTTGATTCAATTTCTCAAATTATTCTTCTGTCCTGTATGTGGGCTTGAAAAACCAAATGAATGGGCGTGAGGGGAGGTGAGAGTTCTTTCTGGACTTATCACTATCACTTTCACAGAAGATGATGAGATATGATAAGTCTTGGACAAATACAGAAGGGAAAAGCTTGTACCCCTTCTCAATTTGGGAGCACAGTTCATTGTAGATGGCAGGCTTTAAGTGCCTGAGAGCAGAACCAAAATTGTAAAGACATACATCTGCAAGATGCAATTCAGCGTGGTTGGTGGGATAGGACCAACAGGTATGCCCTTCAGCCCTAATTTCTTTGGCTGCCCATTCCTGCTGCACTATCTCCGCACTCAGTACAACTGTGTATATGGCTTGCTGGGTAGCCCACTCCTCCAACATGTCCTTGAGCTCTGTCTGGTAGGCATACTCATCTGCAGTGTTTGATATTGTCTAGTAATGATTGACACCCAATGGGGAAACTGCCAACAAAACCCCAACAAATTGATACAGGATTGGGCTGTGCTTGTAGAAGTCAGATTGGGTGCACTTTCCCCCAAAGTCTTGGATACTTGCCAAAATCTTGGCATACAACAAGAAAATGACGTCATTACGGGCCCTTGTTTCCCTTCCTTTGATAAAATTAATAATGGTTGCATTGTACAGGTTGGTATCCACCAAACTGGGTCCACTGAGAACCTGATTGGAAAAGATTCTGGAGGCAACCAAAACTCTGTGCATCCAAAATTTTACTGCTCTCTTATTGGTGAAAATGCTGTGGAGTCCCAGTTGGAGACAAACCTGGACCAGGGGCATCTGCGGGTCACACTCCATGATAGCCATCATGAGAGGGTGGTCTTTTTCACCTTCAGTTAAAGTACAGGCACCAGTTGGGGTCTTTTTTGGGAGAGAGGCCACAATTGGCATGGGCTCGCAGGGTTGCAGCCACAGTGGACTTTGCAAAACCCATTGCGGCCGCAATTTTCCCAAGGGACATAAGCATCCTTTGCTTTTCAACCATTTTGAGAACAATTTCTGGGGTGATCAATTTTCTTCTGCGTCTTGCAGGATGATTGGCTGGAGGAGGGATGTGTTCATCTTGAGAACTGGACATTGCCATCTGATTGGCTGTTTCTGGATTCTGGCTTCCCTGAGTGACAACTTGGCTCAATTGGCTGGTTCCAGATGCCATTATTGATATGTGATTTGGGTTGGCATCTGCCTGTGTGTGATGGTCAAACAGGGCCATGCTTGAGGACTCAGGATAAAGAACACACTCCTGGGTAGTGCTTGGGGAGGAACCTGCAGGTTGGGTGTGATCATAGACAGAGGCTTCACTATTGGAGGACCCAGTGTAGCCCTGCATAATTTCATCAAGGCCAGGGAAAAGCTTTTTGACTTGGTTGTTATTGAAAGAAGACATAATAAGTTTTTATTAAAAAATTAAACTCAACAATAAAATTGACTAAAATATACACTCCTCTTTTTAAGTATGTTAAGTTTCTGAATATTATGATCTAAATTTTAGCTGTCCTAAACTGGAATAGGGTGATTATTGAGAATGCTTATGATTCCTAAAAGAATTAGCACAAATTCACTCTAGATCCTTTGGCATCCTTTTTGAGACACCCATAAATTATATTTATTTCAAATTCATCTCATTTTTGATTTGAAATTTGGTTCTTGGATTTGACAATCCCACAATTTCAGATTTGTTAAGTTTTACATGATGTCTATGATTTGTTTGAAAAACAGGAAATCTCAAATTGTACATTAGAATCCCGCATTTCTGATTCATGTATCCCACATTTGTTTGCTGTGTTTTATCTTTTGTTAGTTGAGTTATCTGCTCAAGGGATTCAAAATTTGCCAATTTAATTAAATCAAAAAAAGTCAAATTAAATGGTTGTTTTTATTAAATATTTTAATTTTCACTCAGCTGAGTTGCCCACAAAAGTGATTTGAAATTTGGACCAAGGATTTAAAAATCCCACATTTTTACGTTTAGGTTCTGAATTTACAGCAGCGCACCAGTTGTCTTGTTGTGCATTAGTGTAGCAGCACAGGTAATCCTCCAAACTTTGGTTTATCCTCTCTGCTTGTCCATCAAATTGGGGATGAAAAGCCGTGGAACGGCACAGCTTGATGCCAATAATCCCAGTAAAGGCTTCCCAGAACTGAGCAATGAATTGGGGCCCGCAGTCACTCACAATCTCCATTGGGATGCCATGTAGGGAGAAGATTCTATTAAAAAATAGCCTAGCTGTCTCCACCAAAGTAATTGTGGTTGAGCAGGGGACAAAGTGTGCCATTTTTTGTGAATCAATCAACCACCACTATGATTGCATTAAACCTGTTAGAATTTGGAAGTTCTCTAATGAAATCCACCAACACAGACATCTAGGGTCCTGGGGCAGGCTGTAAAGGAACCAACAAACCAGTAGTCTTGTTCCTGCTTGCCTTAGACCAAACACATACCAGGCAGTCACAAACAAAAAGCCGCCACCTGCACCATCAGACCTTTCCATGAAAACTGTTGGCAAATGAGCTCCACCATTTTGTTTTTCCCTTGGTGGCCTGCTGTAGGACAGGTGTGATAAGCCCCCATTATTTTATCCCAAATAGTTCCCTCTGGAACCCACAAGCATCCTTGATAATATAAAATTGGTCCTATCTTGTGGAAACCTGTGGCTGTCCAACAGAATGTGCATATGCTAATTCCAATCACCTATTGTAACATTTGGACAAAGGCTGAAAAAATTTCACTTTGGGATATAAGTCTAAGTCTGCACCCTAGGTTAAGGACATGGTGGAAAGTGTAGCAGAAAGAGGTAGTACAAAAGGAACCACATTCTTATCTGGTATCATAGTGTGTGTATTGAACTCAACATCCATAACAAAATCTGGAAGATGGGAAGGATTTCTGCTCAACACATCTGCCAAATGATTATCAGCTCTCTTGATGAACCCGTAGCAGAACTTGTACCTCATCAGATCTCTGTGCCATCTGGATTGGCAACCCAACAAAACCCTGGGTTGTCAATATTACAGGAGAGCTTTATGGTTAGTTCTTACTACAAATGGATGACACACTAACATGAGATAGTGATGCCAATGCTTTAAAGATTCTACAACTGCCAACAATTCCTTGTTGTAAATCATATAACTGTGTTCCTGAGCCTCCATCTTTTGGGAGAAATACCCTACAGGTCTCTCAACACCATTACCAACAGTTTGTAACAACACACCGGCCACAGCATATTTAGAGGCATCTGTGGAAACCACAAAAGGAATATCAGTATCCACATGTCTCAACACAGGTGAAGACAAAAAAGAGCTTTGACTGCTGCAAAAGTGTTTGTGCAAGCAGGTGCCCAGACCAAAGTTGTCTTCCCGCTTGCTGAATACAAGAGGGCAGCCACTTCTGACAAGTGAGGGTTAAATTTCTTCAAGAACATACAGGTACCCAAGAAACTATGAAGTTGGGATATTGTCACAGGCATAGCATACTCTCAAACCGCTGCTTCCTTGTCAGGGGCAATAGTGTGGCCATCCTCAAAGATAATATTACCCAGAAAGGTAACCTTATGTTTAAAGAATTCACACTTACTCCTTTAATGATCAGATTAGCCTGGAGAATGCGCTCTAAAACTTCTGACAAGTGGGCCTTATTTGACCTTTCATCTGGAGAGAACACCAAGATGTAGTCCATGTACATGATGGCACATACACCCAGGAAATCCTCCAAGACCAAATCAATTAACTGCTGAAAGCAAGCCAGAGCATTTTTTAATCCAAAAGGCATAACACAGAACTGGAAAATACCCTTCTTAGTTCTGAATGCTGTCAACCATTACATTCCTTCTGTGATCCTGATTTGGTTGAACACATTTAACAGAACAAGTTTTGAGAATATCTTTGTCTTCTCAACACACAAAAAATTTGTGCCTTGAGAGGTAAAGGGTAGGGGTCAGGAATTGTAATGTTGTTTAAATTCCATAATCAACACAAGGACAAAGTGACCCATTGGATTTTTAAACAAAAAATAATGGAGAACAGATTGACAACGCCTTCTTGAAGATGTAATCTTTTGCCAGCATTTCCCAAGTCCACTCCTCCAAACATGCATCCTCCTTCAAGGTCAAAGGGTGAATAGGAGATGCAATACAAATCATATCAGTGGTAACCTTAAATTCAAAATCAAACTGAGTGTGCTTGGGAAGGACCTCACCCCTAGTAGTTTCAAATGCTGTGGATCAGGGTTGAAGGCATTCTGGTAAATATGTACTCACAGGTGTAGGAACAGGAACCAACTGAATTGTCTCTGAAAACTGCTCTAATTCAGACATATCCAACAATGATATACAAATGGTAATGCCTGAAGAGTGGTCCACTTGTAGCTCATTTTCTTTTAGCAGGGTCAATATGTTATGGTCCTGCCACCGGCCCACTCCCAAGATAATAGGATACATAAGAATAGAGCATATGGAGTACCCTTGCTGTAAAAGAATGACCCATAACTACAAATGGCACTGACTTCTTAAGCTGGAAAGAGGGAAACTTTTTGCAGTTCACACCCCTAACCAGCATTCCAGGATGATACTTGAGTTGCAACAAATCTGTAGTCTCAACACTCATGAAGTTCTCAGAAGCACCTGTATCCAAAAGAATGGCTGACTGATAGATAGTTTGACTGTTATCAATGCTACCATAAAACAAGAAGTAACCAGAAACAGATTTATTTGCTGTGAATGTTACAGCCTCAGCAGGATCTTGCTTCTCTTCAGTGGTACAGACAGCAGCTAAGGAGGCAAGGTGCTCCTGAAAATAACACTTGATCATTTCTTGGACAGCATCAGGAAGGACAGGACATTCACAATCAATAGGAACAAGAGGCAACTCCTTGGACTTGACTACCAAAGACTTTGAGGGTACTATATGCTGAAGCATAGCCAACAAACTCTCAGGGACGGCCAATACTGGCGCTTTGTCTACCTTGGCAGGTTTGTTCAAGATAGCCAATTGTGACTGAGAAGACACGCAGGGAGAAAAATCCTGACTCTGGCTGGATGAAGCCACCGCAGAACAAGTACCAGAAAACCAGGAGCATGTTGTGGGTTTGGCTTCAATTTCCATAGCACCTTGTTTGGAAGTTGACAGATTTGAGACCAGAGAAAGAATTTGGCTTACCAGGGCCTCAGTTGTAGTTAACAGGGAATCCCAAACTGCCAAATCCTGGGCAGTCTGGTCAACTGCTAACCACAACACTGAGAGTTTATCCACCTTGGGAACATCAATTGTATGGCAGCAGGAAAGAAACTGAGGAAGGAATATTGAGAGCGGAGTGGTACCCTGTTGGAAGGTGTACAGCTTACAATATACTTTGAGCTCCTCAATAGATACACAGATTTTTTAACAAAGGGTACAAAGATGCACTTTCAGTTAAAACATGTGGATTTTGCTCCACCGCGGACAACAATCATTCACAAGAATCCTCTGAAACCTTTGTCAGCACATGGTAAACTTGCAATTTGTGACTAAGGCTAGAATTGGAATATAATAATAAAGATGACAAAACTTCACGTGAAATTTCATCAGTGGGTAGAGCAGGAAAATAATCTGGACGCCAAAATGACATGATGTGACGGAAATAAGAAACAGATGATCCAGTCTCAACAACTGTTACCAGAGATGGGAACCAAAAATTAAAGAAGTTCCCAAACTGAAAACTCAGAAAGGATCTGATGCAAAGAAACATGGTAAGCACAGATATCTCAATGCAACAGGAGAAAAGAAACATGAATTCATGATGAACTGCTTCTAAAAACTCAGACGTAGAAGATTTGAGTAATGTGACAGAAATTGCAGGATAATAAGAAGCTGTCTCCATGTGGTGGGGAATCACCCACTAAATCCACATAGAGTTGATGATTAATCACCAACACAGCTTCAGATACTGTTTTGTGAAATTTCCAAATGAGATACTAGGGTTAAGTAAAATAATTAACTCCAACCAAAAAAGCCCTAGATAAATGGCCTGCAAGAGAATCATAGTATCTTCAGCATAAAATTCAGGAAATTGAGATAGCACAACAGTTTCAGCTTTGACAGTAGGAGGAACAGCTCCAAAATTGACAGGCATTTAATTAACATTTGGCAGCAACAACAACAAAGTTCCAACTGCAGGGCCCCATCTTCCAGTAATGAGTTGGCTGAGAATCAGATTTTAGGAAATGTAGCGCAACAATCCAACTACAGGATGCATTTTAAAAATGTAAGTTAGACCAAGGTATAATTGATTTTATTGAGTAAATTTTGGGAGGACTCAACTCTTAAGAGTTGAAACAGTGAAAATTATTCAACATATATCAAAACTTGACTAAGCAATACCGCCTGGACCTTGAGCTCCTATTCCTTCCACATTTTCAAGTGAGTATCTGGTCCAGGTTGCAAAGAACCCTTGGGTGACCAATTTCTGATGACCATGCTGATAAATAAGTTCATATCTGGTGACCCTTAAATTACGTCAATTTATCAACATCAACTTACAGGGGGGATTGGATTTGACCAACAAACTGGAGCAGCTGTAACCCATTTTTGATCAACTGTTTGATTCAAGTCTGTTAAATCAGTCAGTTTTGTTAAAGGGTTTCTGGCTTTCCAAGCTTTCCTACTTGGCCAAATAATCCCTGGCATTATGGAACTTACTGTGACAATTATGGCAAGATCATGAGTGTTTGATATTTTTGGCCCGTAGGTTATTGTTCACCTGACGTCCTGTTAGTTCTTCAGCTCCATCAGCAACAATGCTGTCTAAGCCTCCATAGCCTTCTATGATTGCCTCTTCAATGAAGCAGTTGACTGTTTCTTGCTAGTGATTGTTGGTTGCCCAGAAGATTGACCAGAAGGTTGCAAAGTCTATTGCCAATATTAAATGATGTTGTCTTTTTTTAGCCTCTGGGAACCACCCACTATGTCCACCCCCAAACTTTGGATGGTCCAGGGTCAGGTACTGGTTTTAATGCTTTTGTGGTGCTTGGGTAGTGAAGCCTTTTTCATACACTGTGAGCTTCTTTAGTATTTATGTGATGCCCTACTTTAGATTTGATCACTGTAGTATTTCCTTCAACATGAGATATAATTTTTGGCCTTGATGTGGTTTCACAACTGATGTGGTCTTGGGATTATTTCTTCCCTTTTTTCAAGGGTATATATGGTATGTATTTGTCTTTTTGCCATAACTGTACTGTTTTAGCAAAGTTACAAGGGAGAAATAATTAGCTATTTGATGGTTCTCTTTATTGAGATGTTGATGTTATGTAGTTATTGCACATCTAGATAGTAGGAATATGATTATGCTAATCACTCAGTTGGATTGGTAGGGAGGTAGCCTGATCCTTATAATTATTCAAGCGCTAAATTGAGTTGCCTACCATGGAGGGATTGTCATTTGGTCATGTTATTGGATTTGGTAAATTGAGTTCACTTCTGCATTTGGCTTTGGGTCACTAGAAATCTGAATTGCAGGTCACAAACCTGTTTAGTTGGAACCTTGCTGTGGGATAAACTCTGTTGTTTTGAAATTTGACAAGGCTATATAATGTGCCATTGGACAGGTCATAAATTGTGTTGTTAATGCTGTTTCAATATGGCTTTCAGATTTAAATACTTGTGATAACTTGGTTGGTTTTGCTTTCAAATTCAACAGTTGTTCCCCTTCTGCAGATTGCCAACATCAATTTTCACCCATTCTGTGTTGTGCTACCTGCGCTACTCTTATCCTGGTACAAGTTCAGCTCAGTTAACTTCATCAGCCACACTGTTTACCTAACAAACAATCTACTTTCTCATTCTATCATTTAAGTAGAACTTTTTCCCTAAAAAGAAAAGACAAGCTAATCCACATTTGTACCTGCTTTTATAATCTTTGAGCCTTTTTATTTCCTTTTTGATAAGAGGAACCCCATATTTACTTGTTTCATGAAATCTAGGTGTATGTCCCCTTAATTTTGCCCTGAAGGCTAACACAAGGCTAGCTCCAAACCTCATCCCTTTTTTAACAAAGGCTTTTTCAGGAACCCACCCTGCAGGGAATAACTTCCCTGCATGATGGATTAATTCAGAAGGATTTAAACTAGCAATCATAGACCCAATGGGTAATGACACCATGGCCAAATAGAAAAGTTTAAAAATAAAATAATATCTGTTACAAAAGTAACAGTTTAGAAGCCCCAGGCGGGAATCAAACCTGCTCCTAGCCACCAGGCGGGGCTAGCGGGTGGGGGGATTTTCCTGCACCTGGATTTTTGTTTTTCAAAGAGAATCCAGGTGTGGGAATAATTCCCGCTCAGGTGGCAGCTGATGGGCTTTTTTTGGGCCCCAAAAGCTACACCCAAGCCTTGGTGGGTTTGGCTGGGCCTGGGCAGGCTATTTTTAGCTGCCCAGTAAACCCAGATCAAGCCCACCCTCCATTAAGTAATTTGGGGTCCCCAATTGGAGACCCCTTTTTTAATCAAGTTCTTTGGGCTCAGGAGAGCCTGTCAAGCCAGTCCAAAAATGGTGATCAAATTGGGAAAACCCCCCCATAACCCCAGAAGCCAAACCTGCCAGAATCAATAGCCAGCCAAGCCAAGATGGACCACCAAAAAGCCAAACAACTGTTCCTGAAAACCCCAAAAATGACCATAAGCAGCCAATCAAACAGCAGAACCTGAGATGCCAAGCCTTGCCACACAGATAGCACCAGAAAAATGCCCAGAGGCACCTGCATGTGAGTAAGTATATAAATCAGAAGCACTTGAAAAATTTCTGTATTGTCATCCTTGCCAAATAAAGTTGTTATGAACTTTTGGTTCACCAATCTGTTTCCATATCTATTTTTGATACTCTTCCATCTGCATACACCCAAGCGTCAGTACCCACCCACTGGGATAGATAGTCAGACTCCAGTTGACAAAACTGAAGCCTTTGACTACTACCGCCCACCCAACACTCCATTTGGCCCTGTGTATTTCACTGGGTATCCCACCAATCCTGACCACAAACCCTGAACATTAGAAGACTTTCAGTGGTACACCCGCCCAAACGCACCCAAGGAACCCTACCAAATTGTCTGTGACAGCAAAGCCATCATTATCTACCCTTTTATCTTCAATGGTAAGTACACCAATCCTGCTGCCTACTTGGTCCCTATGGAACCGCCCCCAACACCCAAACCAACCATCTCAACCCCCCACTTCTGATGCCACTGGCCAGAGTAGTCAATTCTTGGGAGTGCTTTACCTGGCGCTCACAGGATTGATTGACTCTGCCTTGCCAGCGGCTGGACCTTGGGCTGTGGCTGAGAAGGCCCTTTCCTACCTGGTAAAGTTAGGTCCCATCATCTGGTGGGCCATGCCAGTACCTGCTTCAACTCCTCCCTCACCTACTGGAGCTCCATGATACTCTTGGTATCCTGACATTATGACAATCCACCCCAAACTCAGTAACCTAGGCCCCAAGATTTAATTAGCACTTGGGGCTACTTGTATGTTTGTTTTTATGATTATTACTTATTACTGTTATTTGTGGCTATCATACCAAATCTCCTCCATGTGGAAGAGAACAACCTGGACCTTAGATGATTCTAAGGATGCTCCAGAGAGCAAAGATCCAACCACAGCAACCTCCTCCCAAGTACAGAACGTCATTGTGAACCAAAACACCTCCAATGTGACCATGCCCCAGATGGGCAAGCTCAGCCTAGAGGAAGCTAGAAGAGCCATGCTGGTACTACAACTGCACTTCCTAGCCAATGCTGCCGCCTATCCCAAAGACATAGTCAAAGTTTTGGGAGTAACATTCATGCTAACAGGAGACGCCCTAGACTGGTTTGGCAAAGCCACCACCAACAATGTAGAGCTTTACTTAGACTATGCTTGATTTGAGGCTGAACTAATGGCCACAGGAGAGGACCAGAATACCTGTTAATTTGCCTTCATGACCCTGTTGAAATTCAAGAAAAACAGCCACCCACTTCAGACCTATGTAGAAGAGTTCACCAAACTACAGACCCGTGCTATGCTGGACAACAAGTTGGCTGTTATCCTATTCAGAAAAGGCGTGAACCCAGGGTTAAAGGACCTCCTCAAGCACCACCACCCCACAATTGGGTTAGAAGAACTGATTGTGCTCTGCTAAAGACTAAGCTTAAACCAAGAAACCCACGGCACCGCCCCCATGGACCCCAGATGGCCAGAAGCCCCACTGCAGCCAGACCAGCCATGACACCTGAGGAGTTGCAACAACATTACAGAGACGGGTTGTGTTTCTACTACCATGAAGCAGGGCACCAGACCAGAGCCTGTCCAAGAAGAAACCAAACTTTAGGCTCCCTTGCCCAATTAAACACTACCTCCCAGTCTTATAAGTATATCATAGTGACCCTAGAAGTGAGAGATAAAGTATTTCATGAAAAGGCTTTCTTAGACACAGGGGCTGATGAAAGTTTCATTGATCCCGCATTAGCATCCAAGCTGGGACTCACCCCCTCAGATACTCAATTCCAAGTCACTATGGGAAACAGTTCAACTGACATTGGCCAAGAATGTAACCAACACCTTGAGCTGAAGATTGGGCAAAACACTTACCCCTTGTCCATTATCTTGTTGAAAGGATTACCACACCCATTGATACTTGGAGACTCCTGGGCTGACAAGCATGGTGCAATCCTGAACTATTGTGACCAAACCGTAACCCTGGGAAAGGGATCTAACCCCAACACTGTACTCATTCAGCTGAGCCCACACATAGTACCCCCCACCAAACTCATGAACTTGCAATTGGACCCTTGCTCAGGAAAGCTGCCCTCAGCCCTCAAGAAATGGGCCAGTGTCTTCAGCAAAGAGGCGGCAACTCAACTACCTGAACACTCTATCTACAACCACGCCATTGACTTACTCCCTGATACTCAACCCAGCCATGTCCCCATCTACAGCTGTAATCACCATGAGCAAGTGGCCTTGAAAGACTACCTTGAGGATATGACAAATAAAGGGATCATCTGGGTGTCCAAAGCTCCCTGCTTGTTGCCCATGCTGTTTGTAGGAAAAAAGGATGGCGGGATGCGGCCATGTGTTAACTACCAAAAACTGAACAACATCACAGTGAAGAACCGCTACCCCATTCCTAATGCCAGCGACCTCTGCAATGTACTGACTGGAGCACAAGTATACTCTAATATTGACCTCCAAGACGCCTTTAACCAAATCCAAATCAAAGAAGGCAACAAATACAAAACAGCTTTCAAAACTCAATATGGACTCTATGAATACCTGGTCATGCCTTTTGGGCTATGCAATGCCCCTAGCACTTTCCAGAGGATGATTAAGTTGGTCCTTGGAGAATACCTTGACCAATTCTGTGTGGCATATCTTGACAACATTCTGATATATAGCAAAACACATGAAGACCACCTCCGCCACCTGGACCTCATATTAGAGAAACTAGCAGCAGCCAACCTTCATGTCAAACTCAAGAAGTATGAGTTCTTCCAACCTGAGGTAGAATTCTTGGGCTATGTATTACAAACTGGTGGATTTGCCATAGCCCAAGATAAAGTGGACACAGTCACAGCTTGGCCCACCCCCACCTGTTGGAAAGATGTTAGGAGTTTCTTGGGGCTAGCAAACTACTGTAGAGATTTCATCAAAAAAATTCTCAGATTACTCTGCCCCTGACCCGCCTTTGCTCAGACAAAGTCCAGTTTTAGTGGACCCCCAACTGTATTGTTGCCTTTGAAGCCCTGAAGTTAGCCTTTACCTCTGCGCCTGTGTTGGCCATGCCTGACCACACAAAGCTGTTCATCCTGGAAACCAATGCTTCCGACTTTGCCCTGAGAGGGGTGTTTCTTCATGAAGGAGGGGATGGTATGCTACATTCTTTAGCATATTACTCCAAAAAAAATGATCCCTGCTGAAGGAAATTATCTTATATACAATAAAGAAATGCTAGCTATAATGAAGACCCTGAAGCACTGGCGCAGATACCTATGCAGCGCTGAGCACCCAGTAAAGGTCCTAACAGATCACAAAAACTTGGTTTACTTCTTCAAATCATGTCAGCTTAACCAACAACAAGCAATATGGGCCCTAGAACTGGCAGACTACGTACTAGAAATTGACTATAAATCTGGCAAAGTAAACATTGTCCCAGATGCCCTAAGTAGAAGAGCCAACCTGATCCTGTCATCCACCAAGTTGAGATATCACAACACTTATACCCTGTTGGATATAATCAGTGGAAGAATACAGTTAAACTACCTGAATATTGTCACTAAGAAATTGGACGTATTAGAAGCCCAGGCAAAGGACCCTGCTGCCAAGACTATGGTCTCAGAACTCTCAACACAACTAAACAGCCCCCTGTACAAAAGAGATTACTCACTAAAAGGAACCACTCTACTGTTCTGAGGAAGAATCTATGTACCAGAAGGATTAGCTTGGATTTCTGTACTAAAGGACTATCATGGCTTGGAACTAGCCGGCCACCTGGGCCGCCACAAAATCCTTCAAAGCATCAAAAGGAATTACTTGTGGCCCAAGATAGACACAGATGTTATCAACTACATTGAGGGCTATGAGACATGCAGGCACACCAAAACAAGACGCTCTAAGCTAGAAGGCCTCCACCACCCCCTAGACATCCCTTCAGGCCCCTGGAAATTGGTATCCATGGATTACATAGTTGAACTCCCACCCTCCAAAGACTACAATGCAATTCTAGTGATGATTGACTGTTTCACCAAAATGGCCTACTTTGTCCCCACCACTACCCATTGCACTGCAGCTGAAACCGTCTGACACTATCATGACCAAATACTCACCCAACATGGAACCCCAGAGGAAATAGTGACAGACCAAGGACCACAGTTCACATCTCATTATTGGGTGCAAGTGATGAAAGACCTAGGAATCAAAAGATGTGTGTCCAATTTCTATCACCCCCAGACCAACGGCTAAATCAAACAGGTAAACTAGATTTTGGAACAGTACCTCTGATGCTACACAAACGCCAATCAAGACAACTGGGCAGACCTATTATCCACAGCCCAATATGCGTACAATAGCAAAGATCACACATCCACCAGGATGTCCCCCTTCAAAGCCAATTACATATTTGACCACACTTGGGACCCCAAGATTGGAAACCAGGAGTCTAACAAAGCAGGTAGAACCTGGATGGAACACATCCACAAAACCCAGATGACCTGCTCCTGAAACCTAACCCGCGCAGTACAGACTTACAAAGCCTTTGCTGATAGAAAGCGCTCCCCTGGAAAGCCACTAGAGATTGGGGATGAGGTCTATCTATACTGAAGGAACATACCCCTAAATGTCCCATGCCAGAAGCTAGCTCATCAAAGAAGTGGCCCCTACCAGATCACAAGCCAAGTAGGCAAAGTAGCTTACTGTCTGAAGTTACCTGACACCTGGAAAATACATGACATATTCCATTGATCCTTGCTGTTCAAAAAGGACGGAACGTCCCTACCCCACCAGAAACTGAATACTGCCCCTCTGCCCATCCTGGTAGGGAGATCCCTTGAACATGAATTGGAGTATATACACGGCAACCATACCCACTACCATAAGCCACAGTACTACGTCAAATGGCTAGGATACCCGCCCAAGGAAAGCACCTTGGAACCAGCTGACAACCTTACCAACACAGCTGATGCCGTCTGACAATATTGGGAGAAGAAGAAAGCCAACTCTGGCTTAGAAGGGGATAGTGTTACAAAAGTAACAGTTTCAAAGCCCCCGGCAAGAATCAAACCTGCTCCTAGCCACCAGGAGGGGCTAGCGGGTGGGGGATTTTCCCGCACCTGGATTTTGTTTTTCAAAGAAAATCCAGGTGCGGGAATCATTCCTGCCCTGGTGGCAGCTGAGGGGGCTTTTTTGGGCCCCAAAAGCTACACCCAAGCCTTGGTGGGTTTGGCTGGGCCTGGGCAGGCTATTTTTAGCTGCCCAGTAAACCCAGATCAAGCCCACTCTCCATTAAGTAATTTGGGGTCCCCAATTGGAGACCCCTTTTTTAATCAAGTTCTTTGGGCTCAGGAGAGCCTGTCAAGCCAGTCCAAAAATGGTGATCAAATTGGGAAAACCCCCCATAACCCCAGAAGCCAAACCTGCCAGAATCAATAGCCAGCCAAGCCAAGATGGACCACCAAAAAGCCAAACAACTGTTCCTGAAAACCCCAAAAATGACCATAAGCAGCCAATCAAACAGCAGAACCTGAGATGCCAAGCCTTGCCACACAGATAGCACCAGAAAAATGCCCAGAGGCACCTGCATGTGAGTAAGTATATAAATCAGAAGCACTTGAAAAATTTCTGTATTGTCATCCTTGCCAAATAAAGTTGTTATGAACTTTTGGTTCACCAATCTGTTTCCATACCTATTTTTGATACTCTTCCATCTGCATACACCCAAGCGTCAGTACCCACCCACTGGGATAGATAGTCAGACTCCAGTTGAAAAAAACAAAGCCTTTGACTACTACCGCCCACCCAACACTCCATTTGGCCCTGTGTATTTCACTGGGTATCCCACCAATCCTGACCACAAACCCTGGACATTGGAAGACTTGCAGTGGTACACCCGCCCAAACACACCAAAGGAACCCTACCAAATTGTCTGTGACAGCAAAGCAATCACCATCTACCCTTTGATCTTCAATGGTAAGTACATCAATCCTGCTGCCTACTTGGTTCCTATGGAACCGCCCCCAACACCCAAACCAACCATCTCAACCCCCCCACTTCTGATGCCACTGGCCAGAGTAGTCAATTCTTGGGAGTGCTTTACCTGGTGCTCACAGGATTGATTGACTCTGCCTTGCCAGCATCTGGACCTTGGGCTGTGGCTGGGAAGGCTCTTTCCTACCTGGTAAAGTAATTATCATCTGGTGGGCCATGCCAGTACCTGCTTCAACTCCTCCCTCACCTGCCAGAGCTCCACGGTATTCTTGGTATCCTGACAATATCCTGCATAGAGCAGATTAAAGCAGCCAAGGAAGGCATACATCCCCAAATAAGTGAGCAATAAGGCAGATGCAGATAGACAGAAAAGACTTATAGGATTGGGCTTGACAGGAGCAGGTTGGGACTTTGCCTTAACCAGGGGATTGATAGAGAACATGAAAGCATTATACTATCTGCCTGGAACCTTAAAAGCCCATTTTCTATTGTGGCAGTACTCAGTGTTGGTACCCAAACCAGGTCTGGCTTCCATCTGGACGGAACCTTGCACAAATTGAAAAATCAGAAGTAGTAGCAACTGTTTGAACCTAACTCCCAAAAGATGAAAAGAGTAGGTTGCTTCATGGTAGTACTAGGGATCTTAAAAGCAATAAAATTCAACTTTTTGGTTTAAAGTCTTTGTTGATTGAGAATTTGCCATGAGCAAAGCTACAAGGTATCTATAGATTTGGGGATGGGAAGTTTAGGAAAGAAAATTTACTGTTACATGTCACATAAACATGGGAATATTAAAGCCCAACTCATCTCAAACATTCAGAGCTGCTTTAAGCCAGTTTTAGATCTACTTAGGACAGAAACACGTTGTCAATACTCTTAACTGCCATAGAGGACTTAATGATAAACTAAAAAAACAATTAAACCCATTTAACAGTTTCTAATGTTGATTAAATCAACTACAGACCCTGATGAGTAAAGCAGGTAGTCACCAATTTTATCTAGGCTTACTGAGGCCTCTGATTGGCTAGTTTCTACTTGTTCTTCCCCTTTACGCTCAGCAGAAGGGTTGGCAACCAATCTTATATTTGACTTGAACTGTGCTATACCTCAGCATATGTCAGGGTAAATTAGAGAGAGCTTGTTGTAATCAATTAAATGGGGAATGTACACCCAAATTAGGATGCTATTACCAATGAGGAGGAGAGGATATGTGTTTACTCAGAAATGATAACCCTTGAAGAGTGAATAAGGAAAGGTGCAGCAGAAGATTATGCACAGGTACATCAGGAAGACTTAATTTGGCTCAGCGTCAAGGAATCAGCAGCATAGATAGGCCCACATTCAATTTTGCGGGGTTCAGGAATCATTTCAGCAGGAGGTGGAAGATTACCAGGAAATTGCAGAGGTGAGAAAGCAGAATCTAGCAGTCTGGTTATTAAAAATCTGATTAGAAAATATTGAAATAAGCAAATCATTGAGGCAAGATATTTATTGAGAGTAAAATATCAAACTACTAAGGTAGTTTGGTGGGGACAATTGTTACTTAAAGCCTTTGGGTACATCATGATGAGGTGACCTCCTTGAATACAATATTTAGATAGCTTACAGATACCACCAATGGTGGTTCTTTAAGCTGTTACCTGACCCCTTTGAGGTCAGGATTTGTTGGCCAGCAGGTCAAGGAAGGGAAAATTGGGTGTGGGGCATTTGCGCCCCACTTGAACCCAATTTCTTATGCCATCACCCACTTGCAAGCAATCATTAGATTTAAATCTACAATTGCTGCAAGGGGGCAGGGCTTTGGGCCGGGTTTCCCCGGGTGGCGGCGCTTTGGCCGAGACACACCCAGGAAAACTATGGCCATGACAGCATAGGTTCTGGGTTTGACGTTTGTCTGTGGAATATCAGGAGCGAGGTTAATGACACTAGTTGCCAATTTCTCATACTTAATATATACCAAGCACTTCTCTTTTAAAAGAAGCTTCATATGAGGATGGTCAATGACATAATTATTCAAAAGGATGGTTCTGATAACCATAACCCCACCAGCCAAGCAACATCTGGTGAAATCTGGTGCCTGTGCTCCAGACAACCTTCCTAAAGACCTTCCAGAAGAGGAAGCGGACCTTTAGTCAGGGATTGGAACAGCACTATTGACCCCCTGGCAAAGATCTGCACAAGAGGCCCTGTGCCATTCAAACTGACTTCCCCATCTCTCAAAGCCAAATGCAGAAGTCAACTTGAATGTTACAAAAGTAACAAAATCAAATCCCCAAGCGGGATTTGAACCTACTCCCAGCCACCAGGTGGGGGGCTGGTGGCGGGAATCACTCCTGCCCTGCCGGTAGCTGTGGGGGCGTCCTGGGCCCCAAAAGCTACGCCCAAGCCTTGGTGGGTCTGGCTAGGCCTGGGCAGGCTAAATTTAGCTGCCCAGAGCTCCCAGTTCAAGCCCACCCTCCATTTAGTAATTTGGGGTTCCTGATTGGAAACCCTTTTTCAATCAAGCTCTTCAGCCTCAGAAATGCCTGCCAAGCTGGTCCAAGGATGGTGAGCAAACTGAAAATGACCCCATGACACCTGAAGCCAACCCTGCCAGAACTGATGGCCAGCCAAGCAAAGATAGGCCAAAGCAGGCCAAGCAGCTGTTCCTGAAGACCCCAAAAATAATGATGAGACGGCCAACCAACCAGCAGAACTTGAGGTGCCAAACCTGGCCACCCAGATAGCACAAGAATAAAGCCCAGAGGTACCTGCATGGGATGACTATATAAGCCAGAGGCCCAGAAAGATTCTGTATCGCTGCTCTTACCAAATAAAGTTGTTATGAACCTTTGGTTCACCAGTCTGAATCCATATCTATTTTTGATGCTCTTCCATCTGCATTCACCTAGACACCAGAGCTCACCCTCAGGAGTTTAACACCAAGGGCCAGCTGGAGACCCAGAAATATTCCATTGTTACTGCCCTCCTGACACTTCATTTGGCTCTGTACACTTCATAGAGTATCCACCCAATCCTAACCACAAACCCTGGACTTTGGAAGACCTGCAGTAGTACACCCGCCCAGATGCTCCTGAAGATCCCTGCCAAATTGTATGTGATGAAAAGGAGATTGCCATATACCCTTTGATAGTCAATGGGAATACAACAATCCTTCTGCCTACCTGGTCCCCATGGAACCACCCTTGATACCCAAACCAATCGTCTCAACCCCTCCCCCACTTCTGATACCACTGGCCAGAATAGACAGTTCCTGGGAGTGCTACACCTGGCACTTGCAGGGTTGATTGATTCTGCCTTGCCAGAAGCTGGACCCTGGGCTGTGGCTAGAAAGGCCCTCTCCTACCTGATGAAGCTAGGACCCATCATCTGGTGGGCCATGCCTGTACCTGTGTCTGCCCCTCCCTTGCCTGAAGGGGCTTTGGGGTACTCTTGATATGCTGCCGTTGAATTCCCAAACCCAGCAACAAGAACCATCAATGATCCTAACCGATGCAACCCGATTTAGCGCTTGGGCCGTTACCAGGATCAAGCCCCCTGCTCGATCCAATTAATCGATTGCCGCAATCTTGTTCCCCCTATAATGATTTACCTCGACTGTATGATTCGGAATATCGGATAGAGATGATTATCTAGTTTCCGATTATTTCCCCCTTGTAACTCTGCTAATCCAGCACTTATACAGCGTTATCTCCAGCCAGATATTGGATATAAACCTGTATAAAAGATATATGATAAAGGTTACGGTTAACAGGGCGGTTAGGGCAGAGGAAAGGGATAGCAAGGTTTGCGGACCGATATAGGGGCAAGACCCCTTTATAAAAAGGGCGATGGGGGAGAATTAAGTTCTCTTCAGTACTTGAACCCCCAATGCCTAGATCTTTAGAGGGGCGGGGATCGGGTTGGGGATAGCAATCAAAAGCTAACCTATCAGTGGGGTGGCCTGCAAAGTAAAGGTGCCCTTGGTAACTCGCGGTATAGGCTATTATATCAAGGGGATGTCATGTACTTTAATTGATGCATTGGCCCAGTCAAACTAAGGCCAGCAGCGTTTTAAAACTTGATCTTTCATTGTCGAAAAAGGGATCTGCCATACCTTGGCTATTGATATCGTTTATGGTTTCTGGGCTTTGGCATAGATTTCATTCTTATAGGTGCATACAACCACCGTTATGGTTTACTTAATAGGATTTACATTTCTTAATGTACAAATATTTATATCTGTCATAGCTGTACCGTTTTGGAAGAGTTACAGAAGAGGGAAAATATATTGGGATCTATGATTTCTTTGTTTTGGAAGAAAGATCTTTTATATCATTTGTGGTGGCATCAGGGGTAGATGGATGTTCCTATTATACGAGGTGCTATTCTTGAGAAATTAGGTGCACCCCAAGTAATCATTATCAGTGATGTCTCAGCTGATGGGCTTGGTTTAACGTGTCCTGAATTCAGGTCTTAGGCAGTTAAAGTCAAGCCAAAGGTCTTCTTTTCTGACTAGGACCTTACTAGGGAGTTTACCCTGCAGTCTTGATATATTGTCAGTTGTCTTATACCGATCAAACATTTCTAATGTGAGGTTGATTGCCATGAGTTTCACGAATATCAGGACAGAGGGTTGATTAAAGTATGGTAGCTTGGAAGAAATAACTGTATAAATGAAGTTATTCGTGGTAGAACCCCCGAATTAGTTTAATACCAGCAGCAAAGATGACCACTGAGCGGACCCGTTACAGGGACGGTTAGAGATCTATGGACAAGAGTGGCTAGAAGTATCCGGTAAGCGAACTTCCTTCATACACTTTAGAGCTTCACATCCTTTTGATAGATGCTGAGCTTCCAAGAAACTTCTTCGGGATGTGTTGGCATTAATGGGGAGTGGATCTTGAATCGAATCAATCGGCATGTGCTTGGCGGAACTTTACGGCCATCTGGATGTATAAATCTGGATGTATAAATTCTTATTTGGTTCGTATGGTATGCTTGATTGTGATAGTATTGAATCCCTACTTTAAGATTATTTGTTAGATGCTACTTACCTTGGCGGCAGGGATTATGATGCCATTTAATTGACAAGGGATCGGCTATCTCGTTTAAGAGATAGATAGTTAATAAGCGTGCTATGTAGTCACGATCTTTCTCGGCGTTCAAGGGGACTCTAAACAGTACACCTTTTCAATAGTCACTTTAATCATACTTGGAGCTAATGTATCTTTGCGGAAGTAAGCTTACTAATAAAAAGGGTAGGTTAGAAATAATTTATTCAAAGATAAAGTTTTGTTGGATGTGTTGGATGATGCACATATTGGAGCTGCTGTAAAAATGAGTAGATGGGTGCTGCAGGAGTTCATTAAGCCAAGCTTTGGTTTGTACCAGCAGCTCTAGTTCCTGGGGATTCGTGATATACTTCTTGTAACGGATCAGAAAGATAAGGCACTGCGAGGCAAACGCGATATCTATAAAGGTGACCCGGGGAGGTGGGATCTGAACGATCACCCCAAGCACGTTAACCGCTTCGCAAATCGTTGCCATGATGTGCTGAACGTTGGTGGGCTTAGTAGCATTCAGGCTGTAGAAGTTCAACGACCATAAGAAATATCGGAGGAAGTAGCTATAAAGTTTGATTGACCTGCAAAGAGATAATGCCAATGAAAAATCAATCAGGCCTGGCAAATAACACAATTTGGACATGTCTTTGAGGGCACGGGAGCTGATTATGCCGATCTTGGCTTGTAACATCTTGAAATCTAGGACCTTGGAAAGCTTAGCACTGCTTTCACCAGACAGTTCACACTTGATTTCAAAGACCAGAAATACCAAATAGTTCAAGTCTTGGAGAAAACTGTTAAAGATTAAGTAGCAAAGGTCCATGTGCTGCAAAGTAGGCTCGGCTTGGACAGTGCCCGAAAGTAGTGCTTCTATCTTATTACTAATCAAGCGAGACTTAAAAAACATTGGGTACGAGGAACTTGGAATGGAAACAAGGTTACTGAAGATATCCAGGAATAGAAGGGAGTTATACGTAAGCTTCCTTTCCAGCCGCAGCCAACCAGGCAGCCGTGGATTGGGAAACTGCACCCCCAGGACTTGGGCGATCCGGAGACTGTGCTTTAGAACTGCGTATGAGATCTTACGAGCCCAGGGGAAGACCATGAAAGTCGTAAGGAAAACAACCAAAGCTTGAAGGGTTTCAAAGTTGATGGGAAGGGCCGATAAAGACTTGATCCGAGGTTGAAATAACGAAACTAGCTGTTCCTGGAGCTGCTTTGAACCTTTGGTCTCCGGAAGCCGAGTTAGACCTGCTATGGTGATCGCTTGGATAAAGAAGTGTGACCTTGTTTTGTATCTGAAGGTAGTAGGGGTGCAAACGGCTAAAACTATACCATCCTTGCGGAAGAAGCTGGTGATGGCCAAGTTAAATATGTGCTCTTGGGTAAGGTATACATCTCTTAAAGCATGCAGATTATTTTCCTTAACAAGGGCGTGCTGCTGGCCATGGCGAAAAAAGGTCGAGGCTATAGCTTTTAAGGAGGGGGCTTCAAAGAGAAAAATATTTTTGGGCGGGAACTGGAGCAAAGTAAAGATATTACTGAGACAGGCTCTGCCTATGGTTTGAACGAAAGATGCTTTTGGTCGCCAAGACACCTTTCCTAAAGGTAAACAGGGGCTTGCTCGACTTGTCTGGGTTGAAGAATAGCTGGAGACATCCGAGTCTAGGATAGAGATATCGGTAGACTTTTTGCCATCAGCTGAAACCCTGAAGCATGATATGTTACCATCCAAAAAGTGGAGAGCCCGCTTGTTCTTTATTTTGCGATTGAAAGTGCAGTCAATCTTGGACCTAATGCATTGGGAACAAGCTGGCTGCAGGCGATCACACTTTATGCACTTGCGGCTGCATTGATCGCATCGGTTAGATATCCTCCTGGTAGATGGTGGTTTTTTGAGGTCGATGCGGGAAGGGTGGTTTTGCAATCTTGAGTCCATCTGGTTTACCGCAAAGCTATTATAGAGCTTACAAGCTATAGGTGGTAGAAAAAACAAGTAAGGGATGATTGCAGCACAAGTGAAAAGGCATTATGCCGATAGAATCCTCTCTTGTCCACTTGAGCTAAAAAATCATTTTAAGGATAATTGGACTCTTTAAAATTGTACCATAACAAGAAAAAGAACTAAAGTTCTGAGACAGCCTTCCAAGTGATAAAAGCAATACCATTTGTAATCAGCCACTGGCCAAGACTGATGGAGTTCGTTTGGTCCAGTGGCATCCATTTGGCATCCATTTGGCTCAAGCTTAGGATTTATATTGCGCTTGAAAGGGTTGTATTTCAATATGGAGGTTGAACTATTTGGATTGTGAATTTATGTAAATGTGCAGTGGATATCACGCAAACGTAATCCAAAGGCAGCAAAAGTATAGGCTGGTTTATATCCACTAATGAACATGAGTGGCAAAACAATAAACTTGACCAGCTTAAAAGTCCAAACTTGATCTCTCTTGGAGTACATGATTAGCTCAAGCCACAAAACCTGTATCCGATGGTGGGGCGCTGTGGACACAATTATCTCCTTCTCTTCATCCCGCAGGGAGTGAGCCCTGGTTGGCAACCTCCCATTTCCACAACCAAACCCATGGATTTCCTGAAGCTTGAGTCCCCCACTTCAAGCCCTGTGTGATTCTGCACTGGAATGAGGGCTTGTACTGACTACTTTTAAAGGAGGATTCCCTCTTCGAGAAGGCTAAATAAACTTTGCTAGAGGTTCCTGTTTTAATTCTGCCATAAATGGATGCTATATTGCTATCTAATGAATTGATCCCATCTAATCCTTTGAATCTTTTTTAAAAAAAATAGCCAATCAGATATCAGGGAGAGCATATTCACTTGGAAATATTGTAGCAAGATGGGCCTACCATGCAAATACAAATTTAGCCCAAAATATATTGGCAGTTGGAATTGATGAAAGAGGATGCTTATAACAGTTGAGAGGAATAGTTTCTATATGCAACCAACCCAATTCTACAGAGTGGCTTCCCATCAAGATTGCTTACAGATAAGGCCATATCAGCCAAAGATATCTGATCAAGCCTAAGCGTAAACATTTTAAAAGTTAAATGCTATTTATAAAGATTTAATTTTAATTTAGCTTTTCTCCAGCAAGCAGTGATTTAAATAAGGGACTTGATTCCAATAACCTAAATAGGATTGCATTAAATTTTGGGTATTAAGTGTATACAAGTATCATTTATGCATCTACCAATTTATATTTTAGTACATACTAGTATATTTGATGGTTTTTAACAAAATTCCAAAAATTTATATCAGGAGATTTCTTTAAAACAATGACCGGGGCTAAATACTTGAACCTATGGGAATCTTTTATCTATTTTTATACTCCTGCGACACTATAAGTTTGATTAATGTTTATACGTTCAAGCTACTTTTATTTGCTGGCTAATTAAATGGTTCATTTTTATTTGTCATCTTTCTCATGCAAGGAAGGTTATATAATCTTTACCAAAAACATTGATGTGCTCCATCCTTGGAATGTAGCAGATCCCATTAAAACCAATCCCCCTAAACAATGTTTAAAGTCAACCCTGAACTTTTTACACCTATTGAGATAGACAAATCAGATTAAACCTGTATGGAATAATAGGCATACACTAAATAAGATAACTATCCAAAAAGTGATCAAATATAGATCAACAGTGATATCGTATCAATAGGAAAATCAGATCAAACAAAATCACTTTGGTCAAGTACACCATGCATCAAAGATGTGCAACAAAAGGTTTAATCCGGCAGAAATCAAATCAACTATGCGTGATCTATAGCATAATTCCTATATTTTTATAGACACGCACAGAAGCAGCTCACTGCCATGACTTTTGGTTCTGCTATCGGAGCTGGCAGCCTAATTAACATTCTGTCAAAACAATGGGGTTGACTCCCAGCAAGGTTCTGACTAGGCAGGTTTGTGACCCACAATCCCTCCACAGTGGATAGCTCAATTCAGCGCTTGACTCAGTACAAGGATCAAAGCACCCCTAACCATTCAACCAAGTGATCTTCACAATCATATTACTATTATCCTGATTCACGATAACTATATAGCATTGATGTCTCAATAAAAAAATTATCTAGCTTCCAATCATTTCCCCCTTATAACTCTGCTAAAATAGCACAGTTACAACAATTCACTTTATTGCTTGTAATCTTAGTCTTGGTTATGTGTATAATAGTTGATTGTATGACAACAAGCTGTTATCTGCTATGTCTATTTGAGTCTTTTACTTGGCAGCAACAAGTGGTAATCAGGGAAGGCAATAGACATGAAGCAGCGACATCTCTAAGCAGCTGATGATTAGGATCTTCAAGAACTAAAAATAGTCTGCAAGCTCAAATTGAATCTGTACTATGAAAGCATTCTACAGTAGGTACACCTTATTTTTGTCTGCCTTTCATGAGTCTAATAGAAGAGCTTTTATATAACGTACACCCTCTTGCCAGGACAATACATTTGACACTTCTAACTCTTGCACAGCCAGTCTTTCTATCCCCAGACTTCCAGTATTAACCCCCAGAGTCAGACATCCTTACAACGGTACAAGATTCAATTTTATAGTACCCTGTTCTAGGCACTATCTGGTTCATTGCTATGCATAATTATTTGCATGCCAGCAGTGGTGGCGCCAATTGATTGTTCTATTTATAGTGCATAATATTGAGGGTGTTTGGTGGCCTTTCACAGCATGAATTTGTAGTGGCACCAGCAGGCTGCCAGTGCAAATTAGTACCAACCATTATTATTCTAAGGTAACCTTATCATTCCCTTGATACCTTGATATCAACCCTATTTTACTTCTGAACCAGCAGGGAACTAGAGCATTCTGGGATAACTGTAGCCAATTGTGATTTTATCTAAACTGCTGAACTTGAATGCTTCTAGTTGCCTTTGTATCTATTGATCAAGGCCCACTATATCAAGGTCTTCTGAGATCAATTAAGCCAGATTGTAATATACCAAAATGCTTCTTAGATTGATGCCTTGGTCAGCCAGAAGATTAAAAGGGGTTTTGATACCTTGGCTGTTATTGTTTTACCCAGGTAAAGTAAAGTCAATAACAAGAAGTGCATTTTTCTGACATTTTTCTCAGCCTGACCTATCTATACTGCCAAGTTACCAATCCTCTTTGATAGATGTCTCATTGTAGTAACGCTTCAAATGCTCCCCATATAACTGATGCCCATAGCCTTATTGCTGCTATTTTGGCTCCCAATTACTCTCTCTTCCCAGCCATGCCTTATGCCACCAATAAGGCTCATATCCACGGCTTCTGTAATTGGGACACTAGTACAGTGCTCACAGGGATAGGCCAACAAGAGCCTGCACTGACTAGCCTCAGAAACAAGAAATCCTAACCTGGTGGGCTGTGAAAGACCCTTCTCCAGAACAGGTGATTGATACACATGCCTTCACCTGAGCCCCATCAGATTTCTGTTGCTTTTTCCCAAATATGCCCCACATCCAATAAAATATTGATATGCCTACTTTGACTGTATTGCAGTTTTCCAGGATAAAACTCTGATGCTGATCCCAGTATGGTGTCCTTCAGCAACGTTCTAAGCGTGATCTGAAGGCACATATCTGTCAGGAATGTTCCTGACAACAACCTTCTGCAAGACAAGATTTTGTGCACAATTAATCTTGAACGGAAAGACAAAAACTGCAGCAGCTCCCCCTATTGGGGAACCTGCCCCGGAACAGCTGGCAGACAAAAAAGATTTCAAAAATTATAAAGTTTTTGAAACTGGATTTTATACCCCGGTGTCACACCCGCTCCCGCCAGCCAGCCAGCAGGGGACAGCCCACCCCCCACAGTGGGACCGTCCACCCCTGCTGGATGGGGAAATTTCCAAATTGGGAATCCAAAAAAGGCAACTTCTCCAAGCCCAAAAATGGGGAAACTGCTGCCCAAATTCAGAGGGGGTTGAAAAGTTGCCCAGCACAACAATCAATGCATTGACTGCAGAAGTTGGATTTGGAGGTATGAAAATATCCAATAAGGCACCAAGCCAATGCAAGCCAGAGAGCAACCATTCATTGCCTGCACAACCTTTCCAATCCCCTGCCCAAAAGGGAATTCCAGACAACACCAAATGTTTGGGGTTCCCTGTCCATTGTTTTTCACTATTCATTCCCCACAAGGATGATAGTATATAATAAAGCTTAATCACTTGATGGTAGTTTGTGCTATCATTGGGTGAGATTACCCCTCAATTGTATCACATAAATCAATTTAAAACTTTACCCTACAAGAAGTCAAAAGACACCAAGCTTTGTTTGCCCTTCCCCAGGACCAGAAGATGAATCATCTTATCTTCTCAGCTGTCCTCAAAGCATGGCTAGGGGTTGGGGGCCACCAATATAATCAACCGCATGGGCCATTCAGCAATCCATCTGGCAAGTACTACTACAAGGAGCCAGTGCAGCTCAACTCCTCCAAGCGGTACTCCTGGCTCACCCTGGTATTTCCCCACTCCACTCAGTCTATAGCCATATCCACCTGTATATACTATGTACTCACGTATTTTGCCGGTAATTTCGGACGTTATAACGTACACACCAAGGCCTTCTGATGGATGATGGCAGCTGATCCAATTGCGACAGCGCTCAAAGAGTTCTGAGTTGCCAACTTGGTCCCTTATTTTGCTAAAATACTCCCCCAATTGTTGGGTCTTCACAATACCACCCCCTCTTATAATGGGGTCTTTGGGGTGGACATTGAGTCCTTTGTAGAAGGCTTAGAGCATAGCCTGCTTGACTTGGTAGAAGCCTCATGCGCCAGTGAGCTAATCAACTGTTTATATCCAGGGTTCATCCTTCATTTCAGCCATCCAGTTGGTTCAACCTCAATTCTGTCATCTTCCTCCTTTCTTATCACTTTACAGTAAGTTTAAGATGGATAACAGGGATCAGAGGGATAGTGGCTTGGCAGAGCTGTTTGGGGATGCTGGGATGCTTTCTGCAACAGGACCAAAAAGCTGCCTTGAGGGCAATGGTGCTCTGCAGGAACATCATGGTGACTTCTGACTTGTGTCTTCCCCAGGGCAACTTTAACAAGATGGCTGCCCACTGGGAGAAGCTCTGCAACGCCATCATGAATATTGAGGCAATCTTACCCAAGGTGTACCTGCCCATTGACAACTTCATTATGAACCGTCTGCTTATAGGGTGCATATATTCTCCTGAGAGCAGCCTCTGGCGGGTCAACTAGGGGTTTGACTCCATTACCATGCCTGGTGTCAACCTCTTGTACTTATTGCCAGTTCATAAGTGTTTGTGGTTATGTGTTGCAGTCTTCCTGTTTGTCAAAAAACCACCGGTTAACCTTTGAGTTGCTTCTTCTTGATGTGGATCTTATGGCTGGGGACCAAGAGCCTGATATATCAATGGTGACTCTTGGGACCACATGCCCCAACCTGGCTATGCCTGAAGGAAGTTCTGAAGAGGAGAAAGACTATGAGGACAAAGATGGCAAGAAGTGCCAGGAATGTGACCCCTTAAGTATTGCTTCTTTACTTTTCCCTGATAAAAGTTATATCAAATCTTTATTTGTGTTTTTGGAAAGATAATGAAACAGAACCAGATGCCATTACTTGGCAGAGTTTGGAAAGGTTTCAGGAACCTTGTGTGGACTCTATTGATGAGTTGTCCATCTGAAATACTTGTAATAGTGTAAGTGTCTTGACCCATTGTTTTGATAAATTTGAAGGGTTTGTCAGAAATTGCACCATTAATGCTATTTTGATCTGACCTTTGAATAATGATATGTGCAAAGATTTGGTCAGTTTTGCTTTGATTTTGGGAATTCCTCACCTTTTGCAAATGGGTCTGGTTCAATATTCACCCATTCCAGATTACCATACCTGCCCTTGACTGATCCTGGTATGACCTCATCCCAACGTGACCCCTTCTGCCACTCTGTCTACCTAATGAGTGATCATTGACCCTTGTCTACTATTTAAGTAGAATCATTTCTCCTAATAAAGACAAGTTTATCCATATTTGCGTTGGCTTTAGTATTATTCAAGCTTTTTCCTTTCCTTTTTGCCAAAAGGACTTTCACATCTTGTATTCCAGGAAATTAAGGTATGTGCCCTTAATTTTTCCCTGAAGGCTAACCCAAGGCTAGCTTTGAACCTCAAATCTTTTGTTATAAAGATTTCCTGCCGTGTCCTCCTGGATGTTGTCCCAAGGAGCCAAATACAACAAAATGGTGCTCACTACAGGGGCTGCAAGCCCCTTGGTTACCCTGTTCCCACGTGCATTCTCTGGTTCTTCTCCCTTTGTTTCTGAAGTACCCAAACAACCTAAATTTTCTAGTCCTCTCCTAGAAGAAGAAATCACTGATGCCCCCTCAACTCCCATGGTACTGGTGCTGTCTCCCGGGCCCGCATGGGCCCCCCTTCCAGCTTTCTCTCTCAACTACAAGCAAGCTTGTGCTGCCGCCCGCTCTCTCCTCCACTCAGGCACTGTAGCAATGAACACTATCCCTGGTCTCTGTCCCAGGTACGCTTCTGAAGACCTGTATTCCTTCCTCTTGGACTTTGGTCTTCCCCCCACACTGATGAAGTCTATGAATACTATTGGCGTGTTAGTCAACCAATTTATTCAACCCTCTTTGGTTCATCATCAACTTGCATTAGGGTCCCAGAACCCGCTTCTAAATGCCGTAGCCTCTGCTGTCTCAAACAACCATGCTCAAAATATGGCATATCAGGAATGGTCCCATAGCCTCTTTGCATGTATTTTGGATAGCCAGCATGACTTGCTGGCCTCCCAAAAATACCTAACCTCATCTCTGAACTCCATTTGCTCCTTGCTCCCTGGATATATCAAGGATCAACTGTGCAAATTGGATGAGCATCAAGGACTGTGGTGTGGTCAAATTGAGGCTGCTCTCCTAAAACATTGTCAAGATTTTGAGATTCTGGTTACTGAACTCAACCAATTTTGAGAGCACATTAATTATCAGCTTGAGTTGGTTGGGACTCATGTTGATACCTGGGGCCGCCATCTACAACACTAATATGGACTGGATAAGGCTGCATTGGGCAACACTCTGTATCAAGTACAAAATTATATGGATGATAGGGTAGCGTCCATTGAGGTGACTCCTCCCGCTCCTCCTGTTGAGGTCCCGTCTGAATTTGAAGCCCAGGTATGGGAAGCTATAGCTGAGCTCAAGGCTACTACTTGGCGCCAATCTTCTGTTCAGAACCCTCTCCAGTAGAGCCTATGCCTGACTCTCGCATTGCCTCACTCACTGACCAAGTAGCTACCTTGCAAGGAGAAATTGAGTATTTGTGACAACGCCTCTCTAATCCTGATGATTTGTTGTCAGGATCACTCCTGACATAAGCTCTGAATAAGGATCAAAGCAAAAAAATAAGCACAGTCTAGTGCAAAAGGGGAAGAATCGCGAAATGCCTGATTGAGATGACATTGCTTCATTAAGCATGATGTCATGGTTGCATAGATGATGTAATTCATGCAATCATATCTCAGCTCTTAATCAACGGATTCCAATGCCCAAACTGGCATTCAAGAGCTCTCAACAACACCTACAATTTAGCTTAATAAATTAAGTCAGGTCAAAAAGGCAGATCAAGAGCTAAATTAAGCAAAAGCGATCCTCCCTGCATGAACTCCTGTTGCATGAAATGATGTCATTCATGAAAGTGTATCTCAGCGAATACAAAATCAAAATGAATGATCAACCACTCATTTTGAAGCTCTTCATATTTTGAGCATCATTTAATAATAAATAAGTACCTGTTAAGAGATCACCTTGCGCTTAAAACCAATCAGAACGCAAAACCTTGAGAGGAACCAATCAGATAAGTCCCAGAATTAGGGGATAAAAATAGAAGCAGGCCATGCAGTCCTTGAACAATGCAGGAACAAAATCCAAACCCTGGCCATAAATCCTAGAACCAACCAATGAGGATCCAGGTCCAGACCACATGGCTTGTTCCAGACTCTTGTCAAACCTTACTATCCAGTCTAAAATTAGACCTTGAGGAAGACTTAGGCCCATTTCCCCTCATGATAGTAAGCCATTAGCTACAATCAAGAATTGAAAATCCAGACCCATATAGTAGAAGAACAAAGGTTTGACTATATTCCAAATACCTGATTTCAATCTTCATCACCCAGTCTTTTGAGATTCTCCATTCCCTGCTTGCACTCCCACTTGCAAAACTTTGCACAGAGGGAGATACTATAAATAAACACCCTATGAATATCTGATAGCTAAGCTATCATTGAAGTTCAACCCAATCTCTTGACATCTATTTTTCTCTTTAAATTATAGAAAGTAAGTTCTTCTGTGTCTTTACAGCTGGGCTTTACATTTGTCCTCTGAGTCTGAAGGTGAAGAGGAAGCTGAGGTCACTAGTACTCCCGCTCATGGAAATCATGGTTGTTGCCCTGACTTGGAAGGCCAACCCCGGGTCAACTGCGCTCTTGCCTTGGATCAGCTAGCAGAAGTAACAAATGATGTTGCTGATAGGCAGGACACACTAGAACAAGAGATAAAAAACCTCTCTTGCTTAACTGAGACAATGAATGGGCAGGTCATCCCTTTGGTTGCTCAGACCACTTCTCTGACCACCTGCCTCAATGGGATTGCCGGCACCCTATGGGTGCAACATATTAAGATTGATGAATTCAGAGCTGCTGCCGCTACTTCTAGGGACATCAGTGGGCAAAATAGCTCCACTTTAGACACCCTAGAGGAGATTCTTTGACTTCTTTGGACTAGAAAATCTGCTGCCAAATCTGAATTTGAGGGCAATTCCCACATTAACGTCCTTAACCCAGGTAACAACAGCCAATCAACTTGTTGTCCATTGACCCCAATTATAAGTCTTCATTCAAACATATATTTGACCCTAAAACTTCTACCATTGCTGCCTTCCTGACAATTTATGAGACTGCAATGTGTAGGGCCACTAAAGAACTTAAGAAAGAGCACATTCTTACCTGTCTGCATCCCACATGTCAAGAAGCTGTGGTCCCCAAGCTCCCTTTGATTGTCACTTGGTAGGCATGAAGTGCCTCTTAATTGAGGAATTCAGAGGAGATCTCAGCTTGGAAGTAAAAAAAGATGTGTTCATGCACATTGCCTTTTAGCCCAAGGAGACCATGACTGAATTTGCCAATTGTTTCTACATTGAAGGACAGCAGTTGATCACTAGTTGTCAGTTGACTCCCTGGGAAGCTTACACAGCTTGTTCAAACGCTTTAAAGGTGAACCAACTCCTATGTCTGCACTTTAAGGCCCATAAAGCTTCCCTTAATTCAATGAAGAGTATCAAGACCCTCTTGCAAGATATGCACTTGACCCATGGGGGTACTGTGGTACGCAAAAATATGGCCAACAATGTGGGAACCACCTCCTGTACTCCGCGCATTATGACTCTGGGCTCAAGTGGGCAGTCTAAGAGGCAAGGATGTCATAACTGTGGTCAAATAGGACACCACTCACGTACCTGCATCAACCCTTGGGTAGAGGGTTGCGACCCAAAGGAGCAGGCAGGAAAAGAGAGGCCAGCTTAGAGGTGGAGACACTCTCTGCTGACCAATCTCTCCTATCTCCTCCTGATCCCCTGTCTGACAAGGAATCTTCCCCCTTGGATGGCCCAACTATCCTTCACCTGTTCCACAATTTTTCTGGTGATTCTGAACCCAAAGACTCTGACTGTGATGATTCTGATGGTTATGGTTACTCCGTGCTGGCAGTCCTGGAGACAGTTTCCGTCCCTTACAAGCTGCGTTCAGGGAAAACTATGACTACTACTTGTCCAACTTCAAGCAAAGCTAAGGCCATAGTGGCTCATCCTTACTTAGCACAGGCCCATTGCCCCCTGTCTTGGTAGATTCCTCTTAAGAGGCTGCTGAATTAGCAGAGACTCTCTTTCAGAATGTGACCGTATCTCTCCCCTTGCAGACTGTGTATAAGGAAATTCCTGCCTTACAATGCATGTTGACCAAGTGGGAGAAATAATTGGAAGCTGCTCAGGATGTTCTAGCTGTCTTGCCCCCCTTTGGGAAAGATACTACCCGTGTGGAAGTATCAATCCAAAAGGTTAAAATCAAGGCTATCCTGGACACAAGCTCTCCAGTCAATGTGGTATCATCTAAGCTAATGAAGAAGCTTAAGCTGGCCCCTGACCTCAACTACACTCAATCATATGGTACTGCTGGCATGGCTCAAACTTGAGCCATTGGTGCCTACTTTGCTCTGCCAATGAGGTTTGGGAAACTTCTTATTGCTTCCCCTGCTGTTGTCTTAGAGAACAAAAACTACAATCTCCTGGTTGGTACACAATTCCTTCAATAGTACAATGGGATTGTGAACCTTCAAGATGAATAACTTTTGCTCTTAGGGTATGAGATCCCTCTAATCTTTGAGGAACCTCCTTGTCTCCTGAGTAAACACCTTAAGACTTGTGTGCTTGAGTACCCCACAGGTATCTTCTTGCTCAAGTACAGGACTTATTCTTCCAATATGCGGTCCCCTCCTCCTTCCTGTCCTGCTGAGGAAGGTGTGCCTCTTCTTACCCCTGCAGCTATCACCATCCTGCCTGGCTCACAAGTGATTATAGAATCTCAGATATCCTATGAACTACCCAAGAAATCATTTCTGGAGTTATATTCACCTGATTCCTTAAGCTGTAGAGAGTCTAGGTTATGCCCTGGGAATTTGGAAAAGACTCACAAAGAGCCTGTGCAGCTGTTGTTGGCTAACCTGACTTCCCTACCTATGCAGGTGACCAAGTGCCAGGTTTTCGGGCATGGTTACATATTAGGTTCAGAGCAAGTGGCGTCCCTATACCCCTTTGGAACGTTTAGTGATTTCAACTTGCCTGAAGGAGACCCTCAGGTTCTCTCCCTGTTCACCACCACAGACTTCCCTCAGCTGTTGCCCATTCAACAAAAAGATTTTCTGGAACTGTTAGATCAGTTTAAAGATATCTTTACCTCTGGACCTACCAACTATGGTCTAGCTAAGGGGGTCATCCACTAGATAGATACAGGTGATGCCCCACCCTTTTGTGCCAAGCCTTACCGCTGCAGCAGAGTGGAAGATGCTTGTGTCTCTAAGGAGCTTAAACAGCTCCTAGATGATGGGCTCTTAGCCCCCTCTCAGATCCCTTGGGCCTCCCCATTGTTGATCCTAAAGAAGAAGGATGGAGGCCATTGCATTGTGATGGATTACCACCATCTAAACTCGCTCACAAAAAGGACTCTTACCCTTTGCCTAGAATTAATGATGCCCTCAGACAATTAGGAGGATCAAAGTTCTTCTCCACCATGAATCTAGCATCAGGATACTTGCAGGTCAACTTATCTCCTGAAGATAGAGAAAAGGCTGTGCTAATCACTTCAGAAGGCCTTTACAAACCCACTAGGATGCCCCAAGGACTCTGCAACGCCCTGGCTACATTTCAACGGGCTATGGACTCCTTCCTACGGGATCTGAAACTTTTCTGCGTCCTTGTATACCTTGACAATATTACTGTGTTCAGCTCCACCTTCACCAATCATCTGAACCATATCAAAGCTGTCTTAATCAAAATTTGGGAGGCAGGCCTGAAACTAAAACCTTCTAAATGCTCCTTCTTCAAGGAACGGCTTGAATTCTTGGGCCATGAGGTCACCCAAACTGGAATACACCCTATGAATAATAAGGTGGAAGCCATTGACAAGATTCTGCCTCCCACAAATCTACAGGAGGTCCAAGTATTTTTTTGGTATGATGGGTTACTATTCACAATTCATCCCTGATTTTGCTGAACTAAGCAAACCCCTTGTCCAGCTCCTTTGCAACGTACTCTTTGAGTGGACTGACAGCCAGCAGCAATTCTTTGAGGCGCTGAAAGCCAAACTCAAATAGGCTCCCATTCTAGTCTGCCATGATTACAATAAGGAGTTCATTTTTTACACTAATGCTAGTGGAGTAGCTGTAGGGGCCATCCTGGCCCAGCTTGATGATGAAGGCATCAACCAACCTGTGGCCTATTCTTCACAAGTTCTCAACAAACATGAGAAGAACTATAGTGTCACTGAAAAAGAATTCCTAGCTGTTCTGCATGCTTTAAAACAGTTCCAACACTATATATACGGGACTCATTTCATGGTAGTCACAGACCAATCATCCCTTAAGTGGCTGCAGCAATTAAAAGAGCCCAAAGGGCGACTAGCCCGCTGGGCCTTATGCCTGAAAGGATACAATTTCACTGTAGTACATTGTCCTGGGGCACAACATCAGAATGCTGATGATTTGTTGAGGATGCCTATACTAGCTATCCATCCTGATGACGCTAATCATCTATAAGAGTTGATAGGGTACCCTGACTCCTGGACCACTGAGCCAGAGGACATCCACTTGGCACTGAAAGCCCTATCAAAGGATTCTGTGATTTGAGATAGACAACTCTTCAAGAAAGTCAATAATGCCTATCTGCCTTACAGTAGTTTTAAAAGCTATGGCAACAAGCAAAAACAATTAAGATTTAAACAAAATTGAAATGAATCCAAATATATTGTAAATCAATATAAATTTGTTTAAAATTTAAATTTGTTTAAATCTGAGTTCATTTTGTTTAAATATGAGTTGTTTTTGCTTGTTGCCATAGTTTTAAAACTACTGTACTTCTGCCCCAGTATGAGAATAATTATCATCCTCCAAGCTCACATTGATACCGGACATGGAGGTACAGCAAAAACTCATGACTGGTTGTGAAAGAACTTCTACTGGGAAAACATTTGCCTCCTAATCCCTGATGTACTTGCCTCCTATCATTCTTGTCAGCTCCAATAACCCTGACCTTCACAACATTAGTTCAAGATTATCCCTCCTAAGCATGCCTTTCACACTGTGAGTATTGATGCTGTTGGGCCTCTCCCTCAGTCTAGGTCTGGGTGTCAATTCATCTTGGTAGCTTTAGATCATTTTAGTAAATGGGTCAAAGCTAGAGCAACCAAGGATATAACTGTCAAGACCACTGCTAACTTCTTGCTGAAAGATATCTTCTACCAGCATGGTTGCCCTCAAGTCCTGCTTTCTGAAAATGGGACCAATTTTATAGCCTGCCTCATAACGTCCATTGTAGAAGCTATAGGTACACATCAATCCTTCTCTGCACTGTATAATCTGTCAACCAACGGGACTGTGGAATAAGCCAATTCCACCCTTGTATCCATCATGCGAAGCTTACCCTCTCTGATGCCGCTAACTGAGATATGCTCCTCCCTGCAGCTCTCTTTGTGTATAGACTCAGCAGACATTGAGTGACTGGCCAGTCCTCCTTCACCATGCTGTATGGCTGAGAAGCCACTACCCCCTTAATCTTGGGACCCCCGTTGATTGAAGTTGACACCTCTGCCAATCCTGAAGCTCATGTCAAAGACTTGACTAATTATATCATTGACATCCAAGCTACAGCCTATTCTCCTGCCTATAAAGTCAAGGCTTTAGAACTCTTGCCCTCCAATGCTACCAGAGCCCCCTCCCTGAGTACCAAGTAGGTGACCTAGTCCTCTATTATCAAAATTGTACTGGAGGTTAAGCTCATAAGCTAGACTCCCTCTTAGTTGGGCCTTATGAAGTCATCTCCAAGAAGGGTATCAAGTATAATGTGAAGCTGCTGTCCTCCAGCTGCCCCTTTGCTCGAGTTCACTCCAAATTTCTCCGCAAATATCAACTCCCTGTATCCAATATTGAGGGGGGAGATGTCCAAAATTGCACCATTAATACTATTTTGATATGGCCTTCAAATAGTGGTATGTGTGAAGATTTGGTTGGGTTTACTTTCAATTTTGGGAATTCCTCACCTTCCGCAAATGGGTCTGGTTCAATATCCACCCATTACAGATTGCCATACCTGTCCTTGACTGATGTAAGGCCCAGTTGTAAAGACACAGCAGAACTTACTTTCTATAATTAATGTAGGAAAATAGATAGCAAGATTGGGTTGAACTTCAATGATAGCTTAGCTATCATATATTCAAAGAGTGTTTATTTATAGTATCTCCCATTGTGCAAAGTTTTGCAAGTGGGAGTGAAAGCAGGGAATGGAGAATCTCAAAAGACTGGGTGATGAAGATTGAAATCAGGCATTTACAATATAGTCAAACCTTTGTTCTTCTACTATCTGGGTCTGGATTTTCAATTATTGGTTGTAGCCAATGACTTACTATCAGTAGAGAAAATGGGCCTAAGTCTTTCTCAAGGTCTAATTTTAGACTGGGTAGTAAGGTTTGACAAGAGTCTAGCACAAATAATGTGGTTGGGGTCCTAGATCCCCATTGGTTGGTGCCAGGATTGATGGCCAGGGTTTGGATTTTTATTCCTGAATTGTTCAAGGACTGCATGGCCTGCTTCTATTTTTATTCCCTAATTCTGGGACTTATCTGATTGGTTCCTCCCAAGGTTTTGCATTCCAATTGGTTTTACACGCAAGATGGACTATTAACAGGTACTTATTCATTATTAAATGATGCTCAAAATACAAAGAGCTTTAAAATGAGTGGTTGATCAATCATTTTGCCTTTGGATTTGCTGAGATACACTTGCATGGATGACATCATTTCATGCAACAGGAGTTCATGCAGGGGGATTGCTTTTGCTTAATTTAGCTCTTGATCTGCCTTTTTGACCTGACTTAATTTATTAAGCTAAATTGTAGGTGTTGTTGAGAGCTCTTGAATGCCAGTTTGGGCATTAGAATCCGTTGATTAAGAGCTGAGATATGATTGCATGAATTACGTCATCTATGCAATCATGACATCATGCTTAATGAAGCAATGGTATCTCAATCAGGCATTTCGAGATTCTTCCCCTTTTGCACTAGACTGTGCTTATTTTTTGCTTTGATCCTCATTCAGAGCTATTTCAGGAGTGATCCTGACAACTGATCCTGGTATGAACTCATCCCAACGTGACCCCTTCTGCCACTCTGTCTACCTAATGAGTGATCATTGACCCTTGTCTACTATTTAAGTAGAATCATTTCTCCTAATAAAGACAAGTTTATCCATATTTGCTTTGGCTTTAATATTCTTCAAGCTTTTTCCTTTCCTTTTTGCCAAAAGGACTTTCACATCTTTTATTCCAGGAAATTTAGGTATGTACCCTTAATTTTGCCCTAGAGGCTAACCCAAGGCTAGCTTCAAACCTCAAATATTTTTTTATAAAGATTTCCTGCTGTGTCCTCCTGGATGTTGTCCCCAGGAGCCAAACACAACAGGGTTCTTTAAAGGTGGGTTCAAGCTTGTGTGCTCTTCCTACCACCTTTTCATGATATGATACTTGTGCAATATCCTTAAATTTTGGAAGAGTGAAGTGGTTGGTATTAACACTATGGGGTTCTTGGTGGTGTAGTTTTATAAAGGCTTCTGCCTGGATTTTAATCAACATATCCATCAGCTTTGTCATGTATTAATCATATATAATATTTCCTTGGATTCCCTAGAGGAGAACAAGATAGGCAGACCAGCTGGGTATTGACCATACATGAGCTAAAAAGAAGAAACCTGGTTGCGCTATGGATCAAAATGTTGTAAGCAAATACAACAGCTGGTAAAAACAGATACCGCTCAGAGGTGCACTTATTTGCCAGCTTGCAGAGAATATTCACCAGGATGCCATTTTCTCTCTCTATCATCCCATTTTTTTCTGGATGGTTGTCAGGGATTTTATCCCTGACTAAATAGATATTTTGTTTATTTTGATTTATTACAGCCCTGGAAAAGATAATTATGATAAAATTTGTAGTTACAACACCCATTGCAATCATTGTGTTCAACCTGGGCATCAAATCCAAACCCCTAACCATCATCTTTACGCCAATTTAGATCCTCCATATTACTTTAAAATAGGTAACTCTATTAATGGGATTCAATCTACACTTAAATTCAAGTTTGGAGATAATAAAAAGATCATAAAATAAACCATTTACTGGGCAGCTTCTGATTGGTTACAGCCTAGGGCTAAGCTATGTACTTCAGCCTTGAATCATATAGAGTCTTCTTATACATCTTGTTTCATTAACAGCAGGTTCAAAGACCATATAATGATACAAATTGTTGAGGGTCTGGATGTATGAGTATTCCAGCTATTGCCATCACACCTAACATCCAGTCATTGCCTGATTTGATGCCTTTCCAGTATACCATTTGACATACCAGAAATGGCAACAAACCAATATCACATGACTGTCCAGGTATCCAGCAACTCAAACCCATCCAGCACATGACCAGCCCCTGGGTTTGGTCCAATTAATATCCCGCCACAGCTAAATCTATATAAGCCTAAATTATTATCCAATAAAATATACTTCTTCTCTTCCTACTTTTATATTCAAAGCTTCCCCAAAAGGTGCTCCTTATCACTGGTAGCACTACGGTTTTTGACCACACCAATGAAAGAGAAAATCACTGAACAGAACTTGCCTACCTTTGCTCACGTACTCAACCAGGCCACATCACAGGAGACCTGGAAAACGTACTTCTGCGCCCACAACATTGATGAAGATATTCCTAGTGGATGCACCATATTCAAAGGTCTGGTCATGCCCAAAGCATGCACTAAGATTATTCAATAAAGTTGCTCTCTTCAACCACAAATAAACGCACAACCACCTATCACAGGTGAAGTTATCAACACCAAATACATTGGTATTGATAAGTTCTTTGGTAAAAACAAAAAAAACATCATCAACTGGCTAGACCACACAGCTGCTAAACTCCGCGCCAGCCGCATTCCTCATGAAAAATGGGTCCAGGAAGCCAGCAAGCGCCTATACAAGGCCACAGCTAACTGGTTTACTACCTGGGTTGGCTCACAAACTGACGACCAACTTGACAACTGGGAAGAGTTCAAAGCCAACATCACCCACAATTTACGCGTCACTGAATCCCTCCAAGACATTGCAATACAGCTCAGTGATCTTCCCCAAAAGACCACTATTGCAGCCTACACCAATGAATTTGAGGAAATACATTGCAATATCCAAAACCCAGCACAAGCTGACAACGTATACACCAGGGCATCATTCATCAACAGAATGAAACCCTTTGTTGCTGTCCTCATCCGCCCAGAAGCAAATACCTCCATGCCTGTGCTCATTGCAGAAGCCAAGCACGCTGAAAAACGCGCAAACATGGAATATGCTGCATGCACGGCAACCGCTCCTCAAATAGCAATGGCAGAGAAAAAGCCAATGGCAATAAATGCCAAAATACCAACCATAACAACGGCAACTCCAATTGTAACAATGGCAATTGTAGCCAAAGCACAAACCACTCCTGTCCCAAGAAAGAGGACACTGCCAAAGTTAACAATGCTGAAGTAGCAACCTGCTATGAATCTGACCCCACATTATCTGACCTCAAAGTTCTCAAAACAGAGGAACATGGAAAAGAGGAGGGGGAACAGGCTTAAGTGCCCCTGTCTCCCCCAACTTGACAAGAAGAGGTACCAAGGCACAAACTTTGCTGCTCGCATTCCCCATGTCCCAAAATCCTCCATTTTTATGAACGTAAAAATTAAAGATCACTCACAACTTCTTGTCTATCCATGCACTTACAAATCACATACACAAAAAATTTTAGTTGACTCTGGTGCACAACACACTATGGTTAGAAAACCTTTTGTAACCAAGTACAAAATACCAGTTGTCAAATCCAACTTCAAATACGCCAAGATGGCAGACAAATCAAAAGTTCTACTCAAAGGCAAAACAACTCCCTTCTGAATTGACCTCCAAGGCATACAAACGTCCATCAAAGGACTTTTCATGAACAACATAAACTACAACATTGTAGCAGGCATGGACTGGCTCACCCAAGTGAACCCCAGCATATGTTGGAAAACAAAAACCATGACAATAAAACACAATGGAGTCAATTTCAACATTCTCAAAGAACCCAACGGCCTAATTCTAAGAGATAAATTATTTGTCCAAGTCATAAATCAAGATGACTCTGAACATCTAACCAAAGACAATATCCTCCACATAATGAGGTACTCCAAATTTAATAATATACAAACACAAAAGATCCAATGCCCAGAACTTACAGCACTCCTAAATGAATACACTCATGTATTAAAGGAAGAACTCACAGAGTTACCCCCCCCCAAACAAGAGGTCAAACATGGCATTGACTTATGAAAAGCCATGCCCAAACCTGCACCCCTCTACAGACTCTCCCCCATGGAGACCCAAACACGTAAAGCCCACATTGAGGACAATCTAGCCAAAGGATTCATTTGTCTGTCTGAATCCCCGTGGGGGCAGCAGTTTTCTTCATAAAGAAGAAAGAAGGATCTCTCTGCTTAGTTACTGACTACAGAGCACTAAACGCAAGTACAGTAAAGAATAAATACCCACTTCCCCTCATAGAAGACCTATTCACAAGACTCTCCAGAGCAAAAATTTTCTCAAAAATTGAGCTCACATCTGGTTACAACCAAGTTGAAGTCAAAGAAAAAGACATACCAAAGACCGCGTTCTGCACACAATTTGGGTTGTTTGAATGTAAAGTAATTAACTTTGGGATGACCAACGCTCCAGCAACGTTTGTCACCATGATGAACCAAGCACTAAACAATCTCTCAAATACATTATGCTACCTCAACAACATCATCATATTTTAAAAAACAAAAGAGAAACACCTCACACATGTCTGCAAGACACTCAATCAACTCGCAAAGCACAAACTATACACTAAGCCTAGTAAGTGCCAATTTATGGAAAAGAAACTCTTGTTCTTGGGCCACATTGTCTCTGACAGTGGCATCAAAGCAGATCTTTCAGGATTCCCTTTCTTTATTTATGCTGCTAGTTATTTTTTTGAGGATCACCAAGACCAGTCACAAGCTTTAATTGGTTCACAAACAAATTTGCACTTATTCAACCTTTTTTCTTCATTCCCTTACCCTACCGTTCAATTTCATCTAAGATTAATGGTTAATTCTTTCTTTCAAAGTTACCTTCACTCAGGACAATTCTTGAACCCGCTATCTTTTCCCTAAAAATAACAACAATCAATCCAAACTCTTACCTTTCATATTCTTCAAAGTGGCTTACACCAGCACTTTGAAGCTTGTTTTTCCGCTTTCTCTCTTGCTTTCTGATCTCCTGTTTGTCTCTTGCTTAAACATAAGCAAGCCAAGCAGTCTGCCGCTTCTCCAAATTCTCTGTCTACTTAACTTTTTTAAGTTAAATTTAGTTAACACCATATTTTCTCTGCCTCTCTCCACAACAAAGCTTTCCTAACTACTTTTGGTTAGAATCCTCCTCCATATTTTGCTCACCTCAATCCAGATCAGAATAAAAGGCCTGAGTTTTGTCCAATCTCAACTTAAGTTGAGATTGTTTGACTTGTACCTCAAAAAAGGTACTTGTTAGGTTTTGTGGCTTGTATTTTCTTTTTTCAATCAAGTTTTAACATTTACTTTCAATTTTATGATTCCTTTTGATTTTTTATTTCATCAGTTAGGTAGTTTCTATAATAATACACACAATTTAATTATTGATAGTTTTAATCCTCCAACTAGTGGTGAGCAATTCCCTGATTTAGAAATTGATTTTTTGACCAAGTCTTCAGTCATTAAGACTGGATTCTACTTTATTTTCTTAGGATTATTCAATTGCCTCAGCCCTTATTTTACTTCCTACAAGCTTCTAGGAGCCCTGGTCCAGTTGTTACTACAAACCTTACCTACTTTTTTATATTTGACCAACATAAATATAAACAGTATTAAAGCTTTAGTTTACAATCATCTACCATAAACTATGAGACCTTACAAGATCCAGATAAAATAAAAGACATAAATAACATGCAACACCCCACCTCTGTGAAACAAGTTAATGCTTTCTCAGTATGGTAGCTTACCTAAGGAAATACATCAAAGACTGTGGAAAGCTCACCGCACCAATCAATGACCTAAACAAAGGTAATGCCAAAAAGAAATTCATCTGGACTCCAGAATGTAACAAGAATTTCCAACTATTAAACAAGCTTTGATTGAAGCACCAATCTTGCAATACCCTAATAACAATGGGTGCTACAAGCTTGAGTCAGACGCTAGTGACACCGCCATTGGTGCAGTCCTATGCATCTGCCAGCCAGGGCAGCAAGATTTCCTGCCAGTATGTTACAAAAGCAGAAAAATAACAAACACTGAGCAAAGGTACCCAGTACACAATAAAGAATTGCTGGCAATATATCACGCATGCAAGAAATGGAGATGTTATCTTGAAGGACACTTAAACGTCTAAGTGCTAACTGACCATAAATCCTTAATCTATTTCAAAACTCAGAACGCACTTTCGCAGCGCCAAGCAAAATGGATGTCCTTGCTGGAACAGCTTAACCTGGACATCCAATACAAAAAGGGGCAGAGCTGGTCACAACTGATGCTCTCTCTAGGCTATGCCAGCCAAGAGAGGATCACCCTGACCACCTGGACCCTGACTGACCTAACCTATACAACACTGAGTACAAGACAAAAGGAAAGGATCCCTCCACACATCAACTAACCCATGATACACTAGTAAGGAATGAAAAACATTTCCACGTATCAAATGGCACAATATACTGAATCATCAAGGATAAACACATTCCATACATTCCACTTGCACAAAGAGCCAACACTATACTAAGACACCATTGTCTGCTAGGACACACAAAAGCTAACAACCTATATCTCACATTAAAAGAGATATTATGGTGGCTCAACCTGAAGCAAGACATAATCAATGTTCTAAAAAAGTGTACAGTATGTGAAAAATACGCCAGCACCAAGGCGCCACAGCCAACAGTTAACCCAGTACCTGACCCCAAACCATTTAAGGTTTGGGGACTGGACGTAGTGGGACCCTTCCCAGAAACCAAAACAAATCAACATTTCCTAATTGTAGCCATCAACTTTGCCACATGTTGGCCCATCTTCTGGACAACAAAAGATCACAAGGTGGAAACAATAAATTGATTCATCAATAAAGCAATCATAGTGGACTACAGCACTCCAGAATACATCATATCAGATGGAGCAAAAGAGCTAACAGGCCACACAGTAAATGACAATCTAAAAAAAAGAACATCAAACACTCCACAACCTCGCCCTACAGGCCACAGGCCAATGGCAGAGTTGAACGCCTGAACAGCAGCCTTATCAGAACACTAGAGAAAATAATGGATGGCAAAGCCAAAGACACATGGCCGTTCTATGTGAAACATGCATTACTAGTATCCCAGGTTTGTACCAATCAAGGGACAGGCTATTCACTGTTTGAACTAACATATGGGTACAAGCCAGAAATAGTCACCCGCAATAACCAACCATATGTGAAGACCCCCTGGGGAAACCTCCCACAGTAGAACAAGCACCAAATCTACAACACATATGCCTCAAAGCCAAACTGGCTGAAATAAAGAGACTCAAAACTCAAAAGATAACCTCAACAGAGGACCCACTCCCCATCAACTCCCCCGTCTGGGTCCTAGCTGGGAATAAAAAGAAGCTAGACTCAGTACACAGGGGACCAGGAAGAATCATCAGATACCAACCAGACAGGAACATCTACCTGGTTAAGTTCCAGGGTGCCAAAGAGCCCATCACCAAAAAGTACCACAGATCTTGCCTCCGCCCTAGCAAAGAAGAACACTCAACCCAGTTGGTGCCCACTAGTAAACAACTCCAGGAACATCAGGCGGCAGCTGTCAAGACAAAGCCCCCTCCTGATGTACCTGAGTAACCCCTTAAGGGAGGGGTGTGTTGAGGGTCTAGATGTATGAGTATTCTGGCTATTGCCATCACACCTAACATCCAGTCATTGCCCAATTTGGTACCTTTCCAATATACCATTTGACATACTGGAAATGGCAACAAACCAATATTGCATGACTGTCCAGGTATCCAGCAACTCAAACCCATCCAGCACATGACCAGCCCCTGGGTTTAGTCCAACTAATATCCCCGCCACAGCTAAATCTATATAAGCCTAAAGTATTATCCAATAAAATATACTTCTTCTCTTCCTACTTTTATATTTGAAGCTTCCCCAAAAGGCGCTCCTTATCAAAATCAACCCAATTTTGTGGTTCCTGTCCCTCTCCCTCTAGATATACAATACTATTATTAGCCAGGTTATTGAAAAGAACCTCTTCCAACTCCTCTGGTTTTAGTTTCATATGAGAAACTTGTGGTTCCTAGCCTCTCTTTTTCAAATGATTCTTAATAATTACTCTTACCATCATCTATTTAAGCAAGCCTTTTGTCTTAATGTTTCTTTGTTCTAGCAACAATAAAATTTCTCCTTTCAGTATTTTTTATTATCTCTTCTACCACAACTTCTCTTTGATACATACCTTACACCATGAAGAGAATTTCCCTTCTATTTAGTTGCTGTTTATACTTCCTTGGTGTACTCTAGCTCTGGGGGGGCACTTGAAGCACCAATTGGGCAAACTCCTCACCTGATAACACTCATGTTGACAAATCCCTGGCCCATGGATGGTTCAAATATTCTTCAGGGCATTGGGGTCAAAAGTTTCATTACAAACACACACCACCCTCTACTCCTGAAGCGGATGTCTCCTTGGTTTTTCTGAACACATTATTCTACCTCCTTGTGCACCTAGTTGGGTACTATCTCCTAGGAAGCTTCAACTCCCTTATGGGGAGATTTGCCTTCCTAGGAAATTTTGAGAATCTTGCGCTGGTTACAGTGCCAATAGGTTCTTTAGTATCCAGACTGAATTTTAGGGCTCTAGCTCACAATATTGTAATTATTTTTCCTCTCAAGTGAGTAATTTACAATGGTACAAAGTAGAGAGCACTTTTCTCACGCCCATGAGCTTATTAAGCTTTGTGATGAAGTTGGAAGTGAAGTTTTTGCCATTTTCAGTAATAATGAACTGAGGAAAATCATGGCATTGAATGATTTTCTCCAAAATACATCAGGTAGTAGCTTCTGCACTCACGTGTTGTAAGGCCTTTACCTCTACCCACTTGGTAAGGTGATCAATGGCCACTATGATATACCAAAGCTGATAAACGCACATTGGGAGGGGTCCAACCACATTGATGCTGACAGTATTCCAGGCAAACTTAGGCTCAACAGCCTTATTCTGATGTTTTAGTTGTAATGGTTTCTCATGTTGACACTCTGTGAAGCAAGTTAAGGTCTCCTTGGTATCAAACAGGAGAGATTCTCAGTAATAGTAAAGCTGTAGCTGACAGACAGTTTTCTGGAGGCCTTCATGGTCTACTGTCTTGTGCACTTCAATGATTAAGGATGATCTTTTGAAAGGGGGGTGGAAAACATATTTATTCCCTTGAGGATACTTGTAGAGTTATCTGTCTTCTACACTACAATATTTTATCAGTTCCCAAAGGATGGCCTGGATTTCATTGGTCTCATCTTCAAACCAGCCAGTCAGCATTTTTTATACAGTATATTAGCCTGTGATAACACTATAACAACTGTTGGTAGTTGGGAGAAGCAGTCTGTGTTCTGATTTTTTGCTCCCGGCCGGTGTACAATCTTAAATTTGAAACCCTTCAGTTTTAAGGCCCATTGTTCAAGGCAATTTTTTTGCTCTCTTAAGTTCTGAAGTCAACTTAGACTGGCATGATCAGTTACAACTGTAAATTGGACTCCATAAATGTATACTTGGAACCTTTTATAGGTTTAGATCACCACTAAACATTTTCAGTCTGTCACTGTATAATTCTGCTCATGACCATTAAAGGAGCAGCTGGAATAGGCCACTGAATGCTCCTCTTTATTGTTGTTGTTCTGAAACAGTAATGCTCCTAGTGCACTTAGAAAAGCATTGGTCTGGACCACAAAAGGCTTACTGAAGTTGGGGCACATCAGTAAAAGACTACCTAACAAGCTTGTTCTTAATAAGCCAAAAGCAGACTGGCATGATGTGGTCCACGTAAAGGGTACTCCATTCTTTAGTAAGTAGAAAGAGACTCCCCCATGTGTGAGAAGCTTGGAATGAAAGACCAGTAGTATCCTACTATGCAAAGAAACACCTAGATGCCACAGTTGCTTTTGGGCTGCTTTATCTTGGTAATGTTCTCTATCTTGGTGGGCTTCAGGCGTAGTCCTTTAGTGTCAATGAAAAATCCCAAGTATTTAAGCTGGTCTTTAAAGAACTTGGTTTTTCTAGGCTTGATCTTCAAGTTTACCACTGCTAGTTTTTTAAAAAACAGCTTCCAGGTGCTCCAGAGGATCTTTGAACGTCCTAGAGAAGATAATTGTTGAGTTGCATTCTACTATACTGAAATAGGAGAAAACTTGGCAGAAATTCTTTATAGCAAAAAACTTGTAGTTCTAGATAAGCGGGATTTAACAACCTGGGTGTTGCAATAAGGCAAAGTGTATTGCATTTTTTCCTGTTTTAGGATGGTGTAAAATATGAGTATTTCTAGACAGCAGGAAGAGGGTGCTTGAAGCTTATAGGGAATAAAAAAGAAGAATATAGATAAATTTGATTCATTTAGAAAGGGAAACTACCTTAAATAAAAATGAAATTGATCTTTGTATCATTAGTGGAGACACCAATGTGGCATAAGGATGGTAGAGACGCAGGTGACTAAATAATTAATCTTGATTAAACCTGGGCAAACTAAACACTTTAATTTAAAAGCAAAAATCCCCCAGTTTGAACCTTTTACCTTGGACCAAACTATCTGTACGTCCAATTGATAGTAACTGCAAAGTTGAGTTCACAACAAATAGTTTATTTTAAAGCTCATTATCTGCTGGTTAAATCAATGTTATAGTTGTAAGACAGGATAAAAAATCTGTATTATGGTGTACTGCACCAGCAAAATGAAAGATTTCATAGTCATAATCCTGAAGCTTAATATCCCAGTGCACAAGATGTCTTTCATGATACTTGAGTGTTTTGAGCCATTTAAGAGAGGAATGATCAGTTACTACTGTGAAATAGACACCATAAAAATGCACTATTAATTTCTGACAAGCATATATGACAGCCAGACACTCACATTCAGTGACAGTGTAATTTATCTTGTGGCTATTCATTATGTGTGAGTGATACCCAATTAGATATTCTTGATCCTCATTTTTTATCTGGGGTAAAGCTTCTCCTATGAAAGCTAGACTAGCATCTGTATGAACTATGAAAGGGAAGTCAAAGTTGGGATAACCCAATACCAGTTCAGTTACCAGAGTGTTCTTTAAATTATCAAAGGCCTGTTTTCAACCTGGGTTCCAATAAAAGATTTATGTTTTTCTTTAAGAGATGGAATAAAGGGCCTCCCAATACAGCAAAGCTCAGAATGAATCATCTATATTACCTAATCATACTCAGGAAAGCTTGTGTATCATACTTGCTTGATGGCGTCTGCATGTGTTTAACGGCTTCTATCTTAGCAGGTACTGGATGTAAACCATCTTTGCTAATTATGCAGCTCAAGAATTTGAGGGGTTTCTTAAAAAGTACACTTTCTGGGCTTTGATTTTAGGTTAGCAGTTATTAAGTGCTGAAATACTACCACAAGATGTTCAAGGTGCTGCCCAAATGCTTTAGAAAACACATTAATATCATCCAGATATATGAGAACACAAGAGATCTTCAATTATCTTATTACAGTGTCCATTGCTCTCTGGAAGGCTGCAGGAGCATTTTCAAGTCCTTTAGGCATTCTGGTTGGTTGGAAAAGGCCTGTCTAAGGGATAATTGTGCACTTCTCTTGATCTTCAACAGGGAGTTCTATCTTCCAGTGGCTGCTTGTTAAATCCATATGGCTAAAAATTGGGGCCCTCCTAGTTTTTCTAGGGTGTTGTCAATTTTTAGAAGGAGATAGGAGTCCTTCTTGGTTACAGAGTTCAATTTTTAATAATCCATAACAACTTGGTTTGTGCCATGTTTTTCTTGAAAATCAATATGGGTGACACCCATGGGCTTTTTTTAAGGGGGTGGGCAAGTAGTTCAGCTGAAAAAAAGTTTCTGTAGTTTTTTTGTTGAAAAGTGCTTTTTTTGACTCAACTTCTGTGTATAGATCAGAGACAGTGGGTGCTGTACCTTTGGTTCCCAATATTTACTTAACACCTAGAGCTTTCCTAATATTGTGATCATGCTCAGCAAATAATTATTGGTATCTTTCAAAGAGTTTAAGGGCTTGATACTTCTGATCTTCAGATAAACCTAGCAAGAATTTTTGTGGAATTAACAGCTGTACACTAGGGGTGTTGTAAGGGAGTGAAAACTCATTGAATTCTCAAAAAAGTGTGATTTAAGTAAGTTTTGTATTCTCCTTAAACTTTTGTTGGCCCAACATCTGGGTCTAATCAATCTGTAGCAGAGTACTAGATAAGTTATCAAGTAGAACATGTATTTCTTCACTTGAAGGCAGGACAATACCAGGGTAAATTCAAGGCTCTAAATAGGAACTATCAAGTAGACCAAAAGCTTCTATGTGAAGTCTTTTGGGGAAGCTTAGGCATAATCAAGTATTGTTTATAACCTGGGATCCACACAGGATAGCAAAGTCACTTGAAGAGTAGAGTGGGATGCCCTTATAATTCTTGGTAGCCAAGGGAAGCTTACTGATCTTATTTTGATGCAGTGCATAAGTGATAGGCAAGTCTCTGTCAGAGTATTGCATATTAATATGATGAAAATTCTTGGCAGGTAGATATTTGTGTCTGTCACTGTGGTAGAACATATGGACTGAATGGCCTAGGATGTTAAAAGTGCTATCTTGATAGTTTATGATAGTGTAGTACATTGTCATAAAACTAGTTTCTATCAACATATAGTAGCTTTTATTATGTAAGAATATAGCAGGTGCTGTTACTACTATCTTCAAAAACAACTGTGAAAGAGAAGTGTGGGCCCCATTGCCTTGGTCTTTTAAGGTCCTGCAGTGATAAACTCTTTATTTTAGCACAGTTCAGGCACTATTTTTAGCTTCTTCACTAGTGTGGTTGAGAATATGTTCCCTGGTGTGTCAGAGTCTAAAATGACAAATAAATTTAGCTTATGGACTACTAGCTTAATTTAAGTAAAATTGTGTTTTTCTCTATAGATATGAGATGCAATCTTAGTCACCTATTGCACATATAACACTTTAAATTGAGAAAGAAACACGCTCAAAGCCAAAGTGACTTCAGGCTTTAATGCTTTAAGGGTGTCTAAAGTATTAGAAACTTTAACTGAATGTACAAATTATGCTAGTATCTTTACTCTATCACTCTCATGAGTCACCTCACAATAAAGTTGTGATAATTGTTTGGTATAGGGAATGAACACTGTATTAACTGCTTCTTGGAAAAGCAGAATTTCTGTATGGTTGACCTGTCTTTTAGTCATAGTATTAACAGAAAGTACACAATAAAGTAGATCTTCATTCACTTCTACATCAGACAGGTATCAATCAAGGAAGGCATCTTGATCCATAAGGCTGATATCCTCCTCAGGCAAAAATCTCAGATTGGGATCAGGTTCAGGTGGTGAAGAGAGGTTATTAAAGTTAGCAGTCCAGTTTTATTCTCATACTGACTGCTTAGCAGGATTTTGTCTCATATTTACTGTCTTTTTCTTCATTGAGATCCTTTTCTGCTTCCTTGCTTCCTTTTTTATCTACATGGAAAATGTTGGCCTTAGGCTGAGAGAATTTGCGTGATAGGTGCCCAGATTGTTCATATTTGTAGTAAGTACAAACAGTGATATTAGTAGTGAGAAGAGAGCTTACTTCAGGCTTCTAAGGGATATTCTTATTTTTGAATCTGTTCTTATTCTCTGCAATTGGGTTGCATTTATAAGCAGGGAATGGGGCTTCAAAATCCTTAAATAAGCCTAGGTGGCACATTAACTCTGGTACAGTTCTTGCACCATAAATTCCTTATTTGAGCACAATGGAAAGTTCTCTGTTTGATCTGAAATAATTCAGCAGTGCTTCATTGTATCTACAAGGAATTCAGCTCCTATTGATACTAGGGTCTGGGCTTTCAAATATAAATTCTATAAAAATTCCATCAGGGTCATGCCCTTCTTAATTTTCCATTATGTAAACTCCATCATCCAACAGAATAGCAATTCCTCACTGCCAAATTCAGCAATTAAAGCCCAGGATACATTCTCATATGCTCAGTCTTGCTCATTTAGGCAAGGTATAATGATTATTTGGGTCTCATAATCAAGGTAGTTAAAGATGACTGTGTTATTCATAGTGTTTTTGAATACATAAAGGGAGTTGTAGTACAGGAAAATAAAAACAAGGACATTTGACTTCTTATCTGTCAGGGACCCACTTTAGAAGGAACAAGTCCCCAATCTTGTGAAACAAGGCCCCTAAGTTAAGTCCTGAAATAACCAAACCAATATGAACTGTAACCATAGCAAGGTGTCCAAAGTGTCCTAGGTATGCAAACCTTCTCATCATGGAGCTGAACCTTCCCAATAGGTAATATCCTACCAAGTATTTCAACAAGTAAAAGGATGCATTGGGTCTAACTAAGGAAGTTTTGGCTAGTGGAGGTGGAGTAGTGGAGCAGCCATAATGAAACTTTCTTTCCAAGTGTCCTGAGGGTTATTTAAACCACCCATTAGCCAAGTACTCCTCCTGGCAGGATTCATTGGGTGAGAAGTTATGCCAGTATGTAGTGGGAGTTGAATTTTCCAGAGCCAATACCACAGATAAGAAAGAAACTTGAAACCAGAACAGGAAATAACTTCCCTTCATGGCTTCAAAAAAGGATTTCAAAGATATGTGTAAACAAGCTGAAATAGAAAGATGATCTTTATTTTTGGAACAAGTGGAAATAATAAATTTAGCTCACTTAAATACCCCAGTGGTTTAGCTACAAACATTTAAGAGATCAAGTGAGTGGAAGAGAACTTAAAACCAAGTTTCACTAAAATTATGGCTGAGATTATTTTCTCTATCATTAATGATGAAATATGCAACTTAATAATTTCAATAATAAAGTTATGAAAGGAGAGAATGAAAGGAACAGCCACAAGAGGCACTACAATTAAGCTAGAGTTCCTGCTATTATCATTGTAAGACTTATACAGCGCTTTTTTCTCACATGGGTCCAGCAGTTTAGATAGTGAAAGGAGTGGTTCAGGTAGCCAATTGATGTTTGAACGGTAAGTGATGTTGCCTAGTAAGACATTGGCATTTCTGGAACTATAAGCAAAAGCAGGAGCAAAAGTTAACTAATTTAATTCATATAAATAGCTAATATATGCTGATTAGTTGGGTTTAAACTAACTTTAGGGTTCCAAGTTTGATCCCTTTCTGGCTTCAAGCCAGAGTTCCAACTGGTGTCAAATGCTTTGTTGTTGTGTTGCTTTGTTTTGGTGTCTTGTAATATGGTGTAAACATAATTTATGTAGTCAGGGAAGAATTCCCTGACATTATCAAGCTTAGGTAAGCTGATAGGTTTGAAGTTCTGAATAACAGTAGATGTGTTATATCCAAAACCTCTATAAGCTGGTGGAAAAGTAGTTCTTTTTTGAAATGTGCAGAATTGTGCTTCAGACACAGCTTGTATTACATCCTGTGTAGGATTTGAGGATAATTCAGGTTGATCATGTAAGAGTGTTTTGCTGATTTTCAACACAGGGCCTGTGATATATATCTTGCAAGCAGCCTTTTACTATGTTTATTTGTCATTTTTGTAACTATGAAGCAATCTTGTGTCCCCTAAAAATTCTTGGTTTACTGAAGATACTGTCATGTATAAACTTCCAAGAAGTAGAATAAAAAATAAAGGGGGAAATTAAGAAGAGAATGATACGTTATTGATATGAATATTGAGGGTTATATAGTATCATGGGAATCCACATGTTGTCCATTTACATCATGGTAGTTATGTGGTTTGTCCAGGTAATGTTGTGCCTAGGGCTCAAAAGGTTAGATCCCCATATTAGATGGGCAATTGATAAGAGTGCCACCAACTTAATGAGTATTCAGGGAATCAATCAGTGAATTACTTCCCCAAGAGAGTGTAATTGTAGATGCTGTAATAATACTATGCTGGTTCAATTTTTCATTAGTTCAGGTATCTTGAAGCCTTGTTTTTCACAGGAAAGTTGGTGTTGTGTTCTGAGGCGCAGCACAGACACACAACAGGGAATCCTAACCTTAGGATTGGATTCTACTAAGTCTCAGTTAGAATGTCAGGGAAGGCTATGCAATTACCTTGTGGCCCTTATTGAATAATATCTACTAGATGTGGCTAGAGAGGCGCCAAGGTACTGGGAGACACAAAGACAAAAATGTGAACAGAACTTAATTTTTATTGGTGAATAAGAAATGTAATATATAGTGGTTGACAATACCACAAAACACCTACCAGGACAGTAGGATCACTCACCACAAGCATGAGTGGTGCAAGTGAGTTGTGCAGAATCAGGAAACTGAACAATTAAATTTCCCAATTCAGAGACAGACTCATTTTGAGGGGCAAAAGTGAAAGAGAAAGATTTTTCCTCAAACTAACCCATCAAAGGCAAAATCAAAACATGGTGAATGGCGGCACTCACAACATTGCCCCCCTCTAGATTGGCCTTAGGGGGTAGTACTTGTGGAGGAACTTTTCATGCACTCAGGCACACAGATGATCACTGGAGAGGAGTTTCATAGTGTACTATGACCCTTGTTTGAAGGTCACTTCTACAGCTCAACCCACAATGTATCTTTCTTTTAAGTGAGTCCTCCTACTCTATGTTAATAGTAGAGAGCATGGTCCCCAATGTTGAACTCAGGCAAGAGAGAGCGTCCAGAATTGTCAGGAGAGAGCCCAAGCATCTTGGTCTTATAATCAGAAGTGTATGCAGTAGCCTTCATATCAATGATGCAGTTGACTAGATCTTTGATATGGTCATCAGGCTTTATAGCCTTATCAGAGGAGATTAGGGGGGCTCCCAGGAGCAATGGAGTGGTAGACTCCTGCCCATACAGCATAGCAAAGGGAGAATACCCGGTGACACAATGCTTGCTAAGGCAATAAGCAAAGAGAGCAGCGGGTAAGTATAGATCCCAATTGGCAGCGTCAGAATAAGTGAGTTTCTGCATGATAGAAGCCAGAGTCAAATTTGCACGCTCAACCACCCCATTGGTAGAAGGATTATAGGGACAGAGAAAGACTGGTGAGATCCCAAGGCCTCAACAACAGAGGTTATCAACTTGGCGTTGAAGTTAGTCCCATTGTCAGACAATAACACTTGAGGGCAGCCATGGCAGTAGAAAACGTCTTGCAACAGGAAGGCAGCGGTTGTCTTGGCGGTGATGTACTTAGTAGAGCAATTTTCTACTCACTTGCTAAAATGATCAACAGCAATTAGGATAAAACGGCAACCAGAGCGGGAGCAAGGGAGAGGCCCTACAGCGTTGATGCTGATAGTGTGAAATATGTGTTGAGGGGGAACTAGCGTGAACTTGTGAGAGGAAGCTCAAGGTTGCTGTAACTGTTAATTGTGGAAGCTAGCAATGACATCTGGAATCAACAGGCAAAGGTTTTCCCAGAAATAGTTTTCTGTAGCCAGTCATAGGTCTTGACCATGCCCCCATTTCCCATCTCCTTATGAGCTTGAAGCATCACCAAAAGACAAAGACTAGGCCGTACATAAGGTAGGTATGAATCTCATACTTTCTTAAAAGAGCTGATTGTTGCAAATAAGCGTGTCCTCAGATAGTTTGGCTAAGGCAATTCAAACTTCTTCCATCTCGCTCTTTCAAGAGGAACAATATCTCATTAGTTCATATAGTCAATCAGCCTCAGCAGGGTGTAGAGCAAGAATGGGCATTATAGATAATCCATCAGTGCCAGATGTTGAATCCTGGGAACGGTGTAGTACTGTGAAGTTGTAAACTTGCAGGCGGAGAGCCCATCTAGCTAGTTGTCCTTCTGGTTCCTTAAGCTGTTGTAACCACTTAAACAAAGCGTGGTAAGTGACCACACTGAAATGGGTGCCATACACATAATGGCAGAACTGCTTGACAGCATGCAGCACAGCAAGGCACTCTTTCTATGTGACACTGTAATTTTTCTCATGCTTGTTTAGGACATGAGAAGTATAAGCTACAGGGTGATCCACACCCTCCTCATCTAATTGAGCCAAGATGACTCCAATAGCCAGGTCACCAGCGTAAGTGTAAAGGATGAATTCCTTATTGTAGTCAGGATACACTAGGATGGGAGCCTCTTTGAGTTTTTGCTTAAGGGTCTCAAAGGCCTGCTGCTGACTAGCAGTCCATTCAAAAGGGACATTATGTAACAGTTGGACCAAAGGCTTGCTAGTGTTGCAAAGTCAGGGATGAATTGTCTGTAGTAACTCATCATGCCTAGAAAGACTTGAACTTCCCACAGGTTGGTGGGCGGAAGCATTTTGTCAATGGCCTCAACTTTCTTGGTCATGGGAAAAATCTTAGTCTGGGTTACCTCATGGCCCAAGAATTCAAGGCGTTCTTTGAAGAAAGCATACTTAGATGATTTCAACTTGAGGCCAGCCTCTCAAATCTTTATGAACACTTCCTTGAGTTGAGTCAGGTGATCTTTAAAGGTAGCGCTGAAGACGGTTATATCATCTAAGTATACTAAGACACATGAGAGCTTCAAATCACAGAGGATGGATTCCATGGCCCGCTGGAAGATAGCCAGGGCATTGCAGAGCCTTGCAGCATGTGTGTAGGCTCAAAAAGGCCTTCAGAAGTGATGAGCACAGCTTTCTGTCTATCTTTGGTAGAGAGGTCAACTTGCTAGTACCCAGATGTCAGATCCATAGCAGAGAAGATCTTAAAGCCTCCAAGGCGGCAGAGAGCATCATCAATACGCGGCAAGGGGTAGGAATCCTTTTTGGTTAAGGAGTTAAATTGGCAATAGACCATCACAATACATTGGCTTCCATACTTCTTCTTTAGTATGAGCAAGGGTGAGGCCCATGGACTTTGGGAAGGAGCCAGTAGTCCAGTGTCTAAAAGTTGTTTGAGTTCTTTAGACACCTGAGTGTCCTCCACATGACTGCAGCAATATGGTTTAGCGCGGAAGGGGGGAGTGTCACCAGTATCAATCTGATGAATGAAGCCTTTGGCTAGACCATAACCAGTGCTATAGTTAGCAGAGATATCTGAAAACTGATCTAGCAAATCAATCACCTCCTTCTGCTGGACTGGGGATAGATGCAGCAGATCTTGCACAGTGAACAAGGATAGGGCTTGGGGCTTGTCTTCAGGTAAATTAAAATACTGGAATGTACCAAAGGGATGTAGTGATAGGACGTCAGGAGCATTCAACAGCTTGCCATAGCCAGCAACCTGTCCTCTAGACACACGTATGGGGAGAGCGGTTAAGTTGGCAACCAGCAATTGAACAGGGTCTTTATGAGAGATATTTAAGATTCCCAGGCAGAGGTAGGGTTTGTTACAGCCTAGCAAAGGAGGTGAGTATAACTCTAGAAACATACAAGCAGGTAACTCATATGATATTTGGGAGTCTAGGATAGCTTGAGACCCAGGGGGAATGGTTACAGAGGAAGTGGCTAAGAGAGGAATCCCTTCAGACGCAGGACAGACCATATGAGGGTACTTCATGTTGGAGGAATGGATACAGTATTTTAAAGTGAAAACACCTGTGGGGTATTCTAAGACACATGTCTTGAGGCGCTTGCCAGGAGCTTTAGCTGGTTCTTCAAAGATCAAAGGGACCTCATACCCTAAGATAGAGAGTTAGCCATCCTTTAAGCTGATGATCCCATTATATTCCCTAAGGAATTGAGTACCAACTAGAAGGTTGTAGCTCTCATTCTCCAAGACAACAGCAGGCGTGGCTAAGAGTAGTTTGCCAAACCACATGGGAAGAGCAGAATAAGCTCCTATAGCGCAAGTCATGGATATCCCAGCTGTGCCATACAACTGGTGATAGTTTAGGCCCGGGGCAAGTTTGAGCTTCTTGGCAAGCTCAAGGAGACAACATTGACATGAGATCCAGTGTTTAAGATGGCCTTAATCTTCACCTTTTGGATGGATATTTCCACACGAGTGGTAGTATAGCCAAAGGGTGGAAGGACAGCCAGGATGTTCTGGGCTTCTGCTAGCTATTTGCCTCATTTTTCAAGCATGCATCTCAAGCCTGGAAACTCTTTATAGACAGTATGGAGAGGAAGCAAAACTGAAACATTCTTGAATATAGCGTTAGTAACTTCAGCAGCTTCCCCAGATGGCCCTAAAAGCATAAGTGACCTCTTAGATTGGGTGAGTTATGGACAAGAGAAAACCTCTTTGGCTTCAGACAAAGGCTTGGCAGTTATTGTAGATTTCCCAGAGCGTAACTTATAAGGGACCATAATGGTTTTGGGGACAGCAAGAACTAAATACCCATAGGCGTCAGGATCATCAAAATCTGAATCATCCATTTCAGAGTTGTAAGAGATGTTGTGGAACAGCAGCAAAATGGGAGGAGCCTCAGTGTCAGCAGGCTCAGAGACAGCTACAGAGGAGGGAATTGAAGGAGACTGGGAAGAGTTGTCAACTGAGAGCGTCTCTGTCTCTAGGCTGACTGTTCTTTTCCTGCCTGCTCCTTGGGATCAGCTCCTTCAACCTGAAGATTGATGAAGACTCAAGAATGGTGACCTATCTGTCCACAGTTATGGCAGCCTTGGCGTCTAGGAGGATTATGCAAGTTCATAGCAAGGATGCAAGGGCCACGGGAAAACTAAGCGGAATTAGAGGTGGCACAATTCTCCTGCACAACTGCCCCAGAATGGGTAAGGTGCATATCCTGCAATAGTGTATTTATGCTCTTCATAGAGGAAAGTATGGCCTTATGAGCCTTAAAATGGAAACACAGAAGCTGATTAACTTTGAGGGCTTAAGTGCAAGCCATTTAAGCTTCATGAACACTTAATTATCTGCTTGTTATTAGTTGTTGTACTTCCATGTAGAATCTATCTGCAAATCCAGTTAGAGTCTCCTTAGGAAGAAAGAAATGTGCATGAAGGCGTTCTTCTTCACCTCAAAACTAAGGTTGCCACCAAATTTTTCAAAAAAGCTGCTTTATTTCTTCCCAAGTCTCAATGATGGGCAACTCAGGCACTGCTACCTCCTAACAGGTTGGATGCAGGCAGGTTAGAATGTGTTCCTTCTTAACCTCATCAGAGGCTCTCCTCATGGCAGTGTTGTAGATAGTTAGGAAAGCTGCAATGGTAGAAGTTTTGGGATCAAAGACTTTCTTAAAGGTAGGTTTGAAGTGTGCTTCAGGATTTGGACTATCATTGATGCTATTGAGTACATTTTGCACAGGGAGAATTCTGCTTCAGATTTGGAGGGGGCTGTCTGGCTCACAGCTAACAAACACTCTCTTCAAGAATAGTCAAGGTCTCAGCAGTGCAGGTACCAATATTATTAGCTAATGTGGCCTGTTGCTCAGTAACATCTAGGTGTTGGCCCTGTGTTGTTACTAATGTGGAAAGCTCAGCCAGTTGGAAGGTAAGGGAAGGACCCATTGAAAGGCAAGGGGCAAACCTGCCATTCACTGAGTCAATTAATTCACTCATTTCTTGCATGTCTTTATCAATTTTTGAGTGGTCCTGTTTCAAGTGGTCCACCTCATTAGCTAGAGAAATCAACTCTCCACAGTGAATTTGGGGGCTCCTGGCAAGCCAGAGCAGCAGCCATCTTCATCAATAACTTCAGTTGGGCTAGCAGAAGTTGCCACCATTTTGCGTAGGGCAGCAACCTCTTGCAGTAGCTCAGCAACTTGAGTTGTCAAGGCAAGCACATGAGGATCAGGCTGAGGTGCTTCATTAGGAAAATCTTGGATGCAGGTAGACACTTTTAGCTCTTGAATGGCATCCCATAGTCTCTGTTCTCTATCCACCAGATTATCAGATGGAGGAGAAGGCGGAAAATCTTGCTTGGGCGTAGCTAATTCATTCACTTGAGTCTGGAGCTTGGTAATAGCAGCAGAAGTTGCAACCCTTTCTTGATCAAATTATTCACTGAGCTTGCAAAGGCATCTGGTAGCAAGGTCTGCTACTTGTTGCAGTTGATCAAAGGAGTTTGCGCTGAACCCATTGAGCTGTTGTAAAAGCTTTTTGAAATTGGTGAGATAGGCGTTCAAGGTGGAATCAACTTGGGTTTGCCAGGGCTGTTCCAACTGGTAAAACTCATGTAGACACTCCCTGACGTATTCAAGGGTGGACTGGCACATTTGCTCAATGGAATTACCTTAGCAAGTTTGGGAAGTGACAGAGTTGCACTGATTGTCTGACACCAAAGAAAACAAGGAGTGAATCCACTGTTGATAGGCAGCAAACTGATACCAGTGATTAGTGACAGCTGCTTGTAGAGACAAAATCTCCTGAATGTGGAGCCCTAACACCATTTGATGGTGGGCTAAGGAGGGTTGTACAAAGGATGAAAATAGGTGCTCAGCGGAGCCAGCCACTGAGAGGAGATGCTATGGAAATTGCGGAGCCACAATCAATTCATAGTATTCCATTCAACTGAACTGTAGCTGGAGGTGAGGGATGGCCCTATCACAGACTATCCCAAGGGCTACCGCCATGACTTGTTCCAAGTCAGGGGTACCCAGAGGGTAGGCCACTAGGTGGGGATCATTACCAACGTTCAGTACAGTAGGGACAATAGGTGGGTCTGAAATGTCTTCCTCAATAAGAGGACCGGTGATTTCAAGGGAAGTTGGCTCTTTTATAGGAAAAGCAAAGAGCCTGAAAACGTGCTTGCAAAGGGGGTAACCAAGGGGCTTACAGCCCCTGTAGTGAGAGCCATTTTTGTTGTGTTCTGAGGCACAGCACATATAAACAACAGTGAATCCTAACATTAGGATTGGATTTGTACTAAGTTGTGGTTAGAATGGCAGGGAAGGCTATGCAATTACCTTGTGGACCTGATTAAATAATATCTAATATACATGTCTAGAGAGGCCCCAAAGTACTGGGAGACACAAAGACAAAAATGTAAATAGAACTTAATTTTTATTGGTGAATAAGAAATGTAATATATAGTTGTTGACAATACCAAAAAACACTACCAGGAGATAGGATTACTTCCCCCAAGCATGAGTGGGGCAAGTGAGTTGTGCAGAATCAGGAAACTGAACAATTGAATTTCCCAATTTGGAGCCAGACTCATTTTAAGGGTTAAAGCAAAAGAGAGAGATCTGTCCTCAAAATAACCCATTGTTGCAACCGAGGTTCAAACCTTGCCTGCTAATGTATCTTACAACACACAGGGGGTGCTCAATGAGTCGCCCCTTGACGTATCTAACGTTATGAATGAATGTGGTGGCAATGTCATTTGGCGGGCACTTCATCCTAAATAGGAGTGTTGCTAATTTGACCCGCTGATCCCCGCACAAGTTATTCCTTGGCTCCAAACCCTACATGGAACTCCCCACTATGCCACCCCCTTGTGGCCTTGTGGCTTCCCCATTTAGTATATTAACCACAATATCTTACAATAAACAATACCTTCTTATTATTCTGTCCTTTCCTATTGGACTGTTGTCTTCCCCAATTCCAATACTGAAATCTCATTGGTTCAGTTGCAACAGTGGTAGCAGAAGTAGGTTTTGACTTATCTCCAAAACAAAATTCCCCCAAGAAAGGACAGAGTACGGGCCGCATGGCTACTCCACAACAAGAGACATTCCTTCCAATCCCCAAGGGGGACATTCCCAAAGGATATGTCATCTATCAAGATCAGTTAGTTCTTACCAGTGTATAAAATTGGCTCTGCCTCAGGCAGCGTGACGCTAGTGTCACCCCGCCACAGTTGGATCTGTTGCAACATATGCTCAACCTCCAACTAGAGTCCTTCACTGCAGTGTCAAAGGAGCTGACATTGTCAGTTGGCTCCAGTCTACTGAAACGCGCCTCTGTATCTGTCAGGTTCCTGAGTCCATGTGTTTTGCCACTGCATCTGGCTGCCTTGTGGGACCTGCTGCCGTGTGGTTCACCAACTGGGCCAGCCAGGAGTTTGACGTCACCTGGGCAACATTTTGAGACGCCACCAAGTCCCAATATAGCAAAACCTTCTCCCCCATTATCTTGGGGACTCCCCTCCTAGCCATCAAGCAGACAGGTTCCGTTCCTGAGTATCTTGCTGTGTGTCAACAAGCCCTTGCTGCCGCCCCTGAAGCAGTGACCAATGGAAACGCCATGTTGCTCACTCTCATTGTCAAGGGGTTAAAACCCCATATTTGCAAGTGGGTTCCCGTTGGCTGCTGCACCTCTATTGACGACTGTTATAAAGCCATTGTAGAGGCCAGTAACCAGGCTTCAATGGGCTTCCACCGCACCAACAATACTCCTCCCCAACCACGTCCTGCACCTAACAATGGCCAAGGTCAAGTGGGCCGTTGCCAACCTCATTAGCAGGAAGGTGCAGCTAAACGCCCCCGCAAGGGGGAACTCCAGCTAGTTCTAATCGGGGACCAGGGAAAAGCCTGGGGGTTGTAACAACAAGAGGCCTTACAACCCCAACTGACCCGCCCTCTCAGCCCTTGCTTGCAAAGAACTCCCGCAACTACAATCTTCACAAGGTCAAAACCCTAGACGTCTTTCAGGTCCATAGCAACAACCCCGTGTTTCAATCTGCTCATTCCACAAATAAAGTAACACACTTGTCCTATCCCTTCTGTTTCCATGGGAACACCCACAAGCTACTGGTAGACACCGGGGCTGATCACACCATGGTGGACCAGGCGTTTGCCAACTCCCAACAACTGGACCAAGTGCCTAGCAGCTTCAAGGCAGTACAAGTAGCTGACTCCCGCAGAGTTGCAATCACCCACAAGACAGTACCCTTCTCTGTGAGAATGGGGAACGTCCAGGTTAAGCTCTCTGGGCCAATCATGGCAGGACTCAGCCACAACGTAATTGCTGGTCTTTACTGGCTGCAGCACAACTGTCCCTACATTAATTGGGATATCTCTGTCATCACCCTCAACATAAATGGGGTGGGGTTCCAGATTTACCCTGTAGAAATGAGCAAGTTACTCCATGATACTGTGTTTGTCAGAATAACAGAGACAGGCTCATACAATTTCAAGGGGGGAAACTAGACTTTAACCAATGTTCAGTCAAAGTTATCTGTGCAGAATCATCTGCAGTCCCTCCCTTGTCAACATCACCACCACTGGCGCTAGCTGCACTCCTCGAGGAGTACAAGGACGTATTCAGTGAAACACTCAAACAACTACCTCCACCCTGGGAGATCCAGCATGCTGTACAACTTCAAGGATTGTTACCTAAAGCACAACCATTATACTGTCTCACACCAAAGGAAGATGAAACCCTCTGCCAGCACCTCGTGGACGCGCTTGATAAGGGATTCATTTGCCCCTTGCTCTCTCCATATGGGGCGGTGGTCTTCTTTGTAGCTAAGAAGGATGGGTCTCTTTGCCTGGTCACATACTACCACGCCCTAAATGAGGTGACAGTTAAAAACAAATACCCCCTGCCACTGATTGACGGCCTGTTTGATACACTTGCAGGCGCAAAGATCTTTAGCAAGAATGATTTCACTGCAGGGTACAACCAGGTCTGCATTGCACCAGGGGATGAGGCAAAAACTGCCTTCTGCACATGCTACAGGTTGTTTGAGTGCTGTGTCATGAACTTCAGAATGACCAACGCTCCCTCCACCTTTGCCATGTTGATGAACAAAGCCTTTGAGGAACTGATTGGGAAGTGCGTGGTGGTGTACCTTGACAACATTATTGTCTTCAGTCAAGATCAAACCACACACCTCCAACACCTCTGTGCTGTCCTCAACACCCTTTGGGAAAACCAGCTAAAAGCTAAACCCTCTAAATGTGAGTTTCTCAAGTCAGAGTTGTTATCCCTTGGGCACACCATCTCTGCCCAAGGGATACAGCCCACCCTGCCAAAACCAAGGCAATCACTAGCATGCCGCCCCCCACTGATGTGGGCCAAGTGCAAACATTCCTAGGCATGGTTGCCTATGTATGCAAGTTCATTTCCAATTGTAGGGAACTAATTGCACCTCTCACTGAGCTCCTCAATACCAAGCAGCGCTTCCATTGGTGCCTGCCAGAGATAAAGCCTTTGAGACGTTGAAGCAAAGGCTCACAACAGCACCAGTACTGCAGTTCCCCAACCAAAACCAACAGTACAAACTCGAGACAGACACCTCTGACAGGGCCATAGGGGGTGTGTTAAGAGTAGAAACTGACAATGGCGTCTTTCTCCCTGTAGCATATGAATCCAGGAAGTTCACTGACTCGGAACAATGTTATCCCATCCATGATAAAGAGCTGGAAGCCATTGTACACTGCATGGAGAAGTGGCGTTGTTACTTGGAAGGATCAACCTTCCCACCTTGCGTTCTGATGACCATAAGTCACTCCAGTATTTCAACACATAGTCTTATCTGACACGCCGTCAAGCAGGATGGGTCAAACGTCAGTCCCCCTATCAATTACACATCAAATATCAGCCTGGAAAAGAACTTGTTACAGCCGACGCTCTTTCATGGCTCTACGTAGCGTCCATCACTGGGGACAACAGTCTGGACCCAGACTGGCCCATGCTCTACCTGCGCCCTGAGACAACCCACTACAAGGGCTTTAACTTGGTCACTATCTCCAAGCTGAAGGATAACAAAAGTCAGTTTATCATCAATGCTGGAAACGTCTGATGCCAAGCAGAGACAGGTGAAAAGACGCCATATATTCCCACCACACAACAAGGAGACACCATCTTGCACTATCACTGAACCTTGGGTCACATCAGAGGGCGTAACCTCTTTGAGATCATGAAACATAAGGTTTGGTGGCTGCGCATGCGCCAAGACATCTTGGACCTCCTAAAGACATGCATATTGTGTGAAAAGAATACGTCCAAACCTGCACCTCCCAAGTCTGTCCTACCCATCAAGGCTATGGAACCCTTTGAAAAGTGGGCCCTCAACATTGTGGGACCGCTTCCCAAAGACAGACTGGGTAAGAAGTATATTATCACCGCTATCAACTACTTCACGCGGTGGCCAGTGGCCTGGGCCACAACCAACCAAACTGCCACTACTGTTACCCGCTTTATTGGCAAGGAGATTGTGGCTCGCTTTGGGCAACCCAAGCGTCTCATCACCGATGGTGGGCCTGAGCTCTTTGGACATGTTGTGAAGGCATACTGTGTCAAGAACGCACTTCAGCATATAGTATGACCCCTTACCATCCGCAAGCCAACGGGCGTGTGGAACAGTTAAATGGCTCACTGGTTCAATTGATTGCCAAGCTCTCACAAGAGCACCCTAATACTGTGTGGACTGAACACCTTTCCACTGCCCTACTGATCCTGCGAGCAAGAATCAACAGGGGCACTGGGTTCAGCCCTAACACCCTGGCCTTTGGATCACCTGACGCTCTGACAGGGGTTGAACAGGGGAAACTACAATCCAAGGTTCCCAACAAACCCCCCTTAGTGCCAACTCCCTCCCTAGACCAATGGCGCACCAAAGCCCGGGAGATCAAACACAAGCGGATTGCAGGGGGGACAAAACACCTCAAAGCTAGGTACGCCGTAGGTGACCCCGTCTACACCCTCAATCCCTTTCTCCCAAATTAGAATACAACTACCTAGGGCCCTTTAAGGTAGCTGCCGTCTACAACAACCACACCTACCAACTTGAGGATGCCCAGGGAAACACCAAGAAACTTCACCACAATTGCTTGCGCCCCTGCTGTGCCATCCCCACACAAAGGTTGTTTGTGCAGACCTTCCCAGACCATCCGCAGACTCCAGTCCTGGTGTCTGACAACAAGCAGGGGGCAAGGGGGTGTTGCAACTGAGGTTCAAACCTCGCCTGCTAACGTATCTTATGGTACACAGGGGGCGCTCAATGAGTTGCCCCTTGTTGTATCTAACGTTATGAATGAATCTGGTGGCAATGTCAAATGACGGGCACTTCATCCTAATTAGGAGTGTTGCCAATTTGACCTGCTGATTCCTGCACAAGTTATTCCTTGGCTCCAAACCCTACATGGAACTCCCCACTATGCCACCCCCTTGTGGCCTTGTGGCTTCCCCATATATTATATTAATCATAATATTCTACAATAAACAACACCTTATTCTTATTATTCTGTCCTTTCCTATTAGACTATTGTCTTTATCAATTCCAATACTGAACTCTCATTGGTTCAGTTGCAACACCATCAAAGGTAAAATTAAAACATGGTGAATGGCGGCATTCACAACAACCTAGCATCTATTGGCCTGAATCCATTTTTTCAAGAGCTTCTGAGATCAATTAGGTTTGACTGTAATCTATCAGAGGCTTCTTCTATTAATGACTTGACAGGCCATCATCATTTTACTAAGGTAAGGAGAAGTCAGATAAATTCCTGACAAGAAAAATATTATAAATAATACTTACAGAAAAGGTTGTATATTAATTTATCATGTGGGAAAGCCACTGGCCCACCAATGAGGTTGCAGATATGATATTGCTCAAATTATAATAAAAATACTCTTTATGTGGGTTTATAAAGATCTTTGCACTAATTAACATCAATCCTTGGATACAAAAAATAAGATCCCATAATATGTGTGGGTCAAGTGAGACCATAATGTTAGATCTATCATGTTGTGATTTAATGGGCACCCCCTGAGTACAACACAATATCTCAAAATAAGCTATCTCAAAATCAATAGTAGATATACCATTTCAATTTATTTAATCAGAATTAAGAAAAACACCATATTAAACAGAAGCTAGATTTGAAGCCAAATTCCTTTAAAACGTTTTAAAAAAGCATATTAAAAATCCTCAGGAATCTAAATCTGCAATAAAAAAAAGATTAATTAGTAGCAATAAGGCTGTGTAAAGCCCAAAAGTTAAAATACACCCAAAAATAGCACTTTTTATCTATTATATATATGATATATACTAAAAAAGAGGCATATAATAATACCAAATACTAAAGAAAAGCTTAAAATAATAAAACCAAAAGAAAAATATAATAATAAGTGGAAGAGTTTAAAGAAAAAACTCATAAATCAGTTTAAAGAGCAACAGAGATGGTTTGGAGATGTTCAAGCTTTCTATTTTTGGGATATTATACAAGGACAACCTTGCTAATATCAGTGATATTTTTCACTGCCTTAGTTTGCTTGGGGAGACCACCCTTGGTCTTCATGCCAGTCTTGAAGAGCCAGGCAGAGATGGCCTTCTGTGTTTTCAAGTGAATAATGATCTTATTGAATTCAGGCTTCTTGACCCTGCCCCTAGTTGCAAACTGGCTATACCACCCTTCAAGAGAGAAGGTGGTCTTGATCAACTTGTCTTTGACCTTCTTGAATCAGTTACAGGTGATTGCGTCACTGCTTTTTCTGATATGTTATGCTCCTTGAAAGATGCTGACTCATTGAGCTTCAAAATACTCAATAAAGGGTGCAAAGGCTGCCTGATTGATATTATATAGGGGTGGCAGAGGAGAGTGTCATAGAAGGTATTGGTTTCCTTCTTTCTTACTAGGGCAAGGTCAGGAAAGCAATTGAACATACCCTTGACCTTTTTAGTACCTGAGTTGACAAGCCCATAGATATTGGTGCACTTTTGAAGGCAGCAGCAGAGTGCTTGTGAGAAGTGAAATTAACATCCCTCAGTAGAGTTCTTCAAGACTTGAGTAAAGGCAATTTCCTGAGCCTCTTAAAATTTGATTACCAGATGTATATGGTAGGGAAAGCTCTTGGACTTCTTATTGATGAGGGTGGTGTTCTCTTCCTTGGAGATGGGCTTTTTCTTACCTCTCTGGATTTCTTGAGCTCCTCTTCAATGGTTGGAATGATTTCATCAAGCTTGTTCTTCAAGATAATGAGAGTATGGATATATGTGTCCTGCTATTTGTTGGGAAGGAAGTAGAAACACGGGGAGAGACTAGATTGCCAACCTGCTTGTGAATGTTAAAAATCTGGCTAAATAGAATCTGAGAAGGTTTAGAAGTTGCAAGTAGCTAGTAGCTACTCAGGCTTTGCATTTGAGAAGGCTGTGTAAATACTGAGTTTGGCAAAGCAGATCATAAGTGCTGTAACTGTGCTGGTTTAGCAGATTTACAATGGGGAAAATATCTGAAGACTAGAAAATATTATTTATTGAGAGATATTTTTATATAGCTGGTGTGAATTGTGGATATCAGGAGCATGGTTGCGTTGATCACTCAGTTGGATGGTGAAGGGGGTGGCTTGATCCTGATAATGATTCATGTGCTAAATCAATTCATCCACTGTATTAAATCATCATTTATTCATGGTGATCTTTCTGGTAATTTGTGTTGACTTCCTTGTTTGGATAAAGGTCGCTAGGAAGCCAGATTGCAGGTTACAAACCTGCTTAGCCGGAACCTTATTGGTAGGTTGACCCTGCTGTTTTGACAACTCCTTGTCAGAATATTTGCTAGTTATAAAATTCTTACAGCTATGTTGGTATACATCCTTCTCTCCTGGGCTAGGATAAAAAATGTGATGAGTTTTATTTATGGTAAACTATGTGGAAACAGGGATAAGGTTTAGGGGTTGAGATTGGAGTTTATTTGAATTAGAAGGAGGATTCCCTTGGAAACCTTCTGTATTTTAGCCTGTTTTAGAGGACTATTTTTAGTTTTTCAAGTCTTGGGTTCCTTTCTTTATCTTTTTGAATCATTTTACTTGGTCTTGGGCTCCTGTTGTAGGCCTTTGCGCTCTGCTTTACTGGCCTTCTTATCTTGTTACACCTTGATACTGGTATTTTACTCCTTTCCTGGTAGCTTAGGATCCTTCTCTTATGCCTTGGTCTTCTTGTCTTGCTTCTGGCTCTGGATCATCCCCTTTTTTAAGTAAGTTTCTCTTAAATAGCTCTTTGTTCCAGTTTTTCCCCTTCTGAGCTCCTTCTTTTAAAGGCTTCAACTATTGTGTTTTTTCTTCCTTTATAATAAATTATACCTTTTTATCACTTCAGCCAATCAAAGAAGGCCTTTTCTTTTAAACTTACTATTTCATTAGGCTTTTCCCTCTTGTTTCATCAATAAAAACCATTGATAAAATATGCTTTAACCTCCAGCCAATCAAACGCCTTGATTTTCTTATTCCTCTGAACAGTTTTCCTGGGCTACCTGCTTCTGCCCCTTGCTCAAACCTATTGTCCCTGCTTTCCAGAGAAACTCTTGGCCTGTGTTTCAAAAAAAATTCCTGTTTTTCTCAATATTTCCCTGTGATTCCTCCTCTTGGAGAAACTCACATGCCCTTTTGCCTTGCTCTTCACTATACCTAACAGCAAAATGTTTTTGCTTGGTCTTTGAAGTTTCTCTGTTGTCATTTATATACTTCTGGGAAGTGTATAAACCAAAATAAAGGGGAAGTTAAGAAGAGAATAATACTTTATTGGATATGAATATAGGGTATTATATATTATCCTGAGAAGCCACATACTTTCCATGTAATTCATGGTAGTCATGGGGCTTATCAAAGTGATTGTTCCTCTTAAGTCACAAGGCTTGTCCAAGTTGTGTTCCACTTAGGATTCAAAATGTTTGATCCCTGTAATAGATGGTCAAATGATAACAGTGCCACCAACTTAATGATTAGTCAGGGAATCATTTGGTAAGTCACCTGGGGAATCAATTCACCAAGAAGGAGTAGTTAAAGATGTTGCAACATCTCCCCCTGGGGTGCTAGAAGGAGGAAACTTAGGAATTTTCTATAAGAGTGTCAGGGATACGGGCTTGGTATTGGTCTAGTTTAGTGTTGGGAACAGGGAGTCTGGAGTTGCGCTGAGCTGTTCTTGCTTTGCACAGGCGGATTTTGTCATAGTGCATGTGTTTTAATTTGGTTTTGCGCCAATTCCTTTGACAAGGTAAGTGTTATTACGTTTGACTTCCATGACTATGCCTGGTCTGCGTAACCCTGGATCCAACTTGTGCTGGTCATGGTTGACAACCCAGATTTTGTGCCCAACCTGAAATATTTCCTGCTGTAATGGGATTGATTCTCTCTCAATCCTTTTCCCCTCCATATCTTCTTGGTCTTTTCTATCATGTTGTACATTGGGATCAATGTCATCTGGCACCTTTTTAGTTATAGGTAACTGCGGTCCTGCAGTAGTGCTAACAAGGACAGGCTTCTGCCCATAGACAAGTTCATATGGGCTTTTGCCTGTATTACAATTTACTTTTGTTCTGCACGCCATAAGTGCTGTTGGCAGCATGTCAACCTAGGCTTTTGGATTGTTAGCAGATAGCTTACTGAGGGCTTCCACTAGTGAGCTGTTTAGTTGTTCTACTCATCCATTTGCTTGTGGATGGTACAGGCTGGCTGTGATGTGTTTTATTCCGTTTTTGGCAAGATAGATATTGGTGTCAATGGCCTTAAGTTTGGTGCCTCTGTCTGTGATCAGGAGGTTGGGGTTTTCCAAACTTGGCTATGATCTCTTACCCAATAAATTGTCTTACACCATTGCCTTTATGCTCTTTTGTAGCTTGCGCTACAGGCCACCTGGTGGCGTAGTCAATAGCTGTTATGATGTAATTTTTTCTCTTGTTATTGCCAGGCATTGGTACCACTATATCCAGTGACCACACCTTGAAGGGCTGTGTGATTGACACTGGTAGTACTGATTTGGGCAGTGCCTTGGATTAGACGTACTTTTCACAGACTTTGCATTGCTCCTGTACTTCCTTGACATTGTCCAGCATATTAGGCCACCAGCAGCGCATCTTGAGGCATTCATGCAAGCTATGGCTACAGGTGTGTCCCAGATCTATGTGGTATTGTAGGATGTTGTCAATCTTTTGTGTTATCAGGAATTAGGGTACAGTATCACCACTTGGGAGTATTTGGTGTAGCGTGCCATATACGTTTTTGAAAAGGTGTTTGTTCTTGAGGACTTTCTCTTAGACGTACATTGGGGTGACAGGTGGGAACCCTTCTTTGAGATTCCCCATGATTAACATGGGCCAATCAGGGTTTTCATCAGCGCATAGAACATGTTTACTATATAGCCTTGATAGGGCGTCTGTAGTAAGCATTTATTTTCCTGACTTGTATTCAATTGTCATGGGGTACCATTGTATAAGGCTCATCCATTCAGCCTGTCTTCTTGATAGGTGTTGTTGGGGTTTGAAGAACATCAGTGGCTTGTGGTTGGTTAGCAATTTGAATATTTGTGCACCTTCTAGGTAGTATTGCCACTTCACAAGACAGTGAACAATAGCTACCGGCTCTTTATCATGTATTGGATATCTTTGTTCACCACCAGACAGCTTTCTTGATTCATATGCTACAGGGAGGAAGTCCTTTTCTGAAGTTTGAATTTGGAGTACTCCTCCTATTGCTTAATCAGATGTGTCAGTTTCTAGCTCATATATTCCTTTACAGTTTGGATATTGCAATATGGGGCTTTGACCATGCATTCTTTTAGTTGTTGGAAATGTTGGTCTCTTAGCTGTGTCCATAAAAATTGGGTTTTCTTGCATGTGATTGTGTATAGGGGCTCAGTCAAGGCACCAAATCAGGGATGAATCTTCTGACATAGGCTATCATGCCTAGTAATGTACAAGGCTCACTCTTATTTTGTAGCCCTGGCATGTTGGTTATGGCACATATCTTTTCTGGGTCTGGTTTTATTACTTCCTTACTGATAATGTTTCATAGGAACAAGAGTTCAGATGAGAAGAAATTACATTTTGAAGGGTTGGCTATGAGTTGGTTATCTTTGAGGGTCCAGAGGACCAGGCAGATATCTTCCCAGTGTTGCTTTAAGGTTGGGCTATAGATGATGATGTTGTCCAGGTAGATAATTGCTTGTTTTTTGATGTGTTCCTTGAAGACTTCATTCATAAAGGTTATAAAGATGCTTGGCGTGTTTTTCATGCCAAAGTTAAGGACCACACATTCAAAGGAACCATAATTTGTTCTGAAGGCTTTTTTGGTATGTCCTCTGGTTTCACGCAAATTTAGTGATAACCTGCTGTCAAGTCAATTTTTGTGAAGACTTGGGACCCCGCAGGGCGTCAAAAAGGTCATCAATCAGGGGCATGTGATTCCTGTTCTTAATTGTAACCTTGTTGAGCGCCCTGTAGTCTGTGATCAGGCGGAGCCCTCCATCTTTTTTTGCTACAAAGAAGACAGCTACACCAAAAGGAGATTTAGACGGTTGTATGAGGCCTTTTTTGAGTGCTTTGTCTAAGTAGGCCTTTAGGGTGTTGTCTTCTTGTGGCTTTTAGGCGGTAAATAAGGTGTGCTTTTGGCACACTTCCTTTAAGGTCTTTTTGTGCTATATGCTCTAATTGGGCAGTAGTCCTTGTAAAGTTTCTTGGAAAACAGAAGGGAATTCAATGACTAGCTGTGCTTAATTGGGTCTCTTTCACATGTGGTTTCTGTACTCTTAAAGTGGATAACCTCTTACATGCAAGTATCCCAGTTGATTTTTATAGGGTTCTTTTCCTCTTCTGTTTCCATAATCTTTACAAATACATGGTCCTTCATGAGTGTATCAAGATAAGTTAGGTAAACATGGTGGTGCACCTTGCCTCATTGTATGGTGAGGGTAGCGCTATCCCAGTTGATATAATGTTGGGTCTTTCTCATCCAGTCCAGGCCAAATATAATGTCATATTTAGGGATTGGTATGATGGGGCCACTAAATTTAGTCTGCACGTCTCCAATTTGGGCATATAAAGGTTTTTCTTCCTTAATGACTGGTGTGCTTCTATTATCTACCATTATAACTCTCTTGATATTTCTTTGGACCATGGGTAGTGTTGAAACAGCAGGCTTGACCCACCAGCAAGGTTCCAAAAAAGCAGGTTTGTGACCTGCAATCTGATTACCCGGCAACTCAAGGCAGACTAGGAAGTCAACTTGAATTACCAAATCCAAAAAAATGAAAAGATGATGATCCCTTACGGTGGATATCTTGTTTTGGTGCTTGACTCATTACCAGGATCAAGCCACCCCCTTCATCATCCAGTTGTGTGATCAACACAATCATGTTCCTACTATCCTTGATTCACATGAACTATATAATCACTATCTCATAATAAAGATTATTATCTAGCTCCTAAATATTTTCCCCTTGTAACTCTGCTAAAACAGCACAGTTACAGCATTGGTAGCACAGGTAGGTTCTCCATCCTACCTCATCTTGAAAAAATCTGCCTGTTGCCCGCATGCGCTGCAGCCAACAAATCCTTGACAGAATTATGTCTGGCCTCCCACCTGACTGGACCCTGTACACTCCTGGTGCCAAGATACCCAATGGCTTTGTCCTGTACCAGAACACGGTCATTCTAGTACCCACCTTTAACGCCATGTCTGCACAAGGACTCTTTCAGGCTCCCTCCTCCATTCTGCAATCAACCAACAAAACACCATGCCCACCTACATAGCTCAAAGACTGTGAAGCGCTGCCTTGGAACCCTTTTCTGGGGCCAACAACAATGCTGCTGCATGGATCCAGTCCACCCAGAGCAAGCTGGCCCAGATGGAATGCCCACAGCGGTTTTGGATTGCGGAAATATTCATCTGCCTTACCCATGATGCTGGCACCTGGTGTGACAAGTGGCACAAGGAACACACCAACAAGAACTTGGATACCTTCAAGTAGGACTTCTTGGCAAGATTTTTACTTAAGGATACAGCTCTTATGATCATACACCAAGTGAAGAACCTCACCCAGACAGGCACTGTGAAGGAACTCCAACTTTTTACACCATCTGACATGGCCTTTGGCACCCCAGCCACACATCTCATGTACTACGACGCCCTCAAGTTGCATTTGATGAGACACGTGAACCTGGACCAGGTGGCCAACCTGCAAAGCCTGTACTGCAAAGCAGAGAAAGCAGAACAGACCTCCAACGCCCTTCATAAGGCACAAACAGGAAAACAAGAGAGACCCAAGGACTCCCACACAGGCAGGCGCTCCACTTGATCACCCCCTGGAAACAATAGTGCAATACATCAATTTGAATGACGCTATCTCAAAAACGCCATCTAGAAAGACGCCATCTTAAAAACGCCATCTCGGATCTATGATTAAACTGCGCCAGATAACTTAAAATATTGATAAAAGCCCAAAAAACATTTCAAAAACTGTAAAAAAACATTTGAATAGACTCAAAATCATCCAAGGATTTCAAATCTGCAATAAAAAATGGGGTCAGCTAATACTAACTATAGTGCGCAAAGCTCCAAAGTCAACACATCCTAAAACAGTGCTATTTTTGTATTAAATTTTAACACTATATTAAACATGTATATACATATTAAAAGTTAAAATCAAATATTTGAAAAAAAAGAAGTTTATTGTTAAAGAAAGTGGATTATATATTAGATCCAAGGGCTGTAGCAATGCCTTTGAGATGGGTAAGGCGGCCCTCTCTGGTGTAATAGGCCAAAGCTGCTCTTGTAACACTTGCAAACTTGACCTGCTGGCCAGCATTCTTGGCTATAAAAGCTTTGCCTTTGACAGCCTGGGAATATAGCTGATCCCTGTGTGCATGCTGGGCCTTAAGCTTCTTGATAATCATATTGAACATAGGCTTTTTTGCCTTAACCAGGCGGGAAAATTGGTTATGCCAACCTTCAAGTGAGGAGGTGGTCTTAGTTACACCGGCTTTGACCTGCTTATAGCAGTTCCAGTTAATTGAGTTGCCGCCCTTGCAGATGCGGCAATGTCCCTGGAATACACCTACCCACTAGTGCTCAAAATACTGTATGAAAGGAGCAAAGGCTTCTTGATTCCCAAGAATGTAATTGTCATTGAGAAGCTTGCTGTAAAAAAGGTTAACTTCTTCCTTTCTGACCATGGCAAGAGCAGCAAAGCAATTGAATATCTTTCTGGACTCCTTTGTGCCATCTTTGTATACCAGCTTATTGAGGACTGGGTTTTTCATCAGGCTTTTGCGCAGAGCCTGGCGGTAGTGAAAGAAGCAGCCTTGGGGCCTGCTCCTAAATACCTTGATAAAAGTGTTGGCCTGTGCAGCCTCAAAGTCAACCATCAACATGGTATGATAAGGAACGGACTCAGGCGTTTTTTTGGTTATGGCCTGTTGCTCTTGGGTAGCCTCTGGGCTGACCTTCTTCTTGCGGCCCCTTTTCTTGGTTAGCTCTTCTTCAAGTGTAGGCAAGATGGCATCCAGTTTTTGCTTGAGTATATTCAAGGCGTGGATGTAAGTCTCTTCCCTTTTATTAGGGAGAAAGAAGAAGACAAAGGGAATTTTATGTTCATTGACCTGACCATGGATGGCCCAAAGCTGATAAAATAGCTTAGGACAAGAGGCAAAAGTCCCATTGGCAAACCAGGTATTGCACTTTAAAAGGCGTACAAGATCCTCTTGTGTCAAAAAGCACAAAATACGGTTTGGTGAACCTTGCCTGTTGTTGTGTAGCAAAAAGGGCTTTCCAAGCATGGTAGTCTTCTGGACTTCCAAAAGTACAAGCTCTTCAATACTTCTAGCGCTGACACCAATATTGGCATCAATTGACTGTTGATCAGTCACATACCGTTGGAGTCTGGTCTTTTCTCCAACCTCCTCTCTCTGATCCTTATTCAGGTAAAGAAGAGCATGAGTTACCAGCTCAGTTGAAGTCAAGTCCTTGTTAAAAGGAATGACTTGGCAAAGGTACCAGCGCATTAGATAGTAAAGAATCATATCAGAGCCCAAACAGTCATGCTCAATGGTGAGCTCCTTGACTTGGGTAAACCCAATTGTAGTTAATTGCACAGGGCAACCTAGACTATCACATTTGTAGTGATGGTTTGCCATATTTTTTTTCTGGTCATTGCATATGAAAAGGAAGCCGTCCTTGACAAAGCCAGCACCCCCCTTCTTGGTCATAATGGGAAACAAGTCAAGAAAAATAGCTGGAACTATAAATTGCCTGTTGACGTTGCAGATATTGGCAACTGCATGTAGGTCCCACTCTAGGATAGACTCCTCCTCTGAGGCTGCAAAACCATGGTCACCAGAGTTACTTTTGGAGACTCTTTCATTCTCATCTTCATCATTGGAGTGAACGTGCTCCTCCTGGAGATCAGAGGGGGAGTAGACAAAGGGAGAGTGGGGAGGGGTGGGGCTATCAGCCTCAGGCTCAGGGGAAGGTGTGGGGGTTTTGGCAGGCGTTTTTTCTTTAGGAGTCTGCTTGGTGAGGGTAGCCTTGGTCTTTCTTGCCTGAGCAGGAGCGGCTGTGCTCTTGGGAGCCTTGGGGGTAACGTTGGTGGTAGGCTTGGGAGGCATCTAAGAGCAAATTTGCGTCAGAAAAGTTCAAATTTGAGGATAATTTTTAAAGTTAAAAATGAGAATTTGTTAAATATAAAAGTAGTCAATATTTTTACATGGAATTGTAGAGAAACTCTTGAATTATATACCATCAAAATTATTGTTTTTTATTCTGTAAAAATTAAAAATTTATTAGTAGCGCAAGTATGCAAAACTGTGAGTTTTGACTGAAAACTTGCAATTGAAATGGTGTTTTCAAGATGACGTAAATGAGATGCTGTAGCTCAAAAATATAGTGTTTTGACCATTTTTATATTAAATTAACAAACTTCTGGTGGGGCTACCTCAACCAGGCCAAAGAGTAAAACTTAAATATTTTTAAAACTAGCTTATACAACTGGGGTTAAAAAGTACCCAGTTGTTTAGAGGAGATAAAAAAATACATAAATGCAAAGTTTCAGACAGTTTCTTACATTTTTTACTTAATTGAGATTTGGCGCTGAACTGTACTTTGTAAAAGTGGAAACAGTCAATTTGTGATGGCGTGCTCTTTATAGAGTCCTATGACACCACATGCTAAAACAGGTTATTCCTAGTGCCACATTGGTGGGCACCACTCCTATTGGACGCTTAGTTGCTTAGTAGATTTTGTAATAGGTACATTTTGCACAACAGAAATACCCTCATTACTAAATAAAATCACTAGTAAAAGATTGTATTATTGAAACCCAAATAGTAAAGTTCACACTATGATAAGGAATAAGGCTAGCATATTAAACATGGATTTTTGAATGACTGTGTTGCAGAGGGGTAGTACTATCAAAGTGGCACTAATTTGGGTTAATTTATTATGTAGGTCTTAAATTAATACCATATTTTATTCCCAATTAATAAGGGAAAGGCTTGTATTAATCACATAAAAGTAAGATATAATGACAAAAAAATCAAAGAACACGCCGCCTTGCCATTTTAATTAAAGCTTAGGCGCTGCAGCGCCAACTGAAAATTATCTCAGGCGCCGCAGCGCCAAATAATTAAAATTCTAGGCGCCGCAGCGCCAACTAATTAAAACTTTAGGCGCCACTTTTCAGTAGGTTGTATTTTGTCTTTACAATTTTAAATCTACTACCAATCCAAAATATCTTTTTTCAATTATACTATTGAGACTAGTGCTTAGAAATATGATTAATAATTAGTAAACATTTTGGGGATTCAAAAATTGCGCCGCGGCAGCGCTTGATGTAAAAGTAGAGCAGCGCCATGGCATCCAAAATATTTGCAAGGCGGCGCTGCGGCACCTGGAGCTTTTTTTGGGTGGCGTGGTGGCGCTTTATGTATGATAGAGACAGCGCAGCGGCGCATGTCATTGGATATTCTGCAGTAATGATCCAAAATCTACTGCCAATTTAATATATATAAATTTTATATTATAAATTTATGACAATGAGGTTGCAGTAATTCTATTCCGTGATCTCTGTAATAATTGGCATCATTGATTTTATACTGCTAATTTATGGAGTTGGCTGCTGTAATCCTAATCTGTGAGCTCCGTCATAATTGGCATCATTGCTTGGTCAAAATTTCCAACATATCCCCCCATTTGACCAAACACCACTTTCTTTCCAAGATGAATCCCAACACCAACAACAACAACAACACTAACATGCGCCAAGCCTACAACAAAATGATGGCTTCAATGGACAAAGCAGAGCGGCGCACTTTTCAAAAAATGCCGCGCTCAGTTTGTATTGCTTTCTTGAATCAACTTTGGGCCAGTGACTCACAGTTTTGCAAACAGGACTGCACAACCACTGTGGCGGCCTCTGAGCGTAGTACTGCGCCAAACTCTAGTGCTGGGGATTTCCCTGACAAGGACTCCATGTTTGAGGAGCCTCTTCCTGTCAGCAATGCGCCACCCAGCGGCAATCCTTCTGGTGCTCAGCACCCATTTCTTCAACGCCTTCCTTCCACTGGCGCACCTCCCCCTACCCCATCTTCAATGCTCCGCTCCCGCTGCAACTCCAACCTTGTGGTGGTGGACTACCCTGACCTCCTTAGCAAGTTTGGGATCTGCCACCACAAGGAGACAATGTACAGCTTTGTACAGGCGCTACACTCCAACAAGGATGCAATGACCCTAATTTTGGCAGGGGAGTTATACCACAGACGGTATGATGCCTCCTGTTTGGCCGCTGAGGTGCGTCTAGGGCTGCAGTCAGCTACCCTGCCCCTCAGTGAGATTTCTGCGCAACATGCGCATACCATTGCTGTCCACAATGAGTATATTGATGAGGTGGCTCGGGTTTGGGCTCTTGAGCTTGCAGCAGATCCCAGCTTCCATCAAACCTTGGACTTGCCTGTCCAAGCCAATACCAACTGTTGCTTCTCCGCCACGTTCAAGGCATATCTTTAAGCCATTACCACTGGCAATGCTTCTCTCTACCTTCCTTTGGCTACTGCAACTTGCCACTTTATGTGGTATCCTCCCAAAAGTTGCCAGCCTGGCCAGCCTGGGTACGCTGGTTGTTGCCTGGAGCATTACCGCTCTCTGGCTTACCAGCTCCGCGTCCCTTTGCCCCTATCCTATTCCTACATGGAAGATGTGTTGATGGACTGCTTCACTATAGGTGCTGTGTTCTCCACTTGTAGTGTCTGGGGCTGTTTGGTGCCAGTCAGTCAGATCCGCCTTCCCCTGTGCAACTGGTCTTCTATGTTGCGCAACTCTCAGTTGGCCTGGGCCCAAATGCTGGTGATCCTGGCTCACGTGCACCAGCGCCTGGACAACAAACGCTACATGTTGCCCACCCATGAGCGCTCAGTGATTACCATCTAGCGCACCGCCAAGCATCCCCACCCCGCCAACCGCCAGTCCTCTCCTCCTGCCACGTCTTCTGCTCAGTAGTGTGGAGGCGCCCGCAACACAAGGGACTAATCCCACACAGCCTGCCTTTTATTGCAATAAACTTGCTTTGCCTATCCTCTTTTTTATTGTTTCTATTATTTTTTAGTTCTTATTTTTTATTATATGAAGTTTTTAATTGTTGTAATTATCTTCTAAATTTAGTGCTTATGGAAATATTGTTGATTAGTGGAGTTTTTATGTTGGGGATTGAAATTTTGTGCCGCTGTGGCACTAAATTTAATAGTTAGATGCCGCCGCAGCATAAAAGATGTTTGCAAGGCAGCGTGGCGGCGCCTAAGGCTATCCCAAGTTGGCGCTGTGGCGCTTTTTAATTGTAGAAGGCGGCGCAGCGGCGCTTAAAGCTGGCTAGTTTTGCAGTTGAATTTGCAAAGTTTTGGTAACCTTATTTTGATAACAGACTTTTTATTTTGATTCAAGATAGCGTTTTTGTGGTGCAGTTTTTTGTGATGGTGTATTTTAGGATATTTATTAAGTGTTTTTATAATTAAAAAATCTTATTTGGATAACACTCTTTTTATTTTGATTTGAGATAGTGTTTCTGTGATGTGGTTTTTTGAGATGCTGTATTAGAAACTGATATGTAAAAAATAACTATTTAATAAATTTTATTAAGTTTTTTTTTAGTTTCGCTGATGTAAATCACGACGCCATCTCAAAAAAATTTCAAGATGGCGTCTTTTGCTCTGGCATTTTTGAATTGATGTATTACACCAACCAACAATAGGAATAACACCAACCATAAACCCACAGGTTCAAATGGATATGAAAGTGGAACAATGGCCAGTCAAATTGTACCCATTTCCATATCACTGCCACACAAGGCAATCAAGACAAGGGAAAAGCCCAGGGAGAGCATTAAGCAAGCCAAGCTCTCCCCACACAACTCCTGACTTGCCCAATGATGAGTACCAACCTGAGGATGTGGACCAATTCCCAATGATCTAAGTGCCCTCAGAGGATCCAGTACTGTACACCATTGACAGGCATCCCAATAAACTGATGTCCTATCTTTTCTGTTTTTGCAGTTACACAGGCTCAGCACTCCTGGATTTGGGTGCATATCAAACCCTAGTCAACAGCAGCTTTTTGGACAAGATCAAGCTGGTCGCTAATCCTTTGCGGATTAAAAACGTGGTCCTGGCTGATGAGCACCACATTGCTGTGACAAGGGAAACCTCCCCCTTCTCTGTCATGTTTGAGAACCTCCATTCCACCATCCAAGGTCCCGTCATCAACTTCCCAAAGTTTGGATTTGTACTGGGGTTAGACTGGTTAAAAAAGAATAATCCTCACGTAGACTGGGCAACCTCAGTGTTGACCATCAAGCGTTAATGTGTCAACCACCAGATCTACTCTGACTCAGTGGATCAACTCCTATGTGACCACATCTTTGTACGCATCACAGAGACCCTGGACAAAAAATAAAACCTGAAGGCAATTGACTGGGACTCCTGCCAGTACAAGATCATACACTTCAAGGGTCACCAGGATATCTCCATGCCGCAGGACCGCAAAATTGTGGCCCGCCATCCAGAAATCTTCAAAGAAGCGCTACCTGGGCTGCCCCCTGAGAAATACATCCAACACTCCATCCAACTCAAAGGGGCTGTCCCTAAAGCACGCCCTATCTACAGGCTGATCCCAAACAAAGACAACGCCCTATGCGCCTACCTCAAGGAGGCATTAGAGAAAGGACTTATCCGCCCCTCACAGTCTCCTTTTGGGGCCGCCGTATTCTTTGTGGCCAAGAAGGACAGTAACTTGCGTCTGGCCACAGACTACCAAGACCTAAACAAAGTTACCATCAAGAATTGTTATCCACTACCACTGATTGACAGTCTCTTTGACGCCTTGGGAGGAGCCACAGTCTTCTCCAAGATTGATCTGACTGTAGGCTACAACCAGATTCCCATCAAGGAGGAAAACATCCCTAAAACAGCCTTCTGCACTAAATACGGCTTATACAAATGTGTGGTGCTCAACTTTGGCATGACAAACCCCCTTCCACCTTTGTGACCTTCATTAAAAAGTGTTTACTCCACACATAGGCAAGCATGCCCTAGTCTACCTAGACAGCATCATTGTCTACAGCCCTTTGGTGAAACAGCACCGCAAAGACCTAGAGGCAGTCTTTGCTACCCTGGCACAACAAAAACTGTTGGCCAAGCTCTCCAGGTGCCAGTTCTTTTGCGAGCAATTACCCTTCCTGGGACACATAGTCTCAAAAGACGGTATCAAACCCAACAGTTAAAAGATACAGGCCATATGCAAGATGCCGCCCCCCCAAGGATAAGTTGGAACTCTGCACCTTCTTGGGGATGGTAGCCTATGTACGCCCCTTCATACCTGACTGTGGCGTTTTGACTGCCCCCTTATCCACCATAACAGGCGCCAAATCCAAGTTTGTGTGGACCCCCTAATGTGACCTCTGTTTTAGATGCCTCAAGGAGAAGCTCACAACAGCTCCCATCCTACAATACCCCAAACGTGACGGGGAATACCAAATGAAAACTGACGCCTCAGATGCATCCATTAGGGGAGTACTATAAATCAAAAATAATGATGGTGACTTCCTGCCTGTAGCTTATGAATCACAAAAATTGACAGATGTCAAGTGTTGATACCTTATCCACAACAAGGACTTTTGGCTATTGTTCACTGTATAGTCTTATGGCGCTGTTATTTGGAACAGCAGGAAGAATTCACAGCATTAACCAACCACAAGTTGCTCATATATTTCAAAACCTAAGCAAATCTATCTTGCCGCCAAGCCCGCTGGATGAAGCTCTTGGAGAGATTTAATATGCTCATACAGTACAAACCTGGTCCCAAGCTTGCCATGGCAGATGCCCTGTCACACCTATATGTCTATGCCACGTGAGGCAAAAATGGGCTTGACCCAGACTAGCCTCTCTTAGTACTACAAAAAAAAAGACAAGGGTTTTCCCCCTGGTACAACCAACATAAAAAAGGAAACAGTTATCAAAAAAACACCTATTTACTGACATTCACGGGACCCTACACAGAAAAATGTCTGACAGCACTACCATTCCCTAGATCCCCACACACCAGTGAGTAAACACCATCCTATGCTATCACAGAGACCTCAGACACACCAAGAGCCAAAACCTATATGAGGTCCTTAAGCACAAGACCTGGTGACCAATCTTATATTGCAATGTTCAAGAAGTCCTAGACCAATGTGAGGTATGTAAAAAAATTTCCAAAAGCAAAACACTTCCAAAGTCAGTACTTCCCAACTGCACACAACTACCCTTCAAAGTATGGGCCCTTGACGTTGTTGGCCCCATGCCAGTAAAACACAATGATAAGAAATACATCATTACTGCCATAGACTTTGCTACAAGTTGGACAGTAGCCCAAGCAGTAAGGGCGCACACTGGCAATGACGTACAACAATTTATTGGTAAAGAGATAATCAGCAAGTTCTGAAAGCCAGAACTCCTGATAACCAATGGAGAGAAAGAATTGACCTCCAAAACCACCAATGTATATGTGATGATCCACATGTTTGGTGGTTTGCAGGCGGGGCTTATGTTGGCCAAGTGAAAGTTTAGTGACTGTTGTTGAAGAAAGCTGGCTGGAGGACCAGAAGATGATGGTGAAGAACTAGTGGTCCGGAGAGATAAGTCAAGATTTTGCCAAATTGATTTGCCAAAGTGAGAAAATGTAGAATGGTTTGCCTTAGTTTAGTATGAAAATCAAGAAGGAATGTGGATAGAAGTTTGGGTAAGATATTTATTTATTAAGTTCCTAGGATAGACGAAGGTATGTTGCTATGAGAGCAGGATACAAGGTTGTTTTGGTGAGACGTTTTCCTTGGATTTTACTATATTTGTAAATATATGGGGAAAACGTTGAAGAGGTCCAGAAAGAACAATTTAAATAGTATTCTACTATTTAAATGGGTTTGGGTTGAATTCAGGAAGAAATGGTGCCGGAATAATGGACTGGTTAACGCTTTGGTGCGCAAAGAGTTGTCAATTTGAACAGTTTGAGCTGTGGAAATGAGTTTCATAGTTGGATCCCGGTGGAACTTCAGAAATGGTCTATTTCCGCGCTCTACATTCATTGGTTGAGTTCTGGCAGGTTTTCTGATGAAAATGATTGGTTGGAAGCCAAAAGCTTAAAGTATAAGCAAGGAAATAGTATATTAATACTTTAAGCTTTTGAGAAAGTAAGTATGTAAGCTTAAGTTATTCTAGGAAAAAGCAAGTGACAATGGTTTAAGCTTATGAAGAAAGCCATTTTGAAGGCAGAACCATTGGGAAAAGGACACTATAAGAAGGTGGCTGGCTGGAAAGTTACGGGGTCTTTTGATGGTCTTTTTGGAGGTTGTTCCAGGTCATTGAGAGGACACTTCTGGGTCTCTTGAGTTTCTGCCAAGAGGTTTTGGAAGCCTTTTGATCACCAGCAGGAGCTTGGTTAGAGCTGAAGCCCAAGATAACAGAGCAGGAGCCCAAGAATAAGGAGCAGGTTCCTAAGCGCGGCACGGAAGTTTGATTCCAAGGAGCCAGAGTTCACATTTGAGGAGCAGGAGTTCAAGTCTAAGGGGCAGACGTCCAAGACTTAGGTGAAGGAGTCCAAGACCAAGTACAAGGAGCCCAAGATGTTGTTGGAGGACTCCAAGTATTGGCAAATCCATATTGTTTCCTTGACCCCCCGGGCCATATAGCAGAATTTTTCTAAGGGGATCTTCCTTCTGAGAGTGAATAAAAGCCCATTTTGACCCCTATACATATTTCTGAGATACATTTTCCCCTTACTAGAGAATGGCAACCCCTTCCAGCCGGTCCCTGGCTACAATCCAGGACACACTTGGGGACTGCTGGACAAGAACCCCACAGTATACCTCACTAAAAATGGGGTCAAACACACCGTAACAATGCCATACCACCCACAGGCCAATGGACGTGTTGAGCGGCTTAATGGCAGCCTTGTGCAAGCCTTAGCCAAACTCACTGCTGGGAGACCTGAAAACTGGTATAAGCAGCTACCAACTGCACTACTTGTGTGCCAAACCCAAGTGAACAGATCCACTGGAAAAAGCCCATTTGAGTTGGTATAAGGCACACAGCCAAATATAATTCAAGCATTGACAGGACCCAAACTGTAAATCCCAGGTGAAGTCCCCCCCACGCTCAGACCCTCAAGTTATAGAGGCCAACAGCAAACAAACAGAAAAGGAAAATGAACTTCTGCAGAAAACCTTTGTCCCCATCCAAGATAGAAATGAAGTTGGGGGCAAAGTTTGAGTCATGAACATTGATAAAAGCAAGCTACAACCAGAGAAATTAGGACCAGCAATCATTCTAAAGGTAAACAACAATAACATTTACCTTGTGCAAGGACTTGGGAAGCTCAAGCAAGACATGATCCTACACCATGATTGACTGAGACCCTGAAAAGCAAGACAAAAACAACGAGAAACTGCCCTGCCCGCCACAGAACAACAATTAGTCCAGTACAGCGCCTGGGCTCCTGACAACCTCCCTGACAACCTACCCCCAGAGGAGGCCAACCTTCAGCTGGGGGTGTCAAAACAGCAGGCTTGACCTGTCAGCAAGGTTCCAAACAAGCAGGTTTGTGACCCGCAATCCAATTACCCAACCACTTTAAGCCAGACTAGAAAGTCAAGTTGAATTACCAAATCCAACAACATGAACAGATGATGATCCCTTACGGTGGATACCTTGTTTTGGAGCTTGACTCATTACCAGGATCAAGCCATCCCCTTCATCATCCAGCCGTGTGATCAACACAATCATGTTCCTGCTATCCTTGATTCACATTGACTATATAATCACTATCTCTCAATAAAGATTATTATCTAGCTTCTAAATATTTTCCCCTTGTAACTCTGCTAAAACAGCACAGTTACGACAGTAGTTTCATGAGGTTGGAAAATTTTCTTGTCGACAAGGGATTGGTCTGCTCCAGTGTTGAAATGTCTGTGCCCTAATATCTGCAAAAGCAGAAAGGATAAGTGAGGAATTTATTTCTGGTATGGGCAGCAAGCAGTAGAGGATCACTGGAGGGTAATTGGATCATGGTGGTCAAATCCACATCTTGATCTCTGTACAAGTCTTGTAAAGTGGGGGTGGCTTGCTTAATCACTCCCCTGAGCTTTTCCCTCCTTGGTGGTGTTATTAGTGCTTGCTTGATTAACTTGAGTTGTACAGTTTCTGCCATGAGGGTGAGGGTTATTAGCTTGGTTGTTTTGCTTTTTAGGTCAAGGGTCCTTCTTTGCTATGGGACTTTCCTTTTGTTTGTTTGTTACATGTAGGTCATCAGATTTCTGTGTGGCATGTTTTCCTTCTAAGAATATATCTTGAAGGTTCTTGCAGCGTGTCATGTCAAACTGACATCTAATGTGTGTGGGGGAGGCCATTGTAGAAATCCAATTATGGTCCAGCTTTGTCAAATTTAATGGTGTTGAAAGCTCAGTCACATAGATCTTTGTAGACTGCAATGTACTCCTCAATTGTTCCTGTCATTTTGAAGAGTTGATGTTCTGTCATGATCACCACGTTGGAGTCCTTTATGGCAAACTTTTCAAGGAAGGCGGCTTTGAACATATCCCAGTCTTCACTGTGATCAGGATGTTGGTCAAACCATTTGCTTACAAATTTTGAGGTGGCCCCTGTGAAATGTAGGGCATCTTACTGGCCCAGAGTCTGTGGGGATAGCCCACTTGTGTAAACTTGTTTTGGATGCTTTGGATCCAGAGGTTGGCATTCTCTTGATGTAGTCCTGCAAACGTTCAAATCTCTGCTGGGGGTAGGCACTGGAATACAATGTTGGGTATTTCAGTTGTCTGCAGGATTGGAGTTGGAGGCAGGTTCAGGATTCCCCAAGTGTTGAGGAGATTATACTGTTCAGTAGGGGCAAGGACGTTTTTGAAGACAATGAAACCTGTAGGGACGTCCTGTCCTTCTTCATAGTCTCTCTAGCCTGTGGGGAGTGCCATCTGCGGAATTCTTTTCTTGGGAGGAATTTTTCCTTTAAGTTGCATAGATGTGGATAACCTACCTGTGCTACCACTGTTGTGAATATACTTCTGAGAAATATAATAAACAAGATAAAGGAGAAATTAAGAAGAGAATGATACTTTATTGGATATGAATATAGGATATTATATATTATCCTGAGAAGCCACATACTGTCCATGTAAGTCATGGTAGTCATGGGGCTTATCAAAGTGATTGTTCCTCTTAAGTCACGAGGCTTGTCCAAGTTGTGTTCCGCTTAGGATTCAAAATGTTTGATCCCTGTAATAGATGGTCAAATGATAACAGTGCCACCAACTTAATGATTAGTCAGGGAATTATTCAGGGAATTACTTTCCTATGAGGAAGTAATTGTAGATGTTGTGACACTGTTGACATGGGTGATGTTGTCACATGTATGTATACTTTCAAGCATGGATCTTCTAATCTTCTGCACTGCCTCACGACCTATTGTTTGGCATTACTTGGCAAGCTAGTGTTCATTCTTTTCACGATCAAAATATAAATACTAAAATAATATCGCTTTTTGAAAAATGAACTTGGGATTATGGAGCTCTGATGTGAGGCGTTTGAATTTCGAATAGTTTAAGTAGTGATCAGAAGGTGTTCACTTCGGAAGGGAAAGAATTTAAATTAGTATTTGTAATTTTCTGTTAGAGAGGGTGGGATTTTCGTAATTGAATCAGGAAATTTACTGTTAGAGTTTATACCGATAATACTTGATTTAAGAGACGTCATTGCACATGGAATAATCGTTTTTCAAGGTTTCTTGGCTGACATGGATAGCAACAAATTGTTAATTCGGCAGAATAAGGTTTTACATTATGTTTTTAAACGAAAACCATGATTGGAAAACCCTAGGATGAAGCTTAACTTTCACTTCTTTGCTATCCATGTGCTTGCCAAGGGCCTCTTCAAGGTGAAATGCCATCCATTTGTCACCAACCATGCCGTCTCATCAAAAACGTTTGGCGCATTTAATGCCTCAAAGTCTCTTGAACTTCATGGGAATCATAATCTTGGATGGGTAAGATCACGTGCCAACTTCACCAGATATCACTAGGACTTTTCAAAAGTGTCACATATTTTCAAGTTGACAAAATCCATCATAGCAAAATATAAAATGAGACCCAATGACTATACCTTCTACTACTTCCTCTCTGGTGCCCAAGAAACTGGTCAAGAAGTCACCTGTACTCACTCCGCAGTATGTCTGATCAAGGCAACATGGGTGAATTCAAAATGGTTGGCGCAAGTATACTCTTTCCCAGCCAGCTTCAGTAAAAGCCCACGCCATAGGATACCTGGGATTATTGCTGACCATTTCCAGTCTGGCAAAGATTACCTTCTTCGAGTCAACGCACCAACCCGAGCCAAAATCACCTTCAATCCGATTTCACTTTGCGTGAAATTCATCTCCGAGAAGTTGTGTGTTTTTCCTTTTTCGCTTACCTATGCCACCTGCTTTTGTGGAGAACTCTTCCTAGAGAATGGCACTCCTGATGGAATTATCGGCTTGACTTATTTTTAAGACCAATCCTTAACTGATTTCTCAAATGAACTTAACAATCCAGTGGTACTTTATGAATATAGGTATATGTTTCTTTATGTCATTGACTGCTCCTGGTAACCTTAAAGAAGGATACTCTTCTATGCTTTCAAGATAAAAATTCAAAAGTTCCCTCTACAGCTTGTAAATATTACATTTCTCTAAAATGATGGATTTCTAAGTGGGGACTAAAAGTATCAAGGTTGCTATGTTAGCCAGCCATACAAAAGTTGCTTCTAAAAAGTAAACTTATTTCATTTTCAAGAGCTTTAAAATCTTAGTCATTTCATTTTGCTTCACTGAAATCAATTACATATATATGTGAGATACCCGCATATACCATCCCAACCTAGGAAACACTTTGAGCAGTAAGGAAAAATACTCACATATAAAGTCAGTAAATAAGGGAAATCGCTAAAGCTCCTATATTAAGGTTGTTCTTTTTATATTTGTATATTTAACGGCTTAGAGTTCCAAACTACCCAATCAAGTTGGGTTTAGCAGTGGATTTTTTCAAAACAAAAATTCTTTCTAAAACTGGGTCTATAAGAGAAAATCAAATTCACCAATCAATGCCATTCCTTTGGGGATTGGCCAAGTATTTTGTTCGGTGGGCTTTACAATAAGCCAGTTATATCTCATTTACAATTTGTTTATCAAATAACCTCTTTTTGGGCCAAATTTGCTATCCATATTATAAATACTATCTATATTTTACAAACTGTAGCTTTGGTAATATTATATCATAAATGTAAAGAATCCACTATAAGCCCATATGTTTCATCTAATAGGGTATAAATTAAGTTACAAGATTTTTTCAACCCGATGGATCCTTGGTTTACATCCTGGAAATCCCAGTGCACTTACTGGTGGCATGCCACGGAAATTTAAAGGGCTAATTGCAGATCTTGACCAATTAATATATGTTTGAAAGATGACATCAAATTATAAGCTAAATATAACCTCAATGATATATTTGCTATTAGTGCAAATGGGGCTAAAAAAGTAAGTGTAGTAGTGCTAGTAGTCTGGATCAACCTTTTGGTGACCTTCTAGAAGAATACAATATATTACCCACTAAAGAACCTGCCAACATCTCAGCACTTGAGACAACATAAAATCACATCTATTGAGCATATACTTCTGGGAAGTATATAAAAAATAAAAGGGAAATTTAAAGAAGAGAGCAATAATTTAATTAGTAAAAGATAAAATTTTATATAGTGTTTTTATCAGCCACATTCTTCACATGTAGATCTTGGTAGTGTCATAGCATCTATGATTACTCCCTCTCAGGAAATCTATTCCCTGATAAATCCCCCAGTTAATTAATAATTTCTGGCACTCTTATCAGATGTGCATCTTTTACAGGATCAGACATTTCAATTCCTAATTGGAGTATTCCCTGGACAAGCCTCATGACTACCATGATGTACATGGAAAATATGAGGCTTTCTATGATACTTTATAATCCTCTAAATTCATATCAAATAAATTATAATTCTCTTCTTAAATCTTCCCTTTGTTTTGTTTTTTATACTTCCCAGAAGTATATAATCAATAGTGGTAGCACAGGTAGGTTATCCCCACCTACACAACTTAAAGGAAAAATTCCTCTAAAGAAAAGAACCTGTCAGATGGCCTCTCTACCAGCTGTCAAAGATATGAAGAAAGTCTGTTTGTCCCTATGGGATACTTTGTCTTCAAAAATATCCTTGTACCCACCAAACAGTACAGCTTTCTCAGCACCCAAGGAGTGCCTAAACCTGCCTCCAGTCTAAGACGTACCTGAAGTACCCAACATTATTTTTAAGTAACTCCATGCAGAAGAGATTGGGACATTTGCAAGGCTAAGCCAAGAAAACTCAAGCCTCTGGATCCAAAGTACCTGGAACTTTATCACAAGTTAGCTATCCCCAAAGACTCTGGGATAGCAAAATTTCACTACAAGTAACTGGGCAGCCTCACAATTTATGAGTGAATGGTTCAAAAATAATCCTGCTCATAATGAAGACTGAGACACATTTGTTGCAACTGAACCAAAAATAGTTCATTATTTAGATTGGGGAGACAACAGTCCAAATTGAAAGGACAAGAATAGAAATAAGATGTGTTTATTTTAAGAACAATATAGCTGATATACTATATTTGGGAGCCACAGCTTGCCAGGGGATGGCATAGCGGTGTGTTCTATGACACATTTTGGCTGGGAATAACTTGGGAGGGAGATCAGTGTGTTGAATTGGCAAAGCTCCTAATTAGGAGATAGTGCCTGAAATTTGCCATTGTGTTCATACTTATACATACCGTTAGTCACAACATGGGGTGACTCTTCAAGTGCTTCCTGTGTATTGTAAGATATGTTAGTGGATAAGGGGATAATCTCAGCTGCAACACATTCAAGAATGCCTTCCTGGAAAAGTTTGCCATCAATGACTCTGGCTTAATGATAATGACAGAACTCATAACCTTTAAAATGACATGAACCATTGAGGAGTACATTGCAGCATACAAAGACATACATGATTAAGCTCCCAACACCATCAACTTTGATGAGATTGGACCACAACTGGACTTCTACAAAGGCCTCCCCACACACATCAAACATCAGTTTGACATGAGCTGCTACAAGAACCTCCAAGATGTATTCTTGGAAGAGAAACAAGCTGCACGGAAATCTGACAGCCTGCATGTAACCAATAAGCAGAAAGAGAGTCCCTCAGCAAAGAAGGATCCTCAACTCAATAAGCAAGACAACCAAGCTAATAAACCTCACCCACATGTTGAAAATTGTACAACTCAGATTAACCAGATGAGTGCTTAAAATGCAACCAAAGAGGGAAAAGCTCAGGGGAGCGCTTAGGCAAGCCGCCCTCTTCCACTTTGCAAGACTTGTACAGGGACCAAGACGTGTACTCAATTACCATGATCCAAGTACCCTCCAGAAATCTTATAATTTTTGCTGCCCAAACTTGAAATAAACTCCTCACTTATCATTTCTGCTTTTGCAGATATCAGGGCACAGCACTGTTTGACACTGGAGCAGACCAATCCCTCATTGATAAAAGATTTCCCAACCTCATGAAACTACCCACAGTTCAAAGTAATGTCAAGAGAGTTATCATGGCAAATAACAGTAGAAAAACAGTCACCAGATAGTCAAAACCTTTCCAGGAACAAATAAGGGATATACAGACTACCCTTAGTGGCCTAATTATCATAATCTCCAAATACAATGTGGTACTTGGTCTAGATTAGATGAGAAAGACTAAACCTCACATTGACTGGGATAGCGCTACCCTCACCATATAACAAGGAGAGATGCACCATCATGTGTATCCAACACATCTTGACACACTCATGAAAGACCATGTATTTGTAAAAATCACGGAAACAGAAGAATAAAAAGACCTCAGAAAAATTGATTGGAATACCTGCATGTATGAAATTATTCATTTTAAAAATATAGAGACCTTACTTGAGAAAAATCCAATCCAACAACAGCTAATCCAAGAATTCTCTTCTGTCTTCCAAGAAAAGTTACTGGTACTACCACCCAACCAAGGAATTTAACCCAAAGTTGATCTCAAATGAAGTGCGCCAAAAGCACGCCCCATCTATTGCCTAACACCACAAGATGAAAATTCATTAAATTCTTATCTGGAAAAAGCCCTTGAAAAAGGACTCATCCAACCATTCAAATCCTCCTTTGGTGCAGCTGTCTTCATTTGTGGCTAAAAAAGACAGAGGCTTATGTCTTGTTATTAATTATAGAGCTATTAACAAAGTCACAGTTGATAACAGGTTTCCCCTGCCCCTGATTGATGGAATCTTAATTTCCTTAGGGGGTCTCAATTAAACACCAAGATTGAACTGACTGTAGAATACCATCAAATCCAAGTCAAACCTGAGGGCATCTCAAAGACAGCATTCAGGACCAAGTATGGGTTATTTTAATGTACTATCCTAAACTTTGGCATGCCACCTTTTTAAATGTGATGTATTAGCAGAGTTACATGAGGTAAAAATTTTAATCTAGATAATGTCTTTATTGATTAAGGGAGATGATATAGTTTGGGTGAATCCTTTAGGATGAACAAGATTGTGAAAATAAATTAGATTGGGCAGGGAGTGGCTTGATCTTGGTAAAGAGTGAATAGCCAAATAAAGCTGCCACTGGGATAAGGTCAATGTTAGTTCTTGTTCCCTGTTTTGTTAATTTGAGTTGATTTCTGCATTTGACTTCAATTTATGGGAAAGTTGGTTTGAGCAGTGCAGGGTCTCTTGTGCAGAACTTTGCTGGGGGTCAACCTTGCTGTTTTGAAACTAGTCCATAGTCACAGCCAAATAATTTTTATCAAAAATAAAGGACCAAACTTGCCACTCCCAAAGAAGGTACCAAAGGAGGAAGCCTAAATATGCAGAAATTCAGAGAGAACAAACTTCATAAAGAGAAAGAATGAATCAAAAGAGAAATATTCCACTCCAAGTTGAGAGATTCTGAGTGAGAGCTCAGATCCAGGTAGTGTAAAGTTACTCCCCCTTTGGCCCTGGATAGGACAATCCTCCTTTGTTGTACAAAGAAACCCTCTCAAAAACTAGCCAAACTGCTCAATTTTTTGGAAGAGTTGGTACATAAAGTTGATGAAAGATTTGCATGGGCTTACCCCACAGATTCTCCTACCTCCATTACCCCCATCTTGGGACAAAATCCTGCTCAGTTTGGACTATTTACTGTCTTGTTGTTGATTGTTGTTAAATACCATAAGGGATCACCAATCAAGGCCATCCATAATAACACCCTCAAATTCAAATGGATCCTTAGAGTATCATAAATATGCTGACCAATCAGAATGCAAGTCAGAAATTATTGAGAAATATTCCAACCCCCCTGAACTTGGTTGCAAAAATTCTCTTCCAGTCAATTAGACTCCCTAGTCCTGTCATGTGATTATCTAAACTAAAATACTGTGCCTTAAATTTATCAAGGGGGACTTTTGGTCCCCTGCTTTCTCATTCTCTTATCAATAAAAGCTTATAGCTTTAAAAATGGCTTTATTTTAGACCTTATTTCAGGATATTTAATTTAAAAAAATTGGTAAAAGTTACAGTTTCTCTTACCTTGACCTCTTTCTCTTTGCTTTTGGCTGCTGTTCTGGATCCTCTAAAGCTAATATCAGTGTATTAGAGTTACTTTATCTACTTTTGCTTTCAAAAAAGCAACTGGAGCCTGGATTTTAAGCTATAAGTTGATATAAATCTTACTTTTATTTTAGATTTCCTCTGTTTTTGCTTTACTTCAAACCTGTCCTTACTTTAACTGATGTTAAATATCCTCACGGCGCTTTCCAAGCTAGCCCCAAGACTCCAAGTCACAATTATAGCATATTCGCTATTAGATACTCCTTATCACCAGATGTCCTCTTGTTTATCCCCCTTTTATTGTACCCAAGGTCTCCAAATTCCAAAGGGAATCTGAAAATGCTGCTCCTGGTCCTCAAATTTGTTGTGTTATCCCTAGCTCTAGTACTGCTGTTTATTTGGTCTACCTTCCCAGATCTTTGAGGTTGTATCTTCTCCTCCACCCATCTTATGGGAGAAAATCCTTCTTGGCATCTGTGTTTGCTTGGTGATCTTCTAGGAAGGGCTAACAATATTCTCTTTGCTGGGAAGATTCTGGTTAAAATCCTTATTTGCAATGACCTGAATTTGTACTCTCCCAACCTTGGCCTAGATAACCATCTGGGCAAGGGGATCCCCATTCTGCACTCCCCTTGTTATAAGAGAAGACGTTCACTCCCCAGGATAACCCAAATTTCCAGTGTGTGCCCTCACATGCACTCCCTGGTTCTTTTGGGTATGGCACTAATGGGCTTGAGCACCTATTTTCCTCAGCTGTCCCCCACATCCTCTGTTTGGACACCTGTTTGAGCGGTCATGCCAGTTCTACACTGGATGGTGTCCTGGTGGGCCTTACCCTCAGGATGGGAGCCAAACTTAATTAGTTTAGCCCCCTCTCTCACAGCTAGTCAACAATGACCAACACAAACTAAACCCTGGCCTAGGAGCTTTTGGAATCTTTATGGAAGCCAAGCCCAAAAATACCTATCTCATCAATGGAATCAGTGCACAAAAAACCCTTAAGTAGATGCACTACAACTAACTCAGATTAATAAGGCAAGATGAACTTAATGCAAGGAATGGCATTTCTTCCTCCAAAGAGTCAAACCCAATTTTAACAATCAATTTAATTGGAAAAACAATTAATTGTCAGGACAATAATCAAAAATCTACTTTTTAAATGCAGAACCCAAAGACACATTTTTAAATGCAGGAAACAGAAACCTACTGTCTGCAACTTCAATTAGACCAATTAATGTGCCAAATGGGGCATGTGCTCCACCTTGTTACAGAGGCATTTGGCAAGGTGGACCAGGCCAGGCCCTAAACCATGGAGACCATAGCTGACATGAACCATTTATGGGCAGAAGATGACCACAGACTCTAGTAACTATTGCATTTGGTCAGAAGAATTGCAAATGTGAGTAAAATAGTTTAGGAAAGGCTTAGCTGAAGCATTTCCTCAACCAGCAAGAGAAAATGATTCTGCACAATTTTTTTTGAAATTTAAAATCAAATTTCAAAATGTAGATTTTTATGCAAAGCTGGGGTTTTTTATTGTTTTTACTCTTTTATTATAGTTTTTTAGAAAACCAAGATAACTCTCAGGGAGCTATCATGGTAGGTATTTAGGGAAAAGTATAAAAAGTCCATAAAAAATATGGAAGGAGAGAGATGGTTGGATGAAGAGTAGAAAAGGGAAAATCTGTTATCCAATAGAAGGTTTTTTGTAATCCAACTTTGTCAGTTGGATTTGTTACAATTAACAGTTACTCAAGTAATTTTCATTCATAAAACCAAACCAATTTTAAAAACAAATGCAAAACCGCTTCAGGAACCAGGATTTAAATATAAATTCTAGTTTAACCCCAGAGCCAGCTTTGATTGTCACCAACTTAAACCACATTAATGAAATTAATGTATAATTAAATGGCCCAGGATCCAAAAATTATGCTGGCACCAATCATGACATAAAAAATGTATAATGGACCCTAAGGGATTAAACAGTTGCCTCTGCACCCAATCAGGCCCAGTTAAACAACCAAGTACAGGAAATAGTCTATATCCAAGCCAGGATTCCAAGCCAACCAACCCCAGCAATTGATTAATCAACCTTCCCATTAAACAAGCCTTTAATTCTTACAGTCTTGCAGGCTTCAGCTTGCTGCAAGCCGGTAAGGAATTGTTAAACTACATGAATATGCAGGACCAATAGGTAAATCTTCCACTCCCCCCCCCAAATTTCTATCATAATTTGTCTGTTAATTCCCTCCAGATAAAATTGCTCCAACAATCTTTAATCCCTTTATTGATTCTCAATAAACAGTATATTCTAAAATTCCCTTATTAGTAGATAAATTGTGTTGCCTTCCAAGACATGAAACCCTCTTTCTTGTGCGGGTTGTCTGTTTGCATCTTAAACCCTGCCAATACAATGTGAACTTTGACTCTCCTGAGCCCACCCCAACTGAGAAATCTGAAGACTTTATTTGGTATTGTTTTGGACCTTGTCAACACCATACCCCTATGTTGAGAATGCCCACTTCCTGTCTGGGATTCATTCCTAAGAAAAGAAGGAACCCAAGTAGTATAGAAGAGCAGAAGGGTGGAAGCCTAGCAGCAAAGAACCTACAGGAATGCCAACCATTAAAGTGTCACCAGATATCCCCAGAGCTTATATTAACCCAAGAATGGAGCAAAATGGGTCAAACCATAATATACTGTCACATAATTTAATACATACCAAGGAGTGTTGCAACTGAACCAATTAGAGTTCAGTACTTGGGATTGGGGAAGACAACAGTCCAATAGGAAAGGACAGAATAATAAGAATAAGGTGTTGTTTATTGTAGGACATTGTGATTAATATACTAAATGGGGAAGCCACAAGGCCACAAGGGGGTGGCATAGTGGGGAGTTCCATGTAGGGTTTGGAGCCAAGGAATAACTTGTGCAGGGATCATCAGGTCAAATTGGCAACGCTCCTAATTAGGATGAAGTGCCTGCCATTTGACATTGCCATCAGATTCATTCATAACGTTAGATACGTCAAGGGGCAACTCATCAAGTGCCCCCTGTGTATTGTAAGATATGTTAGCAGGCAAGGTTTGAATCTCAGTTGCAACACACCCTTGCTCCCTGCTTGTTGTCAGACACCAGGACTGGAGTCTGCGGAAGGTCTGGGAAGGTCCGCACAAACAACCTTTGTGTGGGGATGGCACAGCAGGGACGCAAGCAATTGTGGTGAAGTTTCTTGGTGTTTCCCTGGGCATCCTCAAGTTGGTAGGTGTGGTTGTCATAGACAGCAGCTACCTTGAAGGGCCCTAAGTGGTTGGGTTCTAATTTGGCAGAATTGGGATTGAGGGTGTAGATGGGGTCACCTATGGCGTATCTAGCTTTGAGGTGTTTTCCCCCCTGTGATCCGCTTGTGTTCAATCTTCCGGGATTTAGCACGCCATTGGTCTAGGGAGGGAGTTGGTACTAAGGGGGGCTTGTTGGGAACCTTGGACTGTAGTTTCCCCTGTTCAACCCCTGTCAGACTGTCAGGTGTTCCAAAGGCCAGGGTGTTAGGGCTGAACCCAGTGCCCCTGTTGATTCTTGCTTGCAGGATCAGTAGGGCAGTGGGAAGATGTTCAGTCCACGCAGTGTTAGGATGCTCTTCTGAGAGCATGGCAATCAGTTGAATCAGAGAGCCGTTTAACTGTTCCACGCGTCTGTTGGCTTGCGGATGGTAGGGGGTTGTGACTATATGTTGGAGTGTGTTCTTGACGCAGTATGCTTTCACAATGTCTCCAACAAGTTTGGGCCCGCCATCTGTGATGAGGCGCTTGGGTTGTCCAAAGCAAGCTACAATCTCCTTGCCAATGAAGCAGGTAATGGTGGTGGCAGTGTGATTGGTTGTGGCCCAGGCCACTGGCCAACGCATGAAGTAGTTGATAGTAGTGATAATAAACTTCTTACCCAGTCTGTCTTCAGGAAGCGGTCCCACAATGTCAAGGGCCCACTGTTCAAAGGGTTCCATAGCCTTGATGGGTAGGACAGACTTGGGAGGTGCCAGTTTGGATGTATTCTTTTCACACAACACAAACGTCTCAAGGAGGTCCAAGATGTCTTGGCGCATGCGCAGCCACCAAACCTTATGTTTCATATCTTGAAGAGGTTGCGCCCTCTGATGTGACCCAAGGTTTGGTGGTAGTGCAAGATGGTGTCTCCTCGTTGTGTGGTGGGAATATAAGGCGTCTTCTCACCTATCTCTGCCCAGCGGCAGACGTTCCCAGCATCAATGGTGAACTGACTTTTGTTGTCCTTCAGCTTGGAGATGGTGACCAATTTAAGGCCCTTATAGCAGGTTGCCTCAGGGCGCAGGTAGAGCATGGGCCAGTCTGGGTCCAAACCGTTGTCCCCAGTGATAGACACTATGTAGAGTTGTGAAAGAGTGTTGGCTTTGACAAGTTCCTTTCCAGGCTTATATTTGATGTGTAATTGATAGGGGGATAGACGTTCAACCCATCCTGCTTGGAGGTGTGTCAAATGAGACTGTGTGTTGAAGTACTGGAGTGACTTGTGGTCCGTCAGAACGCGGGGTGGGAAGGTTGCACCTTCCAAGTAACAGCACCACTTCTCAATGCAGTGTACAATGGCTGCCAGCTCCTTGTTGTGGATGAGATAACGTTGTTCCAAGCCAGTGAGCTTCCTGGATTCATATGCTACAGGGAGGAAGACGCCATTGTCAGTTTCTACTCTTAGCATGCCCCCTATGGCCCTGTCAGAGGCATCTGTCTCAAGTTTGTACTGTCAGTTTCAATTGGGAAAATGCAGTACTGGTGCTGTTGTGAATCTTTGTTTCAACATTTTGAAGGCTCATTCTCTGAAAGGGGTCTAATGGAAGCACTGCTTGGTGTTGAGGAGCTCAGTGAGAGGTGCAATTAGTTCCCCACAATTGGGAATGAACTTGTGCACATAGGCAACCATGCCCAAGAATGTCCGCACCTGGCCCACATCAGTGGGGGGCAGCATGCTAGTGATTGCCTTGATTTTGGCAGGGTCAGGCCGTATCCCTTGGGCAGAGATGGTGTGCCCAAGGAATAACAACTCCAACTTGAGAAACTCACATTTGGAGGGTTTAGCTTTTAGCTGGTTTTCCCAAAGAGTGTTGAGGACAGCACGGAGGTGTTGGAGGTGTGTGGTTTGATCTTGACTGAAGACAATAATGTTGTCAAGGTACACCACCACACACTTTCCAGTCAATTCCTCAAAGGCCTTGTTCATCAACATGGCAAAGGTGGAGGGAGTGTTGGTCATCCCAAAGTTCATGACACAACACTCAAACAACCCGTAGCGTGTGCGGAAGGCAGTTTTTGCCTCATCCCCTGGTGCAATGCAGACCTGGTTGTACCCCGCAGTGAGATCAATCTTGCTAAAGACCTTTGCGCCTGCGAGTGTATCAAACAGGTTGTCAATCAGCGGCAGGGGGTATTTGTTTTTAACTGTCACCTCATTTAGGGCGCGGTAGTCTGTGACCAGGCAAAGAGACCCATCCTTCTTAGCTACAAAGAAGACCGCCGCCCTGTATGGAGAGAGCAAGGGGCAAATGAATCCCTTATCAAGCGCGTTCACAAGGTGCTGGTGGAGGGTTTTATCTTCCTTTGGTGTGAGACAGTATAATGGTTGTGCTTTAGGTAACAATCCTTGAAGTTGTACAGCGTGCTGGATCTCCCGGGGTGGAGGTAGTTGTTTGAGTGTTTCACTGAATATGTCCTTGTACTCCTCGAGGAGTGCAGCTAGCGCTGGTGGTGGTGGTGGTGTTGACAAGGGAGGGACTGAAGAAGGTTCTGCACAGATAACTTTGGCTGAACATTGATTAAAGTCTAGTCTCCCCCCTTGAAATTGTATGAGCCTGTCTCTGTTATTCTGACAAACACAGTGTCATGTAGTAGTTTGTTCATTTCCATGGGGTACATCTGAAAACCCACCCCATTTCTATTGAGGGTGATGACAGAGGTATCCCAGTCAATATAAGGAAGGTTATGCCGGAGCCAGTCAAGGCCAGCAATTACGTTGTGGCTGAGGCCTGCCATGATTGGCCCAGAGAGCTTAACCTGGATGTTCCCCATTTTTACAGAGAAGGATACCGTCTCGTGAGTGATGGTAACTCTGCGGGAGTCAGCTACGTGTACTGCTTTGAATCTGCTGGGTACTCAGTCTAATTTTGGTAGGACACGCCATTTCAAAAACAGCATCTCAAAAAACGCCATCTTGAAATACGACATCTCAAATTTCTGCTATCTCAATTTACTAGTAAAAACGCCATTTTGATTTACGGCATTTTGACTAAGAAAAAACAGGTTTTAAAATTTTAGATTTTTTGAACTCCAAAAACTACCCAAAAATAAAAATTCAAAAAACATTTCTAGGCTTAAAAAAGCCTCAGAATTCCAAATCTGCAATAAAAAATGGGGTCAATTAGTAGCAACAAGGTTGTGTAAAGTCCAAAAGTTAAAATAATCCCAAAAACAACCATTTTCATATATTTTAACTATAAACTATGCTTTAAAATAAACATATATTTCTACCAAATACCAAATAAAATTAAAATAATGATAAAAGTAAAGGAAATAATAGAGAAGATAGAGTGGTGTTTATTGAGGAAGGATCATACATTGGTTGAAAGAGAAACTGAGATAGCTTGGAGATGCTCAAGCTTGCTATCCTTGGGATAGTAGGCAAGGACCACCTTGCTAATCTCTGTATACTTTTTCACCGCTTTGGTTTGCTTGGGGGATCATCCTTGGTCTTGATGCCTGTTTTAAAGAGGCGGGCGGAGATGGCCTGCTGAGTTTTGAGATGCACCATGATTTTGTTGAACTTGGGCTTCTGAACCCGGACCCTTGTGACAAATTGACTATGCCACCCTTCAAGAGAAGAGGTGGTCTTAATTAGGCCATTCTTTACCTGCTTAAAGCAGTTCCACTGGATTGAGTCACCACCCTTTCTGATTTGGTGTGCTCCTTTAAACACTCCAACCCATTGAGTTTCAAAATACTCTATGAATGGAGCAAAGGCTGCCTGGTTGGCAATAATGTAGGGATGACGGAGGAGGGCATTGTAGAAGGCATTTGTCTCCTCCTTCCGCACAAGGGCAAAGGCAGCAAATCAGTTGAACACGTCCTTTGCTTCCTTTTTGCCTTCAGTGTAGACCAGCTCATGAAGTGCAGAGCACTTTTGAAGGCGGCGGCAGAGTGCCTGCTGAAAGTGAAAGTAGCATCCCTGAGGGGAGCTCTTGAAGACTCTAATAAAAGCATTGGCCTGAGCCTGCTCAAAATCTACTACCAGGTATTCATGGTATGAAAGGCTTTCAGGCTTTTTCTTGATGGGGGTGGCTTCCTCTGACTGGGCCTTTTTCTTGTGCCCTCTAGTCTCCTCTGGCTCCTCTTCAATAGTTGGGAGGATCTCATCCAACTTGGCCTTTAATATTGTTAGAGCCTGGACATAAGTTTCCTGCTTCTTATTTGGGAGGAAAAGGAAGACCAGGGGAAGAACAAGATTGCCAACCTGCCCATGGATATTCCAAAGCTGGCTAAAGAGCTTTGGGCAGGTTGAGAATGTTCCATCTGCAAGCCAGGTCTTGCATTTTAAAAGGTTGCAAAGATCCTGGGAGGTAGCAAAGCAGATGATCCGCTCTGGGGCATGTTGCCCATCATTGTGAAGGAGAAATCTCTCTTCATGCCGTGAAAGCTTTTGCTCTTCAGTTAAAATCAACTGGTCAATTGATGTAGCACTGACGCCTTCAGTGCTCAGAGCATATCTCTGGTCAGTGAGATATCTCTGAAGTTTTGAGGCGCCACCAACAGTTGCCAGTTGGGTATCATTTAGATTAATGAGTGCATCATTTACAACCTCAGTTGCAGTTTGGTCTTTGTTGGTTGGTATGACCTGGCAAAGAAACCAGCGGATCAGTTGATACAGTGGATCAAAGGGCTTGGCACAGTCATTCCCAATAGTCAGGGCTTTAAAACAAGTGAACCCATAGGTGGTAAGTCTAGCTGGACAGCCAACGTTATCACATTTGAAGTGATGCTGACAGATGGGCTTCTTCTTGTTGTTGCAGCTGAAGCTGTAGCCCTTGTGGACAAAGCCAGCACCCCCTTTCTTTGTCATAATTGGATAGCTGACAGGGTATGTGGCAGGCACAGCAAATGTGCCATTTCTATTGCATACATTATGGATGGTATTAAGATTCCAGAGCTCAATTGGCTCATCTGCAGGAGCACCAGGCTCAGGCTCCTGCTCTTCTTCATCCTCAGGCTCTGAAGTGGAGTCAGAATGGCAATTAAAGTTGAACAACTTCTCTTGAGGGTCTGACGGGGAGTAAACAAAAGGAGAATGGGGAGGGGGTTGGGCTTGTTTCCTCAGGCTCTGGTGAGGGCGTAGGGGTCTTGGGGTGAGCTTTACCCTTAGAAGGCTGATTTTTAGGGATAGTTTTGGCCTTTTTGGCCTTTGGAGGAGTGGTCTTGGACTTTGAGGCCTTGGAGGCCTTGGACGCAGCTTTGTTGAAGGACTTGGGAGGCATCTAAAAGTGAATTAGTATCAAAATATGAGCAATTTGGGGGTTGTTTTTAAAGAGAAAAACAAGAATGTTTTTAATATAAAAGTATCAATTTTTTTACATAGAATTGTAGAGGAGATCAAATAAAATATACTATCAAAATTTCAATATTTTTTTTGAAAAAATAATTTTTTTATTAGTAATGCAAGTAGGCAAAACTTTGAGTTTTGACTGAAAACTTGCTCTCAAGATGGTGTTTATGAAGTGACGTAATTGAGGTGCCGTAGCTCAAAAACATAGTGTTTTTGACCATTTTTTATATTAAATTAACAAATTCCTGGTGGAGCTACCTCAACAGGGCCAAAGAGTAAAGCTTAAAATATTTCAAAAACTAGCTTATACAACTGGGGTTTAAAAGTACCCAGTTGTTTAGAGGAGAGGAAAAAATATATATTTCCAAATTTTCATATGTTTTCTTACATTTTTTTATTAATGTTGGTTTTGACGTGAAACTATACTTCTGAAAAGTGGAAAGCAAGAATTGCAGCAGGGGAATTGATATAGCGTAGCCTGGCGTCATATGTAATTTTTCCTTATTTTCCCCTATCCATTGTGCGCCTTGAATCAATTGGGTGATGTGAAACTCAGTGGAATTCAAAGTGATGTAAATCAAAATGGCGTAATCACCCTCTTCTATATTGAAATCACTATTAAAATATTTTATTGATGAAACCCTTATCAACATATCCATGTATAATAAAGCTATAAATTACATATAACAAAACTGTTTTTTTACCCAGCAATGACAATCATTAGAAGGACTATCATAGTGGCGTCTTTTTAGGTTGTTCCTTTTATAAGTGTCTTAGATTAATACTATAGGAACATCTTCTGGCACTATACCACAGGCTTTATTTTAGTTTGGGTATAAACTTATTTTAGTTTAAGATAGATGGTGTAATTCAGAATGACGTAAAGTTGAGATGGCGTAAACACGCCCCACACTAAGTGTTTTCATATGTAAATAAAGTTAGCAAAATAAGATTTAATTAATCTGACTCAAAGTGACGGAATTGAGATGGTGTAAATTAGAGATGCTGTATTATAAAAGTATATGTAAATTTTAACTATTTTATTGTTTTTTTTATTTTTTTGTGATTCAAAATCACTAACGCAAAAAACGCCATCTCAAATTAAATTTGAGATGCCGTTTTTTGAGATGCTGTTTTCAAAATGGCGTGTCCTACCCTAATTTCTGGGAGTCAGCAAACGCCTGATCTACCATGGTGTGATCAGCCCCGGTATCTACCAGTAACTTGTGGGTGTTCCCACGGAAACAGAAGGGATAGGACAAGTGTGTTACTTTATTTGCGGAATGAGCGGCTTGCAACACAGGGCCGTCGCTATGGACCTGAAAGATGTCTAGGGTTTTGACCTAGTGAAGATTGTAGTTGCAGGAGTTCTTTTCAAGCAAGGGCTGAGAGGGCGGGTCAGTTGGGGTTGTAAGGCCTCTTGTTGTTACAGCTCCCAGGCTTTTCTCTGGTCCTCCATTAGCGCTAGCTGGAGCTCTCCCTTGCGGGGGCGTTTAGCTGCACTTTCTTGTTGGTGAGGTTGGCGACAGCCCACTTGACCTTGGCCATTGTTAGGTGCAGAACGTGGTTAGGGTGGAGCATTTTTGGTGTGGCGGAAGCCCATTGAAGCCTGGTTATTGGCCTCTACAATGGCTTTATAGCAGTTGTCAATAGAGGTGCAGCGGCCAACAGGAACCCACTTGCAAATATGGGGTTTTAACCCATTAACAATGAGAGTGAGCAACATGGCGTTCCCATTGGTCACTGCTTTGGGGGCGGAAGCAAGGGCTTGTTGCCAAGCAGCGAGATACTCAGGGACAGAACCAGTCTTCTTGATGGCTAAGAGGGGAGTCCCCAAGACAATGGGAGAGAAGGTTTCACTATATTGGGACTTGGCAACGTCTTGAAATGTTGCCCAGGTGACGTCAAATTCCTGGTTGGCCCAGTTGGTGAACCACACAGCGGCAGGCCCTGTAAGGCGGCCAGATGTAGTGGCAACCCACATGGACTCAGGAACCTGACAGATATAAAGGCGCATTTTGGTGGACTGGAGCCAACTGACAATGTCAGCTCCTTTGACACCGCCAGTGAAGGACTCTAGTTGGAGATTGAGCATATGTTGTGACAGATCCAACTGTGACGGGGTGACGCTAGTGTCACACTGCCCAAGGCGGAGCCAATTGTATACGCTGGTGAGAACTAACTGGTCTTGATAGATGACATATCTTTCAGGAATTTCCCCCTTGGGGATTGGAAGGAACGTCTCTTATTGTGGAGTAGCCATGGCCCGTACTCTGTCCTTTATTGGGGGGAATTTTGTTTTTGAAATAGATTGGAACCTACTTCTGCTACCACTGTTGCAACAGAACCAATGAGAGTTCAGTACTTGGGATTAGGGAAGACAACAGTCCAATAGGAAAGGACAGAATAATAAGAATAAGGTGTTGTTTATTGTAGGATATTGTGATTAATATACTAAATGGGGAAGCCACAAGGCCACAAGGGGGTGGCATAGTGGGGAGTTCCATGTAGGGTTTGGAGCCAAGGAATAATTTGTGTGGGGATCAGCAGGTCAAATTGGCAACACTCCTAATTAGGATGAAGTGCCCGCCATTTGACATTGCCATCCAATTCATTCATAACGTTAGATACGTCAAGGGGCAACTCATTGAGCACCCCCTGTGTATTGTAAGATATGTTAGCAGGCAAGGTTCAAATCTTGGTTGCAACAGGAGCCTCCGTGAAAATCACTGGGCAAGGCAAAGGAGGAGGCAAAGAAGGCAGAGGTGTTGATTTATCACAAGTGGAAGGGAACTGGTGCTTAGTATACAAATAATCCCAAGCCAAAGATTAGTAGTGTCCTTGACTCAAATATTAGAATAAAATTCATGAGCTTCAGCCACAGGGGTCCATGGAACTAAACAGAACAGAAGCAGAAGAAGTTTCTGCTTCCAGATTATTGGGAGGTTAATTTTGAAACTACTAATTTACTGAGTAAAGAATATAGAAACCAAATTTATTAATCCAGCAATTGAAGTTGTTAAAGCACTGGGTAAGCTCCTAGTGCTTCTGAATAAATACTGTGAAGTTTAGTGTGGGAAAGTGAAATAATGTGTGGTGAATTTGAATGTGTATTTGTTACCATAGTTTGTTTGGCTGCTTGGTTATTTTGGTTTGACTGCTGCCAGTATCCTTGCAGGATGCAGCTAGCAGCAGCCAAACATGCAAGTTCATTAAGAACCAGAATATTTAAGGTTGTGGTTTGGTAGCTATTCCATGCTGTTTGTGTGCTTGGCTTTTCCTCTGCATACTGATTGGAGGTTATTGCAGTTGACTATATTAAGTGGGTGCTCATATTTGAAGTGGTTGTCTTATTGGCTGTAACCTTTTCAAAATTGATTTGATTGGACCGTTGGTTGTTTAAGTGGTTGATTTTTAAATCAATTGGCTGTATAAGCTCAGGCTGCTTTACAGAGCCCTATTTCACATTTGAACCCAGTGATAAGTTTTTGCTCTTTATTTCAACTAACCCAGTGTTAATTTTAGATGGTTCTGAAAGCTCTGAAGGTTCAGGGTTTGATTCCCTCAATAATGCTAGTATTGACTGCAAGGTGCAGTTTGAAGATTGAGAATCACAATAATTCTTAAAATTGATATGAAGCATAGAAGGATTATTAAGCAACCCAAGTGTTCCTACTAAGATTTGGGAGGACCAGGACAAGGAGATGGTCCTAACTTCATAAATATGGTCCATTAACCAACAGTTCTGTTCCTGTTTCTCCATATTCATCAATGTATTTAAGTTGGAAGGATTTTCAATCCTTAAACTTCCCTCCAATTGTTTGTTGCAACTGAGGCTTGAATCTTGCCTGCCAACGTATCTTACGATACACAGGGGGCACTTGATGAGTCACCCCCTGACATATCTAACGTCATGAATGAATCTGGTGGCAATGTCAAATGGCGGGAACTTCATCCTAACTAGGAGTGTTGTCAATTTGACCTGCTGATCCCCGCACAAGTTATTCCTTGGCTCCAAACCCTACATGGAACTCCCCACTATGCCACCCCCTTGTGGCCTTGTGGCTTCCCCATTTAGTATATTAATCACAATATTCTACAATAAACAATACCTTATTCTTATTATCCTGTCCTTCCTATTGGACTGTTGTCTTCCCCAATTCCAAATACTGAATCCTCATTGGTTCAGTTGCAACAGTGGTAGCAGAAGTAGGTTCCAATCTATTTCAAAAACAAAATTCCCCCCAAGAAAGGACAGAGTACAGGCTGCATGGCTACTCCACAACAAGAGACGTTCCTTCCAATCCCCAAGGGGGACATTCCCAAAGGATATTTCATCTATCAAGACCAGTTAGTTCTCACCAGCGTATACAATTGGCTCCGCCTTGGGCAGCGTGACACTAGCGTCACCCCACCACAGTTGAATCTGTTGCAATGTATGCTCAACCTTCAACTAGAGTCCTTCACTGGCAGTGTCAAAGGAGCCAACATTGTCAGTTGGCTCCAGTCCACCAAAACACGCCTTTGTATCTGCCAGGTTCCTGAGTCCATATGGGTTGCCACCACATCTGGCTGCCTTACAGGGCCTGCTGCCATGTGGTTCACCAACTGGGCCAGCCAGGAATTTGACATCACCTGGGCAACATTTCAAGACGCTGCCAAGTCCTGATATAGCAAAACCTTCTCCCCCATTATCTTGGGGACTTCCCTCCTAGCCATCAAGCAGACTGGTTCTGTCCCTGAGTACCTTGCTGCGTAGCAACAAGCACTTGCTGCCGCCCCTGAAGCAGTGACCAATGGGAACGCCATGTTGCTCACTCTCATTTTTAATGGGTTAAAACCCCATATTTGCAAGTAGGTTCCTGTTGGCCGCTGCACCTCTATTGACAACTGCTATAAAGCCATTGTAGAGGCCAATAACCAGGCTTCAATGGGCTTCCGCCGCACAAAAAATGCTCCACCCTAACCATGTCCTGCACCCAGCAATGGCAAAAGTCAAGTGGAATGTCGCCAACCTCAACAGCAAGAAGGTGCAGCTAAACGCCCCCGCAAGGGGGAGCTCCAGTTAGCGCTAATTGAGGACCAGGGAAAATCCTGGGGGTTGTAACACCAAGAGGCCTTACAAGCCCGACTGACCCGCCCTCTCAGCCCTTGCTTGCAAAGAACTCCCGCGACTTCAACATTCACGAGGTCAAAACCCTAGACATTTTTCAGGTCCATAGCAACAACCCTGTGTTGCAAGCCACCCATTCCGCAAATAAAGTAACACACTTGTCCTATCCCTTCTGTTTCCGTGGGAACACCCACAAGTTACTGGTAGACACCAGGGCTGATCACACCATGGTAGATCAGGCATTTGCTGACTCCCAACAATTAGACTGGGTACCCAGCAGATTCAAAGCAGTACGTGTAGCTGATTCCCGCAGAATTGCCATCACCCACAAGATGGTACCCTTCTCCATAAGAATGGGGAACGTCCAGGTCAAACTCTCTGGACCAATCATGGCAGTCCTCAGCCATAACGTAATTACTGGCCTTGACTGGCTCCGGCATAACCGTCCTTACATTGACTGGGATACCTCTGTCATCACCCTCAATAGAAATGGGGTGGGTTTCCAGATTTACCCCATGGAAATGAACAAACTACTACATGACACTGTGTTTGTCAGAATGACAGAAACAGGCTCATACAACTTCAAGGGGGGGAACTAGACTTTAACCAATGTTCCATTGAAGTTATCCGTGCAGAACCTTCTTCAGTCCCTCCCTTGTCAACACCACCACCACCAGCGTTAACTGCACTCCTTGAGGAGTACAAGGACGTATTCAGTGAAACACTAAAACAGCTACCCCCACCCCAGGAGATCCAGCATACTGTACAACTTCAAGGATTGCTACCTAAAGCACAACCATTATACTGTTTCATACCAAAGGAAGACAAAACCCTCCGCCAGCACCTCGTGGATGCGCTTGATAAGGGATTCATTTGCCCCTTGCTCTCTCCATACAGGGCAGCGGTCTTCTTTGTAGCTAAGAAGGATGGGTCTCTTTGCCTGGTCACAGACTACCGCGCCCTAAATGAGGTGACAGTTAAAAACAAATACCCCCTGCCGCTGATTGACAACCTGTTTGATACACTTGCCGGCGCAAAGGTCTTTAGCAAGATTGATCTCACCGTGGGGTACAACCAGGTCCGCATTGCACCAGGGGATGAGGCAAAAACTGCCTTCCGCACACGCTACGGGTTGTTTGAGTGTTGTGTCATGAACTTTGGGATGACCAACGCTCCCTCCACCTTTGCCATGTTGATGAACAAGGCCTTTGAGGAATTGACTGGAAAGTGTGTGGTGGTGTACCTTGACAACATTATTGTCTTCAGTCAAGATCAAACCACACACCTCCAACACCTCTGTGCTGTCCTCAACACTTTTTGGGAAAACCAGCTAAAAGCTAAACCCTCCAAATGTGAGTTTCTCAAGTTGGAGTTGTTATTCCTTGGGCACACCATCTCTGCCCAAGGGATACGGCCTGACCCTGCCAAAATCAAGGCAATCACTAGCATGCTGCCCCCCACAGATGTGGGCCAAGTGCAAACATTCTTGGGCATGGTTGCCTACGTACGCAAGTTCATCCCCAATTGCAAGGAATTAATTGCACCTCTCACTGAGCTCCTCAATACCAGACAACGCTTCCATTGGACCCCTGCCAGAGATCAAGTCTTTGAGATGTTGAAGCATAGGCTTACAACGGCACCAGTACTGCAGTTCCTCAACCAAAACCGACAGTACAAACTCAAGACTGACGCCTCTGACAGGGCCATAGGGGGCGTGCTAAGGGTAGAAACTGACAATGGCGTCTTCCTCCCCATAGTGTATGAATCCAGGAAGCTCACTGACTTGGAACAATGTTATCCCATCCATGATAAGGAACTGGCAGCCATCGTACACTGTGTTGAGAAGTGGCGCTGTTACTTGGAAGGTGCAACCTTCTCACCCCGCGTTCTGACGGACCATAAGTCCCTCCAATACTTCAACACACAGTCCCATTTGACACGCTGCCAAGAAGGATGGGTTGAACGCCTGTCCCCCTATCAATTACGCATCAAATATAAGCCTGGGAAAGAGCTTGTTACAGCTGACGCTCTTTCATGACTCTACGTAGCGTCCATCACTGGAGACAACGGTCTGGACCCCAACTGGCCCATGCTCTATCTGCGCCCTGAGGCAACCCGCTACAAGGGCCTTAACTCGGTCACCATCTCCAAACTGAAGGATAACAAAAGTCAATTCACTATTGATGCTGGAAATGTCTGTCGCCGAGCAGAGACAGGCAAGAAGACGCTGTATATCCCCACTACACAACGAGGAGACACCATCTTACACTATCACCAAATCTTGGGTCATATCAGAGGGCGCAACCTCTTTGAGATTATGAAACGTAAGGTTTGGTGGCCGCGCATGCGCCAAGACATCTTGGACCTCCTCAAGACATGTGTATTGTGTGAAAAGAATACGTCCAAACCGGCACCTCCTAAGTCTGTCCTACCCATTAAGGCTATGGAACCCTTTGAACAGTGGGCCCTCAACATTGTGGGGCCGCTTCCTGAAGACAGACTAGGTCAAAGGTATATTATCACCACTATTGACTACTTCACGTGTTGGCCAGTGGCCTGGGCCACAACCAATCACACCGCCACCACCATTACCTGCTTCATTGGCAAGGAGATTGTAGCTTGCTTTGGACAACCCAAGTGTCTCATCACAGATGGCGGCCCTGAACTTGTTGGACACGTCATGAAGGCATACTGCGTCAAGAACGCGCTCCAGCATATAGTCACAACCCCCTACCATCCGCAAGCCAACGGGTGCATGGAACAGTTAAACGGCTCCCTAGTTCATTTGATCACCAAGCTCTCACAAGAGCACCCTAATACTGTGTGGACTGAACACCTTCCCACTGCCCTATTGATCCTGCAAGCAAGAATCAACAGGGGCACTGGGTTTAGCCCTAACACCCTGGCCTTTGGAACACCTGACAGTCTGACAGGGGTTGAACAGGGGAAACTACGGTCCAAGGTTCCCGACAAACCCCCCTTAGTACCAACTCCCTCCCTGGACCAATGGCGCGCCAAAGCCCGGGAGATCAAACACAAGCGGATTGCAGGGGGACAAAACATCTTGAAGCTAGATATGCCGTAGGAGACCCCGTCTACACTCTCAATCCCAATTCTGCCAAACTAGAACCCAACCACCTAGGGCCCTTCAAGGTAGCTACTGTCTATGACAACCACACCTACCAACTTGAGGACGCCCAGGGAAATACTAAGAAGCTTCACCACAATTGCTTGCGCCCCTGTTGTGCCATCCCCACACAAAGGTTGTTTGTGTGGACCTTCCCAGACCTTCTGCAGACTCCAGTCCTGGTGTCTGACGACGAGCAGGGGGCAAGGGGGGTGTTGCAACCGAGGCTCAAACCTTGCCTGCCAATGTATCTTACGGTACACAGGGGGCGCTTGATGAGTTTCCCCTTGACGTATCTAACGTCATGAATGAATCTGGTGGCAATGTCAAATGGCGGGAACTTCATCCTAATTAGGAGTGTTGTCAATTTGACCTGCTGATCCCCACACAAGTTATTCCTTGGCTCCAAACCCTACATGGAACTCCCCACTATGCCACCCCCTTGTGGCCTTGTGGCTTTCCCCATATAGTATATTAATCACAATATTCTACAATAAACAATACCTTATTCTTATTATCCTGTCCTTTCCTATTGGACTGTTGTCTTCCCCAATTCCAAATACTGAATCCTCATTGGTTCAGTTGCAACATGTTCATCCCCCTTCTCCCTGATTGGTACTAGGATATACCAGTATTTACTACCTCTTGAACCACCTTACCCCCTTTCTGGGAAGATTCCAATCACTAGGCCATCTACTCCACATGTGATGATAGGGATCCCCATAGAAACCACTCTGGTTAAGTTTAACCTGGATGCTCTTCTCCATTCTCCTGGGGAAAAGTTTCCCAATTAGTGGATCCCTGAAACTTAAAAAGGCTTTCACCTACCAGTATCCAAGGGAAAACTGGGTTGATATCAAGCATACCTCCCAGATACTCCCAAAAAAGTACCCAAGGTTCTGTGTTTCAAGACCCCAGAGAGAGATGTTACAACATCTTCAAGTGCTCTCTCTTGAGAAATTATTTCCTCAAGAAATAGCTTGATCAGAAAGTAAGGATGGCCTTAAGAAAAGATCCAAATATTACACCAGGATCAACCCCTTGAAGTCCAAAGGAATATGGATCTCCCAAACTGTATGACTGCCGTGTTTAAACAGATGCTATGTGGCTAACCATACATCTATATTTTTAAATTTTTAATAAAGATATCGTTATATTCTTAAACCTTTCCCACACATCTTATTATATATTTATCAGGAGTATACACTTGGCAGTAGTTGATTAACTTTGACTGATCCCATCATATTTTTTATTTTACCTTGATGTATTAATTATTTTCTTTCTAATATATTATCTACAATGAGTTATAGTTTTTTATCATTTTTTATACATTTTGGTTACAGTGTACCGTTTAGAATTGTTTTTTTTTAAAAAAAATCATCCTTTTATATTAAAAGCTTTATGTGAGAGAGGGGGGCTAAACTAACTAAGTTTGGCTCCCATCCTGGTGTAACAAACCACCAGGATGCCATCCAGTGCAGAACTGGGATGGCCACTCGGAGGGGGGACCACAGGGAGGACACCAGGGACAACTGAGGGAAGTAGGCATTCAAACCCATCAGTATCAGGCCGGTGAGCAACCAAGGGGTGCAGGTGGGAGCGGGAGAGGACACCTTGGAGGACCCAGGGGGTACTATATGTCCCCGGACCACATTGAGGGGGGAGGCATGGGAGGCACTGCTTCTTCAGAAACGGGTGAAGTATGATCCACAGTGTCCAAGTCCAAATAATCACACGTCAGGCTCTTGACCACAGCCTCTCCAGAAAAGAGAAGACCGCTGGGGAGGTCCCAGAGACTAGAAGGGTCTCTACCTACAAGACAGGCTGACAAAGAGATTTTTCCTCACAAATCAGGGGAGGTGGACCACAGAAGCAACAAGAATGGAGCCAAGGAAAATACCACAAATTTAAGAGCTGGGAGTATCATAGGAATAATCACCACAAAATTTGGAGCAGACTGATATGAATTTTTGATGAAAAAGGAGTGTGGGAAGTGTAGACAGGGTAGTCTTTAGCAGAATATTGCCAAGAGAAGCAGAACAGGTTAGAATGGCTTCACTATAGTCTCAGGAGCCTTGGAATATAACGGCAAGCGAGAGCAGGTTCAAAATCAATGATTTTAAGAGAAAATTCAAAATAATAATAGGAATTATAAAGAAAATCAATTGAAAATTTGAGTTTTGAACTCTGTTTTTGAAAGCAAGAACGGGAAATACAACTACTAGATGAATCAACACTAGTATAGGGGCCCAGAAGAGAAGCTGGGTTCAAAACCGGCTGGCAGAAGGTAAGCTTGAAGCAGAAACTAACACCAAAATTTTTAGGCTATAGGAACTCAAAACTGGGTTCCAAATAAACACAAATATAAAAATAAAGTGCAGAATGGCTCCAAACTTTAATATTATTGGAAAATAGACAAGCAGGGGACTAGAAGACCCTTGCTTGCATAAAAGGGATGGGCTGCAAATAAGTTGGGTCATGTGACAGTGGAACCAAATCTAATTGGCTGGAGGCAAAACTTTGCTAGACAGGGGCAGGGGGACTGGAGGGTTTCATTCCAATTTCCGCGGTCAGATCTGATTGGCTAGAAGAGGCACTGGTCATTTGGAATTCACTTGTGTTGCTCAGTGCCAATGTGGCGGCCTCTGATTGGCCAGCTCTAATGGTTTTTAGAAGTGGGCAATACCAAGCTAATAAGTAGTCCAAATTAACCAGTGTTTCTTCCTAGGAGGGAGCAACCAAAGGCAGAGGTTCCACAGGGTAGGCCAGCACAAACCTCTCATCTACCGTGTGAGCTAAATCATTTAAAGAATTAAGGGGTTTGGCGGGCGTCTTAGAACCTTTCTTGGTACGACAAGGGAAAATTGAGTGATCCAAAGCCAGAGGTGGCAGTGAATTTACACTTTAAGCCGTATAACATCTAATCATTTCCGGGTATATGTAAATGTAAAAATCAAACCCTTTATCCAACTTATGCCGGGATTCTTATAGGTACCTTTACATAAGCGATACCATTTTATAAAGCAAGGTCATAACCCATTGATTTTGGTTCAGCCGGTTTCGATTTCCATGGCATTGCTGCTGGTTAGATTTAGCCGTTGAATTGGCTTTCTGGAGTTCGATTTGGCCTAGGGCTGCGTCGGCTTTGAAAAGGGATTATTAAGGCATTTGCCTTAATCGACCCATCCTCCCTTCCCTGGACCCGTTTTTCGGATTCCCCTATGTTGGGGGAATCCGAAATTTTAAAAAAAGAAGGTCTCGGAAGGCTTTCTGCATTCCGGATTTTTGAGCTATTTTATAAATATACTTATATTAAAATTTAATTTTGATCAAAATTTTTAATTTCAAATTTATTATTTTTAATTTTTAAAAAAATAGAGATAGAAAAAAATATAAATATTTATTTAAAAAAAATCCAAATCAACCACACCCTTCTGTGGGTGTGGAAGGAAACAATTCCGAGGGAATCTTCTCACAGAAGATTCCCTCGAAATCGTTTCCGGATTTTGGACGGGTACTTCTTTTAAGAAAAGGAGCCACCTGTCCAAAATCCGAAGCAGCCCTAATTTGGCCACCTTTGATGCACAAGTTTTTTTTGCTTTTTCAGGCGTAGCTTATGGTTCACAGAATTGGCATGGCGCGAAGATTCACAAGGCATGTCCAAGTTATTTCTGTCGCGCTACCCATCCCGGCGTGCGGGAAGTTGGGTACGGCGCGGCAGGTTTGATATGTACCGCCAAACTATTTGGAGATGGCACGGCACGGGGATCGGATGAGGTCGAACTGTTATTACTGGTGGAGCCAGATTAGCCCTATAATTCATTCTATTCTCGGTGGGGTAGAGATTTCTATGGAACGAGTTTGATTTCATTTCGAGCATGAACTTGATCTTGATGGCGGCAGTGAGCTTTAGCCCAGCCAATCAATCATCGGAACGGGAGTTGGGAATAAGATCTCGTTGACAGTTTATTCTGACGCTTAATTTGGGGATGCGATGCCCAAGCCCTACAAGGTGCCCAGATACATGGGATCCCAATTTTTATCGCGGGGGGTAAATCCAAGCCAGAAGTTCGTGTTTTCGAAGTGGGGGTGAAAAATCTGGAGCACAACCAAATGCTCGATAGCCAAACATCAATCTTGAAAATCTTAGATATGAAACTCGATATTAGATCTGCAGTTGATTATTCGTTCAGCACTGTCTCGCTCAGATGACTAGGAAATTCTTGTTTATATTTAAATGTGAGTAAATCCACTTCTTGGGCAGTTAATAATGACCCAATAGTCTGTTAAACCATCTAAGCTATGGGGCCGAATGTCAGTAAAGTTGGAGCTGCAAAATCAGCGAACTGATGTTGAACTAGAACAACTGTTTTATAAATACTATGACGTTGAATCAAGGATAACTCAATGAAATGAATATATGATATACTTGAAGTCCAAAGTCGAGAATTTAAATGTCAGAAGTTGGAATAATAGCATATCCGTCATCAAGTTACAATCCCATAGTCGATTGGCGGTACGTTTGGAAATAACATCCAAAAAGGAAAAGTGCAACTGTCTTGGATCCTTTTAATCATGGCCTATTAATTTCAACTCCAACTAGGACAAATAACGATCAGTATCGGCTTATCCCAGCCCAAAGTGCATTGATACTTAAAAGCTTGTTCTGTGATAAATCATGTGGCCAAGGGTTAAAGGAGTTGGTTGAATCTAGGCCAATGAAGTCATAAGATGATATTTAGCCCACAGCTACAAGGAAATGAATTCCATACCAGTCAAAGGTCGATAATAAGTTTTAACTTCTCCAGCTATCTCAGCGACGCTTAGCTCCAGTAAACACAGGTGCAAAAACTTTGAGTGGATCAGCTCAGCATTGTGGTGTGGGAACAAGTTGTTATGAGGGGGTTATTTGAGGTCACATGGTGATAAATAGTAAATAAAGGGATAAAAGTCTGAGGAGCCTGAAACTAGGCCTAACACTTTCAATCAAAGTTAGTCAATAAAATTTATTTTATGATTTAAACTCTACAACTTGAAGCTCACCACAAAAATCAACAAGCCTGCGTCTCAGGTTGATTGGTTGGGTGATAAATATATACATGAGCCAGGATGAGTCACGGTGAAACTTTCTTTTCACTTTCAATTGTGAAGCACTTGGATTCTCCGCTTAACGGATAGGTCACATGCCGGGTCGAGTCACCCTGTCAACCCGTGGGGAAATATTACGTGAGATGATTGGTTGCTACCTTCTATGGACCCCTAAGGGGTTGCTCACATGGTTGCTACACTGGCTGATCTATTCAATATAAGACTAGGAAGTCACAGTTTTTCATTCGAAATAAATATTTGGTGAACCTTTATATTACAAGGTTATTGCCATGCCAACCCTGATCGATTAATAGAAATCAGACTAAACAAAGAAAGTAAACTTTATTAATAATGGATAGTGACGAACAGAAAGTAAGGATCACTATTGGCTAATAAGTCTGCCTATGTCATAAATAGGTATTAAACCTAAACTTAATAATTCTTGTCCAATTTACCTTGAAGTTGAGTCATTTATCAATTCCCTACATGAATGGGTTGAGATTAGCCGCCAAAACGGGGCTGCATTCCGAGTTGAATGCAGCTCCCACAAATTTATAAGGTCATGGGGCCAATTGGATAAGTCATGTGGGAAGGCTGAAAGGCTAGAGGTCTATAAGGGATAGTCGTGGATAAGTCCTAGACAAGATGGTGGCTAACAAAGATAAAGTCGGTTCTATGGATTATGCCGAGAGTGGCCATGCCAACGGCAGCAGCGTATTGGCAACTTACTTTAATGTTGTATGTGTAACGGCAGGTGTTGGTATACTATCGCTCCCCAAGTCAGTCTCGCGCGCTGGATGGTGGTCTATTCCTCTCCTTATTTTGACGGGTGTGCTATCGATCTTTAGCTCTTTGCTTCTGATTGAGTGCAAGTATGCACGGAGTGACGAGAGGCTTGACTCATTTCCAGAGATTGGCGAAGCGGCATTTGGAAAAGTTGGAAGATATGTCATTCAAACCTTCCACTATTTGGTTTTGCTAGGCTCTGGGTGTCTCTTGATTCTGGTCATCGGTTTAGTTGGAAAGGGTCTAGTATCAGACCTTGGGGGTGAATGGGACCAAATCTACTTTGTACTCTTGGGAGGTCTATTGATTGCAATCCCTCTCTGTATCCTGAAGAAAATCAAAGAGTTTGTTTGGATGGCCATATTTGGCTTTTTGACAACTCTCGCGACTTTAGTGATTGTATGTGGGCTGTCGATTTACCTCATACCATCTCTACCTGCTCCAGTAACCACTCCAATTAAATATGATCAATTGGCGCCTGTCTGCGCTGTTTTCGCCCTGGCATATGCTGGTAACATGGTACACCCACACCTCGAGGGCGCCATGAAGGAGCCCAAGAAGTGGCCTTTGGCTTTATCACTTGGTCTTGGTACTGTTCTCGTTTTTTATCTTGCAATGGCGGTCACTGGCTATGCAATTTTCGGGGAAAGCTCCAAGGCGTTCCTATTTGACAATATCTCTGGAAAGGGAGTCGGTAAGAAACTATCTTTACTGTAACTAACAATTAGATGCTTTTAACTGTTTCGCTCGTGTCCTGATCATTGGACATGTTTTGATGGCAGCACCTTTGATCCTATGCTCTTTTGCAACTGAAGCGGAGCCCCTCCTCAAAATCACCCCGCAGCACCTGGGAGAAACCAAGGCCACCATTATTCGCGTTGTCTTTCGTGCCGCTATTGTTTTTAGCTTAACAATGATCGCAGCTTTTCTACCGTTTCCCGTGGAACTGATGTCGATTATTGGATCTCTTTTCATGGCCATTAATCTTTACTTTGTTCCCGTCATATGCCATCTCAAACTGTTTGGACTCCGCAAGCGCAACATCATCCAATGGGTTTTAATCGCTGTCACGATCGTCGTCGCTCTTATCACCTTCTCATATGGTAGTTATGAAAGTATCGGTGACCTTGTCAAGGAAATCAAAGCCAAACAGAATTAGAGGATTATATAATTAATTTTCCTACCCCTATATCACTAACTATATAGTAAATTTTGCCGAAAACAGTGATACTTTTATTTGCCGGTTTGGTTTCTTTCTCTTGGTTGCATACTTTCTTATTTAGTTGCTCCTTCTAAAGGTGCATCGAGTTCCTTCAATTGGTTGCTCCCTTTTCTTGTCTAAACTACATTGCTGATGTTAAGTTAATCAATTAAGGCTAAACGTCTGCATCCTTGAACAGGCCAAACGTAACTAAGTAGGTCAATAGTCTGATACCGTATAAAATATACCTGGCTGTGAAGTTGATTGAAATTACTCCAACCGCAACAATGGGGCTGTACTTCCCACATCCAAATAGCAAAATGTGTACCATATTTATCTTCCCGATATACCTACAACCCATCAATAACAAGCGCATTAATTCTAAAACCAAACAGCTACATGTTGTTTCCCCAACAAACTTGATACAACGTATTGTGTTTAACCTGTATACCAGGATAGAACCCTGATTGGCGATCGTTAACCATGGCACGGAGGCTTAAAATCTAAGCTTTGGACCACAATGCATAGTTCACTCCACTTTTATACCATACATGACCATATATTTTCTTTTTTGGCAATACTTTATAATACCCCTTAACAATCCCTCCATACACCAAAGTATGTTTGCATATACGTACTGTGTTGGATCCAGGCCCATCCACCCCACTTACCGCCACCATTTCCTCCAAGACTCTTTCAATTGGATAACTCTTGTTGCAAAACTCTCGAGAGTTTTGACTCTAGAGTTGCCCCTTTTTGATTCCTTATTTGTCTTACCACTTTAAAAACATCTCGACACTCTTGACCTCTCACAACTAAAGACCTTCAATTTCTCGGTTTTCTGCATTCTTCACTTGCTGAGATATCTTGTCAAACCCTCATAACAAGTTCAATGAATCCTAAGCAAGAATCATGTTCCCTTGAGCAGGTGTCCCCCCCCTTACAAAGTATTTGCCATGAAGTTCTTCAAAGGCAGCTTTCACCTCCACCAATGGTTCCCTAGGGAATGCCTTGGCCACCTCCAGATCCCCAAGAGCCCTCCATGGAACTCCCAGGGATCTCCTTCAGCAGCCCAGCACTCCCTGCCCTTGATACGCCAAACTTAGCTTTGCTGAAGACAGATGGAATAGACATGATCAAAGCTCAAAAATAAGATGAAGGGGGAGCGGCAATCGCCACCTAGATATACTTTATTTACTACATCTGTTTATATGTACCATCCGGGGCATGTGAAGGATCGTTGACCAGGGGTTGAAGAGCTTAATTTATTGGACAATTAACATCGACCAATAACATTGATCATAAGGAGTTTAACCAATCTCAATAATCGATATGCCCAAGTATACATCAGTTTATGTACACGATCGAAGCAAACAACCAGCAGAAGGGATGATTGGCGCTTTGTGCCAGCAGCTCCAGAATCAAGCACCGAAGGCCAGCAACTTCTAAAGTATGCACTGGGGCGGCAGCAGAGCGTAAAAATAATGCTGGGGCACTGGCATGATCTGAACCAGAGTTTGACCCTCAGCCTGCCAAAGCCAAATAAACAATCCCTGCACCAACAAACGCCAAACCTGGCATAGGGCGACTAAGAATGGTAACCAGAATTTGTATTCTTGGGTGTTGAATAAAAAAAGACATCTACATCCCATCCAGGATCACCAATCGACGCACTAGCAGGGGACACCCTTGTGGTGGGCAAAGCTGGTTGCGGATATGGCCAGATACGAGGATTTGGCCCTTTATTCGCCATTGCTGCAGAGCTATCACAGGGTGCTGGAATGCCATAGAAGACATTGCCAGCAACTTCTAGAGATGCAATGGATCTCTTATATAATATGCTGGCTGGAAGCATCCGAGGGCCTGGTTTTTTACTTCCCTACCTGTATAGGGCCTAAACAAATATCAATACTCCTATTAACAATATTAAGTGGCTGATGCTTTTAGAATTCTCATATCCAAAGGCTTCTCAAGAACATGTATACTATTCCAATGATAATCCTATTGGGGCTCCTGGTGCAAGTCAAGTCTCAACAGGGTATATTCAGCTGAAACCCCCTCTGGCTCTGGAATCTCACTTGGATCCCTAACTTATGACCTATTGCATACCTGTGATATCTAATTGAGATCTTTATCCCAAAAGATCATGATATCCTTTTCCAACAATAATGTGTTCAAGTACATTATGTAGTTACCTGATCCCTTTTGTGGAACTATACTTCCCTGTTGTCAAGTATATACTTCTGGGAAGTATAATAAACGAGATAAAGGGAAAAATTAAGGAGAGAATGATACTTTATTGGATATGAATATAGGATAATATATAGTATCATGGGAAGCCACATACTGTCCATGTATGTCATGGTAGTCATGGGGCTTGTCCAAGTGATTTTTTCTCTTAAGTCACAAGGCTTGTCCAAGTTGTGTTCCGCTTAGGATTTGAAATGTTTAATTCCTTTAATAGATGGTTGAATGATAGTAGTGACACCGACTTAGTGATCAGTTGGGGAATCATTTGATGAGTCACTAGGGGAATTGATTCCCTGAGAGGGAGTAATAAAAGATGTTGTGATACTGGTTTGAGATATTACAGATCTCCTACGTCAAAACCCTGTGGAAGGTCCTGATTCCAACCTTCAGTGTTCCAACTGAAAAACAGCTGATCAAACTTGAATACCTATACATCTCTTTCCCCCATTTAGTAGTTTTCTCACTAATTACTCTCTTGCTCTTAGTACTACTTTATGATTCAATATACCAACCAAGTGCTACTATGATGCTTACCAACAGTCAATCTTAACTGTGTCCTTGACACACTAAATATTTTTACCACTGTAGAGGATCCAGGAAATTCATGCTTGCTTCTTTGTTATCCCAGTCTGACTCTTTTACAATTTGACAGGGAATCCCTTATGTAAGCTTTGATGAGCTTGGATTCCAGGCAAGCAATCTTGGCGTTAAACTTGTCGCCATCTGGTGATCACTTTCACATTTTTCACTTCCCATAGTCTTAGCTGCAGAACATCTCTTTCATTCCATGGTAATCTTCTTTCAGTTAAAAGCCTAAAACAAACATAAAGCATAAAATAATTGAGGGGAAAGCAACCATTGTCACAAATAAGCATCCTTTTTATTAATTATTATCATGTTTCCATTATATACTAATCAGGGTATATTTGGCTGAAAACCCCTCCGGTTCCAGATTCACACCTGTATTCCTATCATGTGGTTTATGACATAACAGCGTCATCCAATCCAGATCTTTACCAAAAGATCTTCACACTCTTAACCTATAAGAATGTGCCCCAATACATTCCAGAATCACCTGATTCCTTCCATGGAAATATATTGTTTTGGCTTGAAGCATTCCAGACTTCTGGCGCCAAACCCCTGTAGAATATACATATTCCTGATCCAAGCTATCCTTTTTCCAACTGAGAACCAGCTGATCAATCCCAAACGCTAGTCACCATTGTCTAAATTTAGCTGTTTTTCACATTAACTGGTTTTTTGCATTAAAAACCCATTAAACACTTTGAAACTCAAACCAGGCGCCGTTGCGGCGCCCAGGAACTTTCCCAGGCGGCGCCTGAAACATTCACTGGGTGGCACCTTGGCGCTTTACAAATCAATTAGGTGGCAGGGCGGGGCTTTTAACCTAATAAATTTGCCAAAGTGTCACTTTTAAACTACAATTCAGGGGTTTACTTTTGGTTAACCTTAACCAAACTTCTTGACACCGTCAAGGCAATTAAACAATATAATGAAATCCTCGTTAATTATATTCCCAGCATCTAGCAGTTAACTTTCCCAGTTAATTAATTTGTTTGAAGTCAACAAGTCTTTACTTGACACAGCCAAGTCCATTTTGGCCCTATGACTAAATCCTCATTAATCATATTCAAGGGTATCAATTAATTAACCTTCCCATTTAATAAATTGGTTTGAGACACCTAGCCTCATAATCTGAATTGTTCAGATTATTCATTTTGGCCCCCAATCAGTACAGCCTAATTGATTCCTGGGTAATCCATTACTACACTGGAAAATCTCTCCAAGGCCAATCCTATTGTTTTGAATTTCAACCTATGAAATTCATCACAATTCAACCTCTTTGTGAAACCACAGCCCAATGTGACTGTAGTACAGTCACAACCACCCTATTATTGTATCTTCATTAACCATATAAACCTGATTAAAAGATAATTAATCTTAATGGTTAATTAACCAAATTGTGAGACACCTAGTCTCTGATATTGATTTGGCCAACCTTGCCATAACCCTATTGATTAGTTCAGCCTAATTGATTTCAGGGACTTTTTGCTATTTTCATCCAGATACCAGGCTTATCCTAGAATACCCAACCAAAGGATACTTTAAGCCTATCTATATAAAGCCCAAATTTCTCTTATTACTTTCATCATGCGCCAACAATTTTGTTTGGCTAATCACCCATGGTGGCTGTTGTACGGCCACATGTGCCAAATACAAAAGTCAGGCTGAATATTTCAACCCAAACGTCCTGGCTAAGCCCAAAGGGCCTAGGATTCTAAACAATACCCAAACAGCAGTTGGTTACCACCCCAGCCAAACGTCTTTATTACTGCCATCTTCAAACACAAGCATCTTTTGGCATGTACCTCTAAACCTATAAGAACCATCATAGGTGACAGCAAAACCAGCCTCATCCCAACTAAACCCAATCCATGATTTTTAATAGTGATCCTGGTCAGTAGCAGGATAGTGTTGTCAAAACTGCAGGGGCACTCCCAGGTAAGATTCCAAGGAGGAAAATAAGATCCATAATTCAATCTGGTCAAGCCCCAAAGCCAGGATATGATAAGCAGAGTTCACCAGTTGAGACATCCCAGCTAACTAGGCCATAAATGGAGCACAACTTAGTTTCTAATAGCACTGTCTCATATATTAGGCCACCTATCTTCCCTATAAAAGTCATAACAAAGACAATAAGATCTCCTACTCTAAATTAAAGGTATCGTACATTACAAAATTCCTTCCCCCTTTCTACAACTCTTCTAAAACAACACCATTACAAACACATCCTATCAGCTGTTTCTATCACCCATCTTTATGGCATACAAGCATAAACCAACTGGTATTATCCCACACCAACAACCAACAGCTGCCAAGGCTATACCTTTAAAAAGGTAGATTGCCTAAGGAAAGAAGGCAACAGCAAAAGCCCCAGATTTTATTAAAGAAGAGCTCACACAATCAAGTGTGAGGGACAGTTTCATCCATGCAGACTCAACATTATTAATAAGGATCCTTAAAAGGCAAGTCTTCACCCTGTAAAGCACTGAGCTCCAGTCAGCTTATGAATATGCATCTTTGATAGCTTCAAAACTGTTTACATGAGAAAATCACCCTATCTGGGTCCAAAATGTTGGGTGTCCCAGTGAGGGTAGACCATCAAAGTCCACCTCCCAACCTGGTAGATATAATCATCAGGCTGCCACCCAGGGGAATACTGGAATAATCACTCTAACATGCCTCCAGTAAAAAGCAGCAGAGGGTAGGTACAGGTTCAATCCCAAGATTAAGGAACCAATCACCAAACTAATCAACTTACTGTCTAAACAGCAGGCCTGACCTGTCAGCAAGGCTCCAAGTAAGCAGGTTTGTGACCTGCAATTTAATTATCCAGTCACTTGAAGCCAAACTAGGAAGTTGACTCAAATTTCCAAATCCAACAACATGAACAGAAGCTGATCCCTTACAGTGAATACCTCATTTTGGCGCTTGACTCATTACCAGGATCAGGCCACCCCCTTCACCATCCCACCATGTGATTAATGCTATCATGTTCCTGTTATCCACAATTCACAATGACTATATAATACTTATCTCTCAATAAAGAGTATTATCTAGTTTCTAAACATTTCCCCTTGTAACTCTGCTAAAACAGCACAGTTACAATATTGGTAGCACAGGTAGGTTTTCCATCCTACCTTATCTTAAAAAATTCCGCCTGTTGCCCGCATGCGCCGCGGCCAACAAATCCTTGACATAATTATGTCTGGCTTCCTGCTGGATTGGACACCGTACACGCCTGGTACCAAAATACCCAATGGCTTTGTCCTTGACCAGAACACGTAATCCCGCTCCCTGCCTTCAATGCCTTGTTGGCACCAGGTTTCTTCTAAGCACCCACTGTCATCCCTCAAGCAACTGAGGACGGTTTCATGCCAGCCTACATGGCCCAGAGACTCTGAAGTGCCACCTTGGAACCTTTTGCTGGAGCCAACAACAATAACACCACAGCATGGATTCAATCTGCCCAGAGCAAGCTGGCACAAATGGAATGTCTGCAACGGTTCTGGATTGCAGAGATCTCCATTCAATTGACACACAACACTGGCACCTGGTGCAACAAGTGGCACAAGGAGCACACTGTGAAGGATTGGGATAACTTCAAACAGGACTTCTTGGCAAGGTTTGTGCTGAAGAACACCACACTCATGATCATACACCAAGTAAAGAATATCACCCAAACAGGCACAGTTAAGGAGCTCACTTGAGCATATGAGGAACTCCAACTACGTGCCCCCTCAGATATGGCCTTTGACACTCCAGTTACCCATCTCATGTACTACAACACACTCAAGTCACATGTAATGAGAGATATAAACCTGGACCAAGTGATCAACTTACAAAGCCTGTATTGTGAGGCAGAGAAAGCAGAACAAACATCCAATGCTCTCCACAAGGCGCAAACTGGGAAAAGGGAGCAACCCAAAGATTCTCACCCAACTGGACGTTCCAACTGACTGCCTCCTGGGAAAAATAACAACAATTTGAACCATAAACCCAAAGGTTCAAATGGGCATGGAAAAAGGAACAATGTGTAGTTGAATTGTACCCATTTAGGTATCACTACCACACAAGACAATTAAGACAAGGGAAAAGCCCGGGGAGAGCATTAAGCAAGCCAAGCTCTCCCCGCACAACTTCCAACTTTCCCAAAAATGAGTACTGACCCAAGGACGCTGACCAATGTCCAATGATCCAAGTACCCTCAGAAGACCCAGTACTTTACATCATAGCCAGACATCCCAATAAACTGATGTCTTATCCTTTTCGCTTTTGCAGTTACACAGGCTCAGCACTCCTGGACTTGGGCGCAGATTGAACCCTGGTCAACATCAGCTTTGTAGACAAGTTCAAGCTGACCACTAATCCTTTGCAGATTAAAAATGTGGTTTTTAGCTGATGAACATCACATTGCTGTGACAAGGCAAGCTGCCCTCTTCTCTGTCATGCTAGAGAACCTGCATATCACCATCCAGGGCCCCATCATTGATTTTCCCAAGTTTGATATTGTGCTGGGGCTGGATTGGCTATGAAGAAATAATCCCCACGTAGAGTGGGCAACCTCAGTATTGAACATCAGGTGTGAAGGCGTCAATCATCATATCTACCCTGACTCAGTGAACCAACTCCTGCGCGACCATGTTTTTGTACACATTACTGAACCCCTGGATGAAAAAGAGAACCTCAAGGCAATTGATTGGGACTCCTGTCAGTATGAGATCATACACTTCAAGGACCACCAGGATACCACTACATCTCAGGATTGCAACATTGTGGCCCACCATCCAGAAATCTTCAAAGAGGCTCTACCAGGGTTGCCGCCAGAGAAACACATACAGCACTCCATCCAACTCAAAGGAGCGGTACCTAAGGCGCAACCCATCTACTGCCTTACCCCAAACAAAGACAACACACTACGCGCTTACATCAAGGAGGCGTTGGAAAAAGGTCTTATCTGCCCCTCACAGTCTCCTTTTGGTGCTGCTGTATTCTTTGTGGCAAAGAAAGATGGTACTCTGCGCCTAGTCACAGACTACTGAGCCCTAAACAAAGTTACTATCAAGAATTGTTATCCACTACCACTCATTGACAATCTCTTTGATGCCTTGGGTGGCGCCACAGTCTTCTCCAAGATTGACCTAACCACAGGCTACAACCAGATCTGTATCAAGGAGGAAGAAATACCCAAAACAGCCTTCCACATCAAGTACAGTTCCTACACATGTGTGGTACTCAACTTTGGCATGACTAATGCCCCGTCCACCTTTGTAACCTTCATGAACAAAGTGTTTGTGCAACACATAGGCAGACACGCCCTTGTGTACCTGGAAAATATCATTGTCTACAGCCCCTCAGTAGAACAGCATCACAAGGACCTGGAAGAAGTCTTTGCAACCCTGGCACAACACAAACTGCTGGCCAAGCCCTCTAAATGCCAGTTCTTCCGGGAGCAACTACCCTTCTTGGGACACATAGTCTCAAAGGACGGCATCAAACCCAACAGTCAGAAGATACAAGCCATCTTCAAGATGCCACCCCCCAAAGACAAGTTGGAACTACGCACCTTCTTGGGAATGGTGGCCTATGTACAACACTTCATACCCAACTGTGGCGTCTTGACCGCCCCCTTGTCTGCCATAACAGGCGCCAAGTCCAAGTTTGTATGGACCCCCCAATATGACATCTGTTTTAGACGCCTCAAGGAAAAACTCACAACAGCTCCCATCTTACAATACCCCAAAAAAGATGGAGAATACCAGATGGAAACCAACGCTTCAGATGCATATATTGGGGGAGTTCTGCAAATTAAGAATAGTGACAGTGACTTCCTGCTCATAGCCTACAAGTTGCGCAAGCTGACAGATGGCAAGTGTAGATACCCTATCCACAACAAAGAACTACTGGCCATTGTACACTGCCCAGTCAAATGGCGCTGTTACCTAGAACAACAGGAAGAATTCACAGCATTAACCAATCATAAGTTGCTCATCTATTTCAAGACACAGGCAAACTTGTCACGCCGCCAAGAGCGGTGGATGGAAATCTTAGAAAGGTTTAACATGCTCATCCAATATAAGCCCGGGGCTAAACTTGCCATGGCAGACACCCTGTCCCACCTGTATATCCACACTTCTAGGGGAGAGAATGGGCTCAACCCAAACTGGCCTCTCCTAGTGCTCCGTGCAAAAGATGAAGGGTTCCCTGCAGGCACAACCAATATCACCAAAGAAACGGTCATCAAGAATGAGCACCTCTTTGCTGATGTATACGGGACTCTTCACAGAAAAATGTCAGATGGCACAACCATTCCCTACATCCCCACACATCAACAAGTCAATACCATTCTTTGCTACCACAGAGATCTTGGACATACCAAGAGCCAAAATCTATACAAATTCCTAAAACATAAAGCCTGGTGGCCAACCTTATACCGCAATGTCCAAGAAGTGTTAGAACAGTGCAAGGTCTGCAAAAAGTTTTCCAGAAGCAAAACCCCGCCTAAGTCTGTACTCCCCATTCAAACCCAACTACCGTTCAAGGTATGGGCTCTGGACATTGTGGGCCCCATTCCAGGAAAGCACAATGACAAAAAATACATCATTACAGCCATCAATTTTGCAACAAGGTGGCCAGTAGCCCAAACGGTGAAATTGCACACTGGTAACAATGTCTGACAATTCATTGGCAAAGAAATCATCAGTAAGTTTGGAAAGCCAGAACTCCTGATAACCAATGGGGGCAAAGAATTGACCTCCAAAAACACCAACGTGTACCTCGCCAAAAATGGGGTCAAACACACTGTCACTACACCATACCATCCACAGGCCAATGAATGCGTAGAGCGGCTTAATGGTAGCCTCGTGCAAGCCCTAGCCAAACTCACTGCTGGGAGACCTGAAGACTGGTATAAGCAGCTAACAACTGCGTTACTTGTGTGCCAAACCCAAGTGAACAGATCTACAGGGAAAAGCCTGTTTGAACTGGTATACAGCACACAGCCTAATATCATTCAAGCATTGACAGGACCCAAACTGGAAATCCCAAGTCAAGTCCCCCCTTGTTCTGATCCTCAAGTAATAGAGGTCAACAGCAAACAAGCAGCCAAAGAAAAGGAACACTTACAAAAGACCTTCATTCCCATCTGTCAAAGACATGAAGTCAGGGACAAAGTCTGGGTCATGAATGTCAACAAGAGCAAACTACAACCCAAAAAAGTAGGACCAGCAATAATCCTAAAGGTAAACAACAATAACACTTACCTCATGCAAGGACTCAGGAAACACAAGCAAGACAAGACGCTACACCACAACCGTCTACGACCTTGTAAAGCAAGACAGAAGCAATGAGAAACTGCCCTGCCTGCCACCAAACAACAACTGGTTCAATATGGCGCCCGGGCTCCTGACAACCTCCCCAACAACCTGCCTCCTGAGGAGGCCAACTTTCAGCCGGTGTGTGTGTGTCAAAACCGCAGGCTCAACCCACCAGCAAGGTTCCAACCAAGCGGGTTTGTGACCCGCAATCCAATTACCCGGCCACTCAAAGCCAGACCCGGAAGTCAACTCGGATTACCAAATCAATCAACATGAACAAATGATGATCCCTCACAGTGGATACCTTGATTTGGTGCTTGACTCATTAGCAGGATCAAGCCACCCCCTCTTCTATCCAGCCGTGTGATCACCAATCATGTTCCTTCTATCCATTGATTAACAATAGCTATATAATCACTATCTCACAATAAAGATTTATATCAATCCTCTAAATATTTTTCCCCTTGTAACTTTGCTAAAACAGCACAGTTACAACAATAGTAAACTTAATGAAAATGGCTGATGGATTTGAACGCAACAAATCTGATTCTAGTTAATTCATTTTGTCCATAGGAAATATGCAGCTCAACTTGAACTTTGCAAAGTGTCTATGAGTTCCCGCATTTTCAAATATTCAAATAAATACTCACAAAAATTAATTTAATTAAAAAAGGCCATCCTGCAAAAGTGATTCAAAATTTGGACCAAGGATTTGACAATCCCGCATTTTTATGTTCAGGTTCTGAATTTACAGTATTGTTGATTTTGACGCTTTCCCCTCAACTACCTTTTCAATTATTATGTCTTCTTTGTTAAATTTTGAAAGGGCCAAATTTGGAGTACTTTGCGTGGAAACTGCTGCTGCCAGGAAAGAGGTTCCTACAAGTTTGTTGAAGGAAGCTTGGGCAAGCCTGGAGGTCACCAAGACTGTGCCTGTGGAGGCCTTGGTGGAAGTAAAGGCTGCATTTGAAGAGTTATACTCCAATTACTTTGCAAATGAAGGGACTCCTGCCCAAGGAAACCAAATCTATGTGTGGGATTCCTGGAACCTGTTAGTAGGATGGGACAAAATCTTACAACAAGTGAAAGCAAAGGAAAATTGTGAAATTTTGGCTTTAAGGGTAAGGGAGGAAAAGATTGTTGAGATCATGGCCCGTTGGCGGGATGATAACAAAGCATTGTTCCATAAAATTGCCTCTCTGGAGACAAAGCTCTTCAAAGCTTTGTCAAAGGAAGGTAATAGAAATAAGATTCAAGGGCAGGATAATGGCAGGATGGACTGGATGGACCTGGATCCACCACAAGGAGGAATTTACGGCATTAACTGACCACAAGCCCCTCATATACTTCAAGACATAGGTAAACCTCTCCTGCCGTCAAGCCCACTGGATGGAAATCCTGGAGAGGTTCAATACAATCATACAATACAACACTGGTCCTGAACTTGCTATGAGGGACACACTCCTGCACCTATACATTAGAGCTACAAGGGAAAAGAATGGGCTTGACCCAGACTGGCCTCTCCTAGTGCTCCAGACAAAAGACAAGGGCTTCCTCCATGTCACCACAGATATAACAAAAGAAACAGTCATCAAGAACAAACACTTATTTGCAGAAGTGTATGGGACCTTACATTAAAAAATGACTGACAGAACCACCATCCCTTATGTCCCCACACATCAACAAGTTGACACAATCCTGCGTTACCACAGGGACCTATGGCACACAAAAAGATGTAACCTCTACAAATTTCTCAAACAAAAAGCATGGTGGCCAACCCTATACCAGGATGTCCAGGAAGTCTTAGATCAATGCAAAGTATGTGAAAAATTTGCAAAAAGCAATACCCCACCTAAATCAGTACTACCTATTTGTTTGCAACTACCCTTCAAGGTATGGGCCCTAGACATTGTGGGCCCCATGCCAGGAAAGCACTATGAGAAGAAATACATCATTACTGCTATAGACTTTGCTACTCAATGGCTATTGCACAAGCAGTAAAGATGCACACAGGCAATGATGTGCAGAAATTCATAGGAAAAAAATCATTAGCAAGTTTGGAAAGCCAGAGCTCCTGATAACTAACAGAGGCAAAGAACTGACCTCTGAAGATACCAATGTATACCTCACCAAGAACGGGGTCCAGCACACAGTGACAACACCTTATCATCCTCAGGCCAATGAATGTATGGAGTGGCTGAATAGCATCCTAGTGCAGGCCCTGGCCAAGCTCACCGCTGGGAGACCTGAGGACTGGTATAAGCAGCTACTGACTGCATTGCTCATATGCCAGACCTGTGTGAACCAATCCACTGGGAAAAACCCCTTTGAGCTAGTTTATGGCACACAACCCAATACTATAAATTTAGAACCTAAATGTAAAAATGCAGGATTGTAAAATCTTTGGTCCAAATTTCAAATCATTTTTGCGGGATGGCCTTTTTTAATTAAATTGAATTCTTTGAGTATTTATTTGAATATTTGAAAATGCGGGAACTCATAGACACTTTGCAAAGTTCGAGTTGAGCTGCATATTTCCTATGGACGAAATGAATTAACTGGAATCAGATTTGAAGTGTTCAAATCCATCAACCATTTTCATTAAGTTTACTATGTTTTTTGAAATTGCGGGATTGTCAAATCCATGAACCAAATTTCAAATCACTTTTGAATGCCACTAAAAACTCAGATATTAATTGTGGGAACTGGAATCCAAATTTAATGTACAGTAAGCACACTAGGAAACACCAACCCAAATCAAGAAGCTCCACTCTGGATAAAATCAAATGAAAAATTCAATCTCAATAACCATAATTAGACATAAAAAGTTATTAAACTTTAAAATCATCCAAACCCAGAAAGTATACAATATTATTCACTTCAAATCACTGATATAGAAACTCTGCTACTATTCAAGGATGAATCAAGAGAGACCAACTTCCGACAACTAAACCAATAACTCCAAATAGATACATATTTAATCTAAAATATATATTTTTATTTTATTTTATGGATCCTCAATTGCATTCTCAACCTGTTCCTGCACCAGTCCCCGGGGTAGCCTGTCCACAAGGGTGTTCCAGAGGGTCCAAGAACAGACCCAGAACACAAATTAAAGGGAGTCATGCCAACACACAGGCCTCCCAAGGTGTCAGTGCCAGTCAATCACCTCCTGCATCCCAAGCCAGAGCACAAAGCCTCAATCTAAGACAGAAGCCGCTCTTAAGGCCTGCAACCAAAGTCTCATACACAAAGGTCATTAGGAATAATGAGGTTACATACATCTCCACTGTGTACCCAGTTGTCACCTGGCCCCGCACTCTTGATCCAAGAGTTGCTACTTCCTGCCCCTGCATCTTTGACACCACCTTTGAGCCATTGGCAGCCACTGTTGAGCCATCTGCGCCTGTATTGTATGCCACCATTGCCAGCACCAGCGCAACAAAGTGTGATCCCACCTTCTACACAAAGGTCCCTATCCCCTGTGTTGAGTCTGCTAGCCAGGATGCTGTGGTACCTGCCAAGGGCTGGCATCAGTTGAAAAATAGTGAGTGTGAAGCTCTCCTCAACTGCTTGAACAGGGGGATGGAAGTTCAGGATATTGCGTCCTGATTTGGGGTTACAGCCAGATACATTGCCAACATCAACACCAAGTATGGCAACACTGGGTGAATTACAAAATCTGCCAAGGCTAAGCGGCAGCCCAAACTCATTCAGCCCGCTCATATTGATGCAATCAAGCAGTGGGTTACCAAGGATTGCCACCTGGACTCACTTGCTGTCCAATCAATGCTTGCTACAGAGTTTGGACATTTCTGTCTTCAAAACCCTTGTATACAAAGCAATGATCAAATTGGGCTTCTCTTGGAAGGTCCTCAGAGTTTCTCTGTACAATAGGAACAGCAAGAAAACAATTGAAGAGCAACACATTTATGCCAAGACTTATCTGGCCCTTAAGGAGACTGGCAATGTACAGTTCTTCTACACCAACAAATTGTTCTTTTCCTCCTCACTCAGGTCTAGGCATGGGTGGGTCAAGAAGGGGTCCAAGGACGGCATAGCTCATTGTGCAGCTGTCCATTTCCAGACCTATTCAATGGTTGCGCTTCTTGGTCCTTGCAGGTTGGACCAGTATCAGATGATCAAGGATTCCCATAATAGCAGGAAATTTCTTGATTTTCTCTAAACTGTCAAGGAGGTTCTCTGGATCAATTACCACAGTATAACCAACATTGTTGTGTTGGATAATGTTGGGCTCCATAAAGTGGATCTGGTTGTGTCTGAGTTCCCGCCAATCAATAAAAATAGCCATTCAGCCAGCCACTGCCTGGCTGACTGCCCAATGAGACTCCTCTTCCTTTTGCCTTTATCTATTTCTGAACCCAATCAAGGAGGTGTTTGGTTGGATCAAGAATAAGGTGAAGCAAGGCCTCCCTCAGGACACTGAAGATCTCTTCAACATCCTTGAGGTCATTCAAATTGCAATGCCAACCAATGTGGTGGCAGCTTTTTACAAGCACTCAGAATCCTTCCTCCCCAAAGCCCTGGCCTCCAAGCCAATCAGATAAATGGGCACTCTGGGTTTTATTTGTTTTTAGTAGGACTCAAAAATTATTATTTATATATAATGACGTGACGTTTGATTGTATTTTAAACATATAAAAGTATGTAAAAAAATAAGTAAAATTAATTATACTAGGTATGAGGAATATATTTTTATTATAATGTACTGAATATTGTTACAGTAGTTTTAAAAGCTATGACAACAAGCAAAAATACTTCAGATTTAAACAAAATTATTTCAGATTTAAACAAAATCCAAGTTGCACAAGATTCAGGATTCAATTAATTTAAATCTTTTTGGTTAATAAATGAAATGTCAAACCAAAAACAAAATTTCACTAACCCAATATACAAAATTAAAGAAAACATCAAGCAGTGTAGTTCAAACCACAAACAAAATGAACTGACACAAAAAGTGAAATGGATGGATGCTATTCCAGAGTATATTATAATCCAAGCAGGATTCATATGAGGCACCAACAGAAGGACCAAAATGAAACAAAATTTGAGCAATCTAGAAGCGAAATTCCACAAGCACAAAACAAAATGAACTCACATAAGATGTGTAGTATGAGAAGCCTAAAATAGAAAAATAACAGTTTAACATCCAATCAACAGCTATCCAATTTAGGAACAGAGACATTTTATCCATTTTCATGGCTCCATATTTGTATGAAAAGGTTTTGAGAACCTTCTAAATATGGACTTGAGATTACAATAAAAATAAATCATTAAATTTTAAAATTTCTACTTTTAGTGATTTTATCCTAGGTTTTTTACAATGGTTTTTAACAGCAATATCTTTGATGGCGCTAGCAGCCAAGCCAGCAGCAGCCAGACCAGCTTCAATGGAGGCAAGGCTCAGAACGTGGAGGCACCTGTTTACACCCAAGTCTTTGAGGCAGGTAACAAGAAAGCTGACCTGTTACTGTCCCCTGACCCATATGGCTTTGACTTGTTTGAGAGTCACTTAGCGTCTAGCTCTGCTCTTGCTCCCACACCCACCCCTGCACAAGCTGCCTGTCAACCAACCAATCAGGATGACAACCTTGATTCAGAACAACTTCCCGCCACTGCCCAACCTGCCCCCCCTCAGCCAATCAGGTTTCAGCTCCCACCTCCCAGCACCCTAAACGCAGAATAATCACTGCCCAAATTCTTCAGGAAATTGTGGCACTCAACCTGCAGGGTCTGTCCTGGGATCAGATAGCCAGCCAATTACAATTCACCCGGGCTACTATCATGCGGGAATTCAACAACCTGATAAATAAGGGAAATCTGATTGGGACAGCCAAGAAGCCCACAGAGTCCCAGATCAATGAGGCATACCCAATAATTCTTGACCTCCTCTAGTGGGACCCCAAGCTTCCCTTGACCCAGGTCCGGAAGCAACTTGCGCACCATGGCATTTGGGTGTCTGAGCACATGGTGCAGCTCTGGATGTATGGAAAGCTCTCAGTATGGGTTCTCACCAGTGTTGCTGGCAACCAATGGGATGGCACTGAGGATTCCCTGTATGATCAGGTCATTGAATCAACCCTGGTCAGATGCTTGACAAGTCTAACAGATGACATCATGTTTGTCTCGTACTACAAGTTATCAATTGCATTTGACAATTTTGGTGAGCAAGGAAAAGCCGCCACCAAGAATGAAAGGAAGAAGGTCAAGAAGGGGACATTCATTGGTGCATTTCTGGCTGTTTCAGCCAAGGGTTTTGTCTACTATTGGAAAAACCCTGATTTCATTGATAGGTACTCATACAGCCACATCTTGGTAGATTTCTTGACTCCTGGGATGGCTTGAATTCCAAATACCAGGTTTTCTTGAGCCTCCAGATGGAGGGAAGCTCCACCGCCCTCAAGGCCTTCCAGGAATGCGGGCACCAGGCCTCCGTGTACCCAGCTGGTCACACTGACATCCATCTGGCAGATGTTGTGTTCTTTAATATTGGAGATACACTCTGGGAGTACCGCCCTCAGGCTTTCAACAACCTCTATCTTGGGGTCCTTGATCACAATTTTCTCTTTGGTCACCAAATGGTGGCTGACTTGTTTGCGCAAATGGTTTTACATGTGAACATGGGCAACCAATCACACAAGGATAAGCGCCTCCCACCCTGTGCCACAGCCATCTACCAGCCCATACAGCCAATGACTGATGAGGAGTACAATGAGCGGTATATGGCGGCCATCACACGCAATACTCCTGCCTCCACCCCCGCCACCAACACCCCTCACCCACAAGCCCAACCCATCTAATCCCAGACCCCCAGGCCAGCACTGCCTCTACGTCTTCCTTCCCACGCCATTCTGCCTACTAGGCATCACTCTTCCCCGCCCCAATAAACCCCCTGGTACCAAAAAATATCTATTTATATTATCTTTATTTTGAATTTCAATTGTTTGTGTTCTCTTTGTTTATAGTTGGCTATATTCTTTATGTTCAGCTTATTACTATAAAATTATATATTTACTATGTTGTGTATCTAGATCCTGAACACAGTTATTTTTAGCACCCAAACACATCCTCTTGTGAAAATATTAACAACAATTTGGTGATCAGCTAAATTTGAATTATAAAATTATAGTGTTAACTGTTTTTAGATAAAGTTGTTACTGATCCAAATTCAAAACCTTAATGATAAAATTTAAGCCAATCAGGAGCAGAGTGATAAAGTGATTGTTGTGACATAAAGGGTCATTCAATAATTCTTTGATGCATGTGCGCTAATTAATATGATTGGCTGGATGTTTTGCCATTATATGCCATTGCTGCTGTGGCAAGTTGTTGATGGACTAGTGCCCAATCAGCTGCTGGGTTAGCACTATTCCACCAACAACTCACCACAGCAGCAATGGCGTATAATGGCAAAACATCCAGCCAATCATATTAATTAGCGCACATGCATCAAAGAATTATTGAATGACCCTTTATGTCACAACAATCACTTTATCACTCTGCTCCTGATTGGCTTAAAGTTTATCATTAAGGTTTTGAATTTGGATCAGTAACAACTTTATCTAAAAACAGTTAACACTATAATTTTATAATTCAAATTTAGCTGATCACCAAATTGTTGTTACTATTTTCACAAGGGGCTATGTCAAGCGCCAAAAATAATATGGTAATCAAGGAAGCAATGCCAACACAAAGCAAACAACACATATTGAGATGAGCGTAAAACATATACACAATGGGTAAAAGGATGGGAATATGTAGTAAATGGGAAAACAAACAGGGATAAACAAAGAGGCAACAGTATCAAAATAATACAGAATTTATTGGGAAAAAAGCTATAAAAACTTATGGAAAGGTTAGTTAAAAATCAATGAGAGAATTGGAAAAGCTTCTAAAGGACCTCAACTTGGTGATTGCCAAAATAAAGGACATTGTCTGCAAGGTCAAAGCCAAAGTGAAGTCTGCCGTCCTCACTGGGGACAAAATTGACAAGGTGTCTGCAAAGACACTAATGTCAAAAATGCCTGACACCCCAGAGAAGACAATCAAGCGCTTACTAAGTATTAAAAAAACTGTGGTTGAGGGCCTCCAGTTCAAGGCATACAATCTTTCTGCGCCGTCCGTCTGGGTTGATGACCCGGATATGTATGCCCACCTTAAACCTGCCAAGCGTGCCAGGGCAGAGGATACCAAATTGCCCGCACAACTGCTTGCGCCAAGAATGGCAAAGTCAGCTGAAGCCACTGGAAAGCAAGAAGCCCATGAAGGTAACCTAAAAAATTATAATTAATAAAAATTCTTAAATAATTACCTTTTTTTTTTAGAAGATTTTGATGGTGAACTCCGCCGGGTCCTGGTCCCTTTTGTTCCTCCCCACCTTCTATGCCAACTATGCTAATCATGTGGCAAGGCAGCTTTTCCTGTCCCCCCTGTCTTGCGGGAGCTTGAAGACAGGATCCATGGTACATTCCCAATGTCCAGAGAGGCATTGGCTGGGCTTTTGAATAGTGAGGGGGCATCTTAGTGGGCAGTTACTGCCTACAAGGATGCCCAACTGGTCCGCCTGGACCCGGTTAACCTCAGTAGAGTTTACTGTGTAAACTCCATTGAGCTTGTTTGGGACGTCCTGGCAACACTCCCATTCAAGAATATACCGGAGATGGGCCAGGATCATGTTGCTGCTTGCTTCTGCTTCCTGGTGGAGCATACCATCTCTTACCTGTTGGAGAACTTTGGGCGCACAGTGTCAAAATTTGCTGTTGCAGATGCAACAGCCATAAAGAAGACAAAAATCCTCCTGGCGGACTTTAGGCTGGCCTGGAGTGCCAACAAGACGGGGGTCCCTGCAGCTATGGAGCTGACCTTTGCCAAAACCAAGCATGAGAAGAAGATTAGCGCTATTTACAACAAATTGTGCAAGTTTACAGAAGCCTTTGCTGGACAAAGGCTTCACCTCGTTGTTTACCTTGGGTATCTTTTCTTCTTCAGGATGAGCGCCAGTGTAGAGGACCTAGTTGGGATCCTTCTTGGGGTCAACAAGGCCAGGCTCTCACTGGACGGGAAGAAGGTCCCCCTGGGTACAAGTCAGTGGATCACGTCATCCAGGACACCCTGGTCCGGCTGGCATCTTTGGGGTTGCAGCCCTGCCAGAAAAGCTGCTCCTCCATTCCCACCTCACCATCCTTCCTTTTACCAGCAGGCGCAAATACTTTAATAAGGGTGTATCCACCGTCCACGGTGTGGCAGTGGAGGTTGTGCGCCACCTCCATTGCAGGGTGGGTACATACTGCTGAACCCATTATAGGTGCACTTAATTTTATCTCTATATCAATAAATATATTTATACAGTAGTTTTAAAAGCTATGGCAACAAGCAAAAACAATTTATATTTAAACAAAATGAACTCAGCTTTAAACAAAATTGAAATGAATCCAAATATATTGTAAATCAATATAAATTCATTTAAAGTTAATTTTGTTTAAATCTGAGTTCATTTTGTCTAAATCTGAATTGTTTTTGCTTGTTGCCATAGCTTTTAAAACTACTGTACTCTACTATATTTTTATATTATAAATAATTTTACAAAGGATATTTTAGCAAACAAGATTTGCAAAATATATTGCGGAAATGGGTTTCATAAAAGTATAAAATAATATGGTAATAAAATATTTTTAACCTTACAATTTACGTTTATTTTTTATAAGACTATTTTATATTTATTTGAAAAAAGTGATATAAGCATATTTATGTAATCCATTATCAAGGGTTTAGGACAACCTCAGATGATATATTAAATGATATATAATAAAATAAATAAATTACTTACATCTATTAATGGATCTTCTGAATGTGATTGCAAGTGTGGAACCATATAAATATAGAATGATAATCAATAAATATTGAATAGTAAATTAGAGAATATAAAAAAGTTGGACACACTAAGCCTTTAATTGATTGGCTGTTTGGCTAGGCACGCAGGTATGAACAAATCAGCGTGGCCATAGAATTTGGCCACAGTCTCAGCTGGGAGGGTATGGATCCTGGCCTGTAGCAAATCAAACAGGTCCTAAGTCCCAGTTGGGGTTCCTCACTTGACAACTTGCTTGAGCCACCCAAAGACTTCCTTGATGGGATTTAGGAAGGGTGAATAGGCGGGGAGGAAGAGAAGGCACATATTTGCTGTGGCTAACTGCTGGGGGCCCACTTCAATGCTTGTGTCAATCATCAGGAATTCCTCAAGAATATCAGCCACCTTGTGGAGACCAACATTGTCCAACACAATCACATTGGTGAAGCCCAGGCTTGTGCGTCTCAGGTGCTCCTGGACCAATCGGAGAAATGATAGGAGGGTCCGGCTATTGTGAGATCCTAATATCATTTGGTAGAGCTAACCCCCTTTGGACCGAGGAGAGCCACCATCAAATAGGCTGTGGCACAGACTGCAGCACACCAAACCATCCTATCATTTGAGACTTTGGGGACATACCCATACCCATTGTGCATTGACAAGGCAAATGCTGATTTGTCAATGTAGTAGAATTTGACTGTCCCCTTGGCTTTGAGGACAGTGTACGCCTCAGTGTAATTTTTCTGGGTCTCAATATTGACTGGGCTGTTCCAATTGTAGGGGGATACCCCAAGCTTTTTCCAAGAAAATTTCATTCCCTTGACCAAATGATAATAGAAGGAAATTGAGGCCTCAACCCCAAAAAGCAGACTTGACTATGGCCTGTATATTTGCCAGTTCAAGATGGCAGTCCCAGGTGATCCACTGGCGGATTGCCCATTTGTGCTCCTTGGTGAACATGGTGGAAACACGCAAGGATTTCTCTGCAGCAAGGACTTGGCCAGTATCAATGAACTTGTTGAAGGTGTTTGAGGCATACTTGGGATCCACCCCAACAAGAGCCACAGCTGCCTTGTAATCACCAGATTCCCGCATGAGCTGGAGAAGGATGATGTGCTTAATGTCAGGAATGCACTTGTGAGTAGCTTTTTAGCGGTGGGGATTGGCTCATTGGCGTTGGGCACAACACAGGGCATGTGCACCTTGGTGTAAAACGCAGCAACTTTCTTTAGCACTAACTGTCCTTATTGGTTTGGTAGAGCTCAGGCTCCTTGTCCTCCTCCTGATTGCCATCACTGACGTAGGGCTTGTAGCTAGTATCAAGTACAGGCTTCACCTTCTCCAGCATGGCTGACAGGACCAACTCTTGCCAGTACACAACGTCAAACACATACAAAGTAAGTTCTACATCCTTGTCTCTAACTGTTTTGGTAGTGGTAACCTTAGTGGGATTCTGGGTCAGCTTTGGGACCCTAGGGTTTATGCTCCACACCCTAGCAGCTTGTGCTCCTTGAACCGGCTGTGTCAGTGCAGCGTCACTATGAAACTCTCCTCTCCTGCCTCCCTCCTGAGTAGGCACTTGTGTTGCACTAAGTCTATTCTTTGACCCGCGGGGCAACTGCAACCGCGGTGCACAACAGGTGCATTGATACTCTGTTGCTGTGTTTTTTCCATTTTAAAATTTAATAAAATATCAAATTAAACTAATTAAGTTATAACTGGTTTTTAATTTTTGCTTTTATCTGAATATGGATATTCAATTAATATTTTTTCCCACCCAATATCCCAATTATAGATTTTTTATTTCTTAGTTGTTTTTGGTTTTACCACACCCATTTTAGAATACCCAAAATAATTTCCATCCATTTTCCCAAATTTTATGCCAAATTAAGCACCCAACACAATATTTTTAAATTTTTTGTTTTTGATCTAGTGTCTTATTTTAGATACCTTGGTATTATTCTTGATTACAACCCATTGCACAAACTGATTGAGTGATTTTATTTATATAGTGAGTTGCTATTGTGTTTTGTTTTTGGATTGAGTTTTGACACACCACGCTTGGGTGTATTTTTTCACCAATTCACATAGTAAACATATGTACACCAAAAGTCAACTCACACCATTTTGTTTGTGAATCAATGTATTTTGGATTGTATTTTGAATGGTTTTGCTTTGCATGTGAGCCCTTTGTTGCTGTGTTGACCCATTTTGCCCATTAACACCAATAAACCCTGTTAACAGAGTGTATATTTTAACCTGCTAGTTGGATTTTGTTTAAATCTGAAGTATTTTTGATTGTTGCCATAGCTTTTAAAACTACTGTATTGGGTTTTGCACTAACAAATAAATAAATTAAAAAAGATAGAAATAGATTAATTTTATTTAAATAATTGTGAATCCTTGTTGGTACTCTGGCTTTTTTCAAGCCACAAATTAAACCTTGCAGGTCATCATCTGATCCTTATTCTTTCAGTGCCACTATAGCCACACAACACAACCACCAATGATTTTATGTATTGATTACTAATTAGTAATTAGGACTCAGGTCAAGCATATCAAATATATTTATCAAATCATATTACAAGAGAAAGGTAATTTGAGTTCTAAACAATCACTTGTTTAGAATATAAGTGGAGCAGCCCTGTCAAGATTTTAGGGTCTTGAGGTATTGTTTTTATTAGAGGGCATTGTATTATATATGTTGATAGAGGACTGTATGGCAACAGTCTGTAGCTACCAATTGGGTCTTGGGATATGGCTACAGCTTGGCGGAGTCCTAAGGCTGTAGGAGAAAAAACACAGTTCTGCAGATAGACGGTGGCACACTCTATCTGGATACAACTGACTACTAGGAGTCAGCTAGTAGTGATACTATACTTAGAGATCTTGAATCTCTAAGCCAAGGGTGATATTTTTTCTGCTCAATCTCTAGTTAGGAGAGCACTTTATATAGGTTGGATAGGTTCTCTTGCCAGATAGTTATTTGACGCATCTAACTCTTACTAGTCAGTCTATCTGTTCACCAGACTGCTAGTTTCAGCTCCCAGAGCTAGGCAGCCATGCCGGTCTGGCATGGGACTTCAATAGATTACCAGGCCTCAGCTTACTTCACCAGCATGTTGGCAGCATCTTGTTTCCAGTTTATGCATGTGCAAGTTTAGTTACCCTGTCTTTGGGTTTTTGCATCATGCATTATTCTTCTGAACAAACTTCTATATCAGTCATAGAATTTGAGGTATCTGGAGGTGCAAATGTTTGGCGTAAACCAACTTGCATTAATATTATTGAAAGCTTCATCTTATTGGCTATTAATTGTTCTGTGATAATGGCCGGAAAAAGGGAAGTGATTAGTAGACATTTTCAGATCAGGATCAATCTTTGGGTTATCATTGGTGTATCAATTGGCCAAATCCAAGGGATGGGATAAGTTGATGCTTTTACAATCAAGCCAGCTAAATGGCAATTGACCGTCTAACCAATAAACAAAGGGGAATAATGGTCAAGTTTATTACATTATTCCAGAGGCTTGACATTTCCCCCAGCTAGACTTGACCATATATTCTTCTCTAGACCAGAGGCCTTTTGCATATGGACAATACTTCAAACTACACCAATTACACTAGCAAGACGGACGCTAGGCAGTAAATTGCAGAAATGTCCAAAGAAGAGTGCAAAGTGTTCTACAGCCTTCCGCCCAAGGCCAGACAGGCGTTGATCCAAGGACTTTGAAATGGGGACTCAGAATCAGCGTTCACAGGGTTAGAAGACCCTTTCCCATTAGAGATACAAGAAGAGGGCCAGCAGTTGGAGGAGAATGCTGCGTCTACCTCCAGGAAGTGTCCTATTGAGGAACCCGTCAAAGAGCGGTCACCTAAGCAGGCTACTTGGGTCTCCAGCTGGGCAACTGAGGGGCAAGAAGTGGATGTAAGTCCAGCCAGGGATTGATATGACGCCTTTGGGGGAACACAAGAATCTGTGTTTAACCAGTTCTGTCTGGGAGAGGAGGGCTTCTCCATCAAAAATCTATTCCAGGGTGAGGATATTATCCTTCTGTTCCTTTTTGTGGTGACCCAGAAGCGTCCCTGGGTAGACTTGAAGAAGAGGATCACAAGTACTGCCGGTGGGTTCTACGCAGTAGACAACTTGTCCTCTCAGCAAGATCTCTTGCAGGAATTGACAGGCCTTCTTGTGGACCCGGCAATTGTTCGTGAAATAGATATGCCAATTTTGGGGTTTATCCTCAACTTTGGTCTCAAGGTCCTGAAAAGCTAGATCCTCCCTTTGGATCCATTTCCCAAGGTATACAGTTCCTTGGGAGTTGAGAACTCTGATGTGCGGGATAGCCACATTTGCCGGGCTACCAGGAGGGCCTGGGAGGCTCTTCATTGCGGCAACAAGAAGACGGCTCTCTGTGGAATGGCCTTGTGTGGGGATCTACTCTTGATCCCAAACTTACATCTTCCTATGGGGACATTTGATGATATGGCAGTGCACTAGGAGAAGAATTGCAATAAGATAGGCGGGGTTCAAGCTCATTTGCCGCGTATCTATTGGTACATCTCCAATTTCATGCTTGATTGCATGGTTCTTTCTTGCTGTTTTCCTCTGGACGCCGGGCTTTGGCAAATGGACGCTCAGCAGGCCACCATCCCACTCCCACTGGTTCAGTACTTGCAACAGCCAATTGCAGTGCACAGAGTGTGGCTGAAGGTGGCTACCTCCTTTTTTTGTCAGAGGGCGTACTTTCCCTTTTGTGCCTGTTCATAGCGTGGTCCAGTCAGAAAGACGGCGTAAGTCTTCTCAGGCCCAGGAGAAGATAGTGAATTGGCAAATTCTGGTGAGTCAGGACCCTAGCAACAATGAAGAGTCTGAAGAGGACCAGGACAAGGAAGACAAAGATGAAGAGAACACCAAATACCAAGAGGGTGATCCTTAGCCCCCTTTTTTAATAAACACCTTTTTTTCTACAATTATATTTTTAGTCATTATATAAATTTGTAAGGTTTAATTGCTGCCAATACTAGGCATAGTAAAGAAAGTTTTAAGGAATCTGGCATACACTCAATTTATGAGTTGTCCATCTGCCATATTCTTAATAGTGTATGCATCCTGTGAGGTTTTTTCTATAACCTTGAAAGGACCCTTCCATAAGCTATCCAACTTATGGGATCAACCCACGACCTTGTTGTGGTATAAAACCTGGCTTCCCACTTTGAATTCCATCAAAGGACAGCGCTTTGCATTATTGGCTATCTGGTCCTTTGTTCTGGACAGGGTGGTTTCTGAGAAAGCTTCAGATTGAAGCTTGATCAGCATCTTGGCTCACTTAGTTAGGTACTGCTGATAAGTCATATATTTGGGATTGCCCATGGCAGAGTACATGATTGGCAGAATAGCAGGGTGGCGTCCATATACTAGCTGGAAGGGCAAAAACCTAGTGGTGCTGTGGATGGAGATGTTGTAGGCAAAGACCACAGCAGGCAGGAACAGGTACCATTCTGAGGTACGGGTATCTGTCAATTTTCTCAGAATGGACACTAATGTTCCATTCAATCTCTCCACCATACCATTTGACTCAGGGTGGTATGGAGTGGAGAGGACTCACCTCACGCCCATGAGCTTGTTCAGCTTGGGGATGACATTGGCAGTAAAATTGGTGCTTTTGTCAGTGAGGGTGAATTGAGGACATCCATGTCAATGGATGATACACTCTAAGATGAAAGTGGCGGTTGACTTGGCGCTTACTTGCTGTAGTGGCTTGGCTTTGACCCATTTGGTTAAGTGATCAATGGCCACTATGATGTATTGGAGGCGTCTTACGCACATTGGGAGCAGACCTACAACGTCTATGCTTACAGTGTACCAAGCAAATTTTGGTTCCACTTTCTTGTACTGGTGGCGGCCTACAAATGGCTTCTCATTCTGGCATTTGGAGCAGCAGGTAAGGGTCTCTTTGAAGTCAAGCAGAATGGACTCCCAATAATAGTGGAGCTGTAGATGAGCAACTGTTTTCTTGAATCCCCCATGGCCTACTGCCTTGTGGGCAGCGAGTTTGATTTCAGGCCTATCTGACAGAAAAGGGAATAAGTACTTTTTACCTTCATGATATTTGTAGAGTTTATTGTTCTCTACCCAACAGTCTTTTCTTAGCTCCCTTAGAATGGCCTGGACTTCCTCCAGATTGTCATTGAAGTAGGCTTGTACCATCTTGTTGTATATGTTGTCTGCTTGGGAGGATACCAGTGCCACAGTTGGCAGACAAGACAGGCAGTTGGCATTTTGGTGGCTGGCTCCAGGGCGGTGGACTATCTTGTAGTCAAAGGCTTGGAGTTTCAGTGCCCATCTGGCAAGGCGTCCTTTGGGCTCTCTGAAATTCTGGAGCCAACTGAGGCTAGCATGGTCTGTTACCACAGTGAAATGTACACCTTGCAAGTATACCCTAAACTGCTTATAGGCGTATATCACAGCAAGAAATTCTCTTTTGGTGACAGTGTAGTCTTGCTTGTGGACATTAAGGAACCTGCTGGCATAGGCCACAGGATTCTTGGATCCTTGGTTGTTGTGTTGGGATAGCACTGCTCCTAGTGCTGACAGCAATGCGTCGGTGTAGACAATGAAGGGCTTATTAAAGTCTGGATATATCAGGACAGGGCTTGACAAAAGACTGGTTCTAAGAGAATCAAATGCAGTCTGACATGCTGTTGTCCATTTGAAGGTAGTCCTGTTTTTGAGGAGGTTGAACAGTGGCTTGCCAGTATGGGAGAAGTTGGGGATAAATTTTCAGTAGTAGCCAACCATCCCTAGAAAGACCTGTATATTGCGTTTTCTTTCTGGTTGCTTCATATCTGTGATGGCCTCAACCTTAGCAGGTTGAGGGCAAAGTCCAGTTGTGTCTACAACAAAGCCAAGGTATTCAAGTTGGTCTTGGAAGAACTGGCATTTTTGAGGCTTTATCTTTAGATTGGCATCAACCAGACTTTTGAATACAGCCTCTAGATGTTCCAAATGTTCATTGAAAGTCCTGGAAAATACGTTAATGTCATCCAAATATACCAGGACACAGGACAACTTAAGGTCTCCAAGAATCAAATCTATAGCTTGTTGGAAGGTGGCAGGGATGTTACACAGACCCTGGGGCATGCATATTGGCTGAAATAACCGGTGAGAGGTTATTATTGCGCACTTCTCCTGTTCTTCAGGTGGTAACTTGATTTGCCAATATCAAGAAATTAGATTCATGGCAGAGAAGTACTTGGCTCTGCCTAACCAATCTAGGCATCATCAATCCGTGGGAGTGGGTATGAATCCTTCTTTGTTATCAAGTTGAGCCAGTGGTAGTCAATCACAACCCTGTTGCTACCGCCTTTTTTCTTGGCTATGAGCATAGGAGAAGCCCAAGGGCTCTTAGATGGCACAAGCATGCTCCTATCCAAAAGCTCTTTGATCTCCTTGCTCACTACCTCCTTGCTGGCTTTGGACCTTCTGATGGGACGTAGGCAAATGGGCTTCTGATTGCCAGTGTCAATGTGGTGAGTGAAATCTGTGGCACATCCTAGATAAACATCATCTTCTTCAAAAATGCAGCAATATTTTTTGAAAATCTTGCTGGCCCTTTTGCGTTCTTCCTCTTGCAAGGATGATAGGTCAGCCAAGGGAGTTGTTGCATAGGCGGAGGCTTTGACCTGGTCTGGGAGCCCCATGTTGGAGAAGTCACCTATGCAATGGAATTCATCTATCTCAACAACTGGGAGGAGGTGTACAAAGGCAACTACTTGGTGCTTCTTGATTTTTAGGTTGAATTCCTGTAAGTTAGCCAAAAGAACATGAATTTCCTGTTGCCCTGGGATGATGATTCCAGGGGCAACACATGGTTCAAAATGGGAGCAGCTCCAAGGCTGATAGATCTCCCTGTAGAGTCCTTCAGGTATGCCTAGGGTTAACCCAGAGTTGATGACCATCTGGATGCTGCTTCTTAGTGTGAAGGTTGACCTCAATCAAAGGGGGATGCCTTTGTGTTCCTTTAATTGCGTAGGCAGCCTCTTGCCCTTTTTCCCCTTGATATGATAGGGTACTGCTACCACTCTGTCCTTATACGCCAGGTGGATGCTCTTGTTTTCTTTTGGTGGCATCTTCTCCTTGGGGTAGTATAGTGGGATTGTCTGACTAAGGAGCGTCAATGTGTTCACTTCCATGTCTAGCTTAACCCTGTATTTGTGAAGAAATGCCGTCCCAATCAGTTATCATAGTTCTGGCTGGGCAAGACCACGGCAGGCAAAGAAACCGCAATTGACCTGAATCTCATTGGCAGTGAGCTGTATGCCCCAACCAAGGTAGTGGTATGGATGCCAGCAGTATCATAGACCTTGGAGTGGGCCACGTCTGGATCCAGACCCAGTCTTTTCACCAGGCAGGTAGAGACTATATTGATGGGGGCCCCACTATCTATAATGGCCCATACTTTTACCTGGTTCACGGAAATATCAGCATAAGTACATTCAGTATAAGATTTGGATTGAGATTTAATAGGTGGATACCCAGTGGTCCTGGGGTATCAAAATACTAGAAGAGGCTCTGGCTAATCTCAGGGAAGTTGGCTTCTATAGTCTCCAGTGGCATAGAGAACTGTATACCTTTCAGTGGCGGCAGGTTGCTGGACACGTTTGGGTTAGAACCAGTGCACACCTCCTGAACTTGAGTGGCGTAGGGCTTGGAGACAGTCTCTATTGCATTGGCATTAATTTTCCTGGGGCAGCCTCTCCCTTGGGTGGGGATCACATACATGTTGTCTGCTACTAGCTTATGGATAGAGTCCTCCTCAAAGTTCTTTTCTGGTAGGAAGAGATCAGGAAGGGGCTGGTTGATGGCCGTGGGTGTGTCTGTGGACTTGGCCAGGATGGGTGTTGTCTCTTTGCCGGCAGGCATAGAGACCGCAGGGCTAACCTCTGGTTGCTGGCTGGCTGTTCCTTGATCAGGATCTTTTGGAATAGGGAGGGGATTGGCGGGACCAGTATATTCTGTTACTGGCCCGCCTTCCCTTTTCCCTGTTTGCTAGGTTTGGCTACCGTGACTACATTGACAGAGGCGGGACTAGGCTTTCCTCTTTGACAGTCTGCCGCAAAGTGACCTCTCTTTCCACACTTATTGCAGTTGACTGAATTGCAATAGGAAAGTTTTCTCCTTTGGGCTTATCTGCATCTGAAGTGGACTCAGTTGGCTTGGGGGTTTGGGAGAGTTCCTTAAAGTTGTTAAAACTTTTACCTGACTGATCCTTGTTTGGTGCTTTGAACTGTGACCCAAGTCTGCTAAGTTAACTAGTGATTCTCTGCTTGTCATTGGTCTGGTCAAGTACTGGGAACATCACGTTGGCAAGCTCACAATAGGACTGTAAGGCTTTGCTCATAGTGATGCAGCAATCCAAATAGGAAAATACTCTGTCTCCAAGGAGGATCTGTGCCTTGTGGTAGAAACAGTCGGCAAAGTCAGAGACAGTCTCATATTTTTTAAAGGAGATATTGCTGAACTCCGCCTTTCTGGCCTGGAGTTTTGTCTTGCTGCCAAATTTGGCAATGACTGCCTTCTTGGCGTCTGCATACGTCCACTCTTATTGTGGTAGACAAGGCATGATAACGTCTACACTGGCGGGGTCCAGGGCATTGATGAGGGTAGTGGCCTTCATTTGGTCCAATGACCCTCTCATAGACATCTTAAATAGCCGTAAAAATGTTCTGACATTTCCATTACGGTTGAATTTGGGTAAGTTCAATGGCTTGAGCTTGTGGTTGGGTACCAGAGTCTCTTCTATTGGGGTGGCCACTGGTCTTCTAGTGGGAATAGAAGGAAGTCTGGTGGAAGTCATGGGCGTGAGGGGAGGCAGTGCTGCTATGCCCATGGGTACATTGCGCGTGTACTGAGAGCCATTAATTTAATAATTGGATCCTACTTCATGGAAGTAGTCAGGAGAGGAAGTCTTCTGCCTTTCCAAGGAAGAGGCAAGAAGGTGGGACAGAGCTTGTCCAGAGCTGCTACTGCCTGCTCCACAAGCCTGTGTCTCAAGTTTGCTTAGTCTTGTAGCAAATTTGAGCTCCATCTCCTTTCTGGCTGATTGTTCTTGTACCAGCTGTTCCAGTAAGTTGCTGTGATTTTTCTCCAGCATAAGGACTGTGGAAGTAAGCGTATCCTGGCGTTGCTTGTCCTTCATGCACTCTTCCTCCAAGTGGGCAATACGTTCACGTATGGACTCAAGATCCTCATATAGCAAGCTGGACAGTTCCCGTACACTTTTGATGGTCTCTCAAAGATCATTCTTGTTGTCCACGTAGGTGTCGTGGTACAGGAAACAATTATGAGGGTCCAAGGCAAGCTCTTGGGAAGAATTGCCCAACTGGGAAGAGAAATTCCAATTTCTCAGGCTTTCAAGCTTCCTTGCCAGCTTGTTGACGTATGCCACCAACTCATTATACCAGTTGGTACTTCTCTTGTCAGCGTTGTCTATTATGCAACATAGAGATATCTTATCAAGAGTCTCTCCATTTTGTGCTGCATGTTTGACCAACTTGTCAACCCTTTGAGTTAGGCTGATACAGTGGTCTTTCACATTGGTGATCCACTGTGGAGTGATGCCAGTGCTTTTGAAGAAGTTGGCAACAATTTGCCTGACTTGAGAATTGAATTGCTGTACTATCTCATCCACTCTGAAGTGGGCATGGTTGGTGGTTTTAAACAGGTTTCTAAGAATACCCTGTAATGAGTCAAAGCTGGTATTCAAATTATTAATAGTGGCTAAGTGGGCTTCCTGCAATTCATTGCGGCTGGCCCATAGCTCCGTGAGCTCCAAACTTTGTCTTGAAACAAGTTGCTGCAAGTGTTTAATGCTTGGATGAAAAAAGTAAGAGAGGAAGTCTTTGACTTGCCCCTTTTCTTTGTTCAGTAGCTGGCTAATCTGCATGCTGTTAGCCTCCTGGTACTGTCATAATCAGTCCAGAGGTTGGCGGCATTCAGATTATAACTAAACAGAGTGAACTCTGCTTTCTGTTGGGCCCCCTTGTATTGACAATTGTGCAGGAGTGCGCCTAGCATAGTGCAAACCTCTTCTAAAGAATACTGGCAAGGTTGATGCGGTCCAGGTGCATAGGCAGGGTCCAGGTGAAGGCAGTCATCCTGGAGCTCAACATCTCTATGTGGTGTGATTGCCAAGCGGAGACTAGTGTCCCTTTTGGTGTCACTAGTATCCATACAACCCCCATACTTATCAACAAAGCTGGGATGGGAAAGAGGCAAGACAGCACCTTGACTTGACTCTGATGGCAGCTTGTATTTGTAGTGAGCACCACTGTCAAGATTTTGGGGTCTTGAGGTATTGTTTTTATTAGAGGACATTGTATTATATATGTTGATAGAGGACTGTATGGCAACAGTCTGTAGCTACTAATTGGGTCTTGGGATATGGCTACAGCTTGGCGGAGTCCTAAGGCTGTAGGAGAAGAAACACAGTTCTGCAGATAGACGGTGGCACGCTCTATCTGGATACAACTGACTACTAGGCGTCAGCTAGTAGTGATACTATACTTAGAGATCTTCAATCTCTAAGCCAAGGGTGATATTTTTTCTGCTCAATATCTAGTTAGGAGAGCACTTTATATAGGGTGGATAGGCCCTCTTGCCAGATAGTTATTTGACGCATCTAACTCTTACTAGTCAGTCTATCTGTTCACCAGACTGCTAGTTTCAGCCCCCAGAGCTAGGCAGCCATGCCGGTCTGGCATGGGACTTCAATAGATTACCAGGCCTCAGCTTACTTCACCAGCATGTTGGCACATCTTGTTTCCAGTTTATGCATGTGCAAGTTTAGTTACCCTGTCTTTGGGTTTTTGCATCATGCATTATTCTTCTGAACAAACTTCTATATCAGTCATAGAATTTGAGGTATCTGGAGGTGCAAATGTTTGGCGTAAACCAACTTGCATCAATATTCTTGAAATCTTCATCTTATTGGCTATTAATTGTTCTGTGATCATAGCCATTTTTGGATCAGGATCAATCTTTGGGTTATCATTGGTGTATCAATTGGCCAAATCTAATTGATAGGATAAGTTGATGCTTTTACAATCAAGCCAGCTAAATGGCAAATGACTGTCTAACCAATCAACAAAGGGAAATAATGGTCAAGTTTATTACATTAGTCCAGAGGCTTGACAGGCCCCATGATGCAGATAAATTCAACTCTTGTTGTTTGTATATGTAATATATGAACCTGTACTTGACAAGCTAGTAAATAAAAACATTTTTAACTTATTTTTATTATTTGACGTGGTTGCAACTATAACAAATGTCTTGTAATATATTTAGATATATTAATATTATAATTTACCTACTAAAATTTAAAATGAAATTAAAATATTAAAAGTAAAATTATAATTATAAATCTTTAAATTTATCTATTAAAGTTTTAATATTAAAAATTTAAATATTTTTATTTAATTGTGATATATTTAATATTGAAATACCATATATTAAAAATTTTAACATTGAAATATGTATTATTAAAATTTTAATATTTAAATATTTAAAATTAAAATTTTACTATTAAAATTTTAATATTACATATTTCAATATTTAAATTTTAGTATTAAAATATAAAAATTTAAAAAAATAAAGTTTAAGTTGCAAGGGAAAAATATTTATTGAGGGGATGCTAATTGCAAAGGGGAATGCAATTATTCTGGGGAATTATACCCCAAAATTGAATTTTTGGCTAGAGTGTCCAATTGGATCCACATACTCTTATGTACGTGGTGGACAACCCTGTATGTAATTGCTAGAGGGGTGGCGCCCTGTACCCCAGTGGTTGTTGACTGTTTGATAAAAGGAAGCCGGGTGAGTGAATCAATTAATAGGTTTTTTTCAGGGGGCACGTAGTACCCATACAATGTTGCCAATGCAAAGGAGTCATACAGGACGTGCTCAACTGTCCTATCCCCACCGCGGTGTCTTCTGGCATTTGAGTGCTAAGCAGCATATATCAATTTGAATAGGTACATCCTCCAACTTTTTGACGTTGGTTTTTAATATGCAGTGGAGGAGGATTTCCAGGTATACCGTGACGTGAATTCTTTGCAAGGTGTATTTTTTCAAGAACATGCACAGATACTTTTTGAATATTTGAACTAATCTATTAATATAGGAAGTTTGATTGAATTTGAAGAGGGTTCCAGGGGGTGCCCAACTTGTATCAGCCCCCCATGCCTCCACAAACAAAATAAATAAAGGTTTAAATGTGTTCACAAGGACTGCATCCCCAACTTTATTTGACAATGCCTTGAATACTCTATTAAAAATTTCAGTTTTTAGATATTCAGTTCCTATTTGAAAGTCAGTTTTATTAAGTTCTTTTCATATTTGTTGATACTTGCAAATGGGAATTTTTAAATGCTTTCATAGATATATTAATCAAAGTTTAGCTTGACATCCCTGCAAATTTCATTCATTTCTTTGAAGTTGATATTTGATCCTATTTTGTATGCTTCCCTTAACCAAAGTGAGCACTCCGCAGGTGGTAAATATTCCCTATCTTTAGCTTCAATATTTGAAAACTTATTCATATTCTGTTGAATTATTTTATTTATTTGTTTTACAGGGGTTACCAGTGACTGGTAACCCCCATAGAACCAACTTGGCGTAAAAGCTGCCACTTCCGCAACCTTGTCCCCATTCCTGGTGATGACTAAAATAAATATAAATAAAACATAAAAAGACTAACTAATGTTTCCCCTGCGGCCCCTCAGCCACAGTCACCACCTCAGCAAACTTCATGAGTGTTGGCTGCTCTAAATTAATTTTCCTAGGCTTAATTTTTCTTAACTTTCTTGCAACTTATGTTTCTTCTTGATTTTCATTTGATAAATTTTCTGTATTTCTTGAAGCGCTCCTGCTTCTTGACTGAGTTTTGGTTTTTTTCTGTTTCCATTTGATTGGTTTTCTCTGCATTTGGGTTTATTTTATGTGGGATTTCATTTCTTTTAATTAGTTTGATTTTTTGAGTATTCTTTCTATTGGGTTTTTTTTTTTGCAAATTCCCACAAGTTATAACTTTCACTTTTGAAATCTAACCGCTTGAGTATTTCCTTTTGAATATTTAAAAATATTTCTTTGTGTTCTTTGTTGACCATTGTCCCAGGCTATTTTTTGCAGTTTCATTTTGCTGGACCAAGGCTCTTCCCTCATTTCCCAGTTGATTTACCACAATTTCCCTTATGTTGTATTCAAGCTCAACAATCTTTTGGAGGGCTGACTCTAATTTGTTTATTAAGTTATAGATATTTGACATTTTGTTTGAATTACATCAAAAAACTGGTTTTTATAGTACTACCTTCAATGAATGAATATTTTTCATCATCATTACTAAATTAAAGACCATAAATGTAAATATTGCATTAGAATATAACAATTAGATGTCAACTCCTGATATTTTGATATTATGTGCATAACTCAATGCATTTTGTTTAATAAAATTCATTGTAAACTTGGCCTTTTCCATTATAATTTAATGAAATGGACTGTGTTTATATTAGAGAGCCATTAACGCTTAGTACAAATATTGATACATGGTGCATTTTACAGCCTGTATATTTACCTATTGGTAATAATTCTGTAAACTTTTCAGTCAGATTTTGCAAGGTAATAATAATGTAATGTGTTAATAAACTACTGTTTATTGTCATTAATTGGCTGATTTTCTTTGCTGTGGCAATTGTGCATTTTCTGATATTTACACACTAGTATCCAATTGGTTGGTTTCACATCTAATTGCACAGGCAATAGGAAAACAAGCCACCACCCTGAGACTGGATGTGGTCGGGGTGGCGGCTTGTTTTCCTATTGCCTGTGCAATTGGATGTGAAGCCAACCAATTGGATACTAGTGCAGAAATATAAGAAAATGCACAATTGCCACAGCAAAGAAAATCAGCCAATTAATGACAGTAAACAGTAATCTATTAACACATTACATTATTATTACCTTGTAAAATCCGACTGAAAAGTTTATAGAATTATTATCAATAGGTAAATATACAGGCTATAAAATGCTTTAATTTTCAATATCTGTACTAAGCGTTAATGGCACAAATATAAACACAGTCCATTTAATTAAATTATAGTAGAAAAGGACAAGTTTACAATGGATTTTATTAAACAAAATGCATTGAGTTATGCACATAATATCAAAATATCAAGAGTTGACTACTAATTGTAATATTTTAATGTAATATTTATCTTTATTGTCTTTAATTTATTAACAATGATGAAAATATCCATGGAAATAATTATATGTTACCACATCAAATGTACAAGATTCTTTACATATGGGGAATGCTAACAATGTAAAAAGAAAATATTATTAATTATGAATTGAAAGAGAGATATCAATTTTAATAAGTTGTCACAAAGAAAAGACTTATTTACTGGTCAAAGAACAGGAAGGGGAGGGAATGGGCGGAATGAACATCACCTTCATCTGCACCTGTGAAAGGGACAGCATCAGAGATAGTAGGGGGGATTGGTAGTGGCTTGGGAGTCAGGGTTGGAAGGCGGGTGGCTTGATGGGGGGGTTGGTTGACTGGGAAGGGGCAGCAAGAGCGGTTTGCTTCAATTGCTTGAATTCTTCTTCTGTCACATATACTGGCTTGACAAAACGGATGGACTGGCATGGGGGAGGCGGGGGTCCTTTCTGGACTTATCACTATCACTTGCATAGAAGATGATGGGAGCAAATAAGTCCTGTACAGACACGGAAGGGAAAAGCTCATAACCCTTATCAATTTGGGTACATAGTTTGTTATAGGTGGCAGGCTTTAAGCGCCTGAGGGCAGAACCAAAATTGTAGAGAAATACATCTTTAAGATGCACGTTGGCGTGGTTAATGGGGTAGGATCAACAGGCATGTCTCACAGCCCTGATTTCTTGGGTTGCTCATTCCCGCTGCTCCATCTCAGCACTCAGTACAACTGTGTGCACAGTGTTTTGTGTGGCCCACTCCTCTAGCATGGCCTTGAGCTCCTTCTGGTAGGCATACCCATCTGCAGTGCTCAATATTGCTGAGTAATAATTGACGCCCAATGAGGAAACTGCCAATAAAACCCTGACAAAACAATATAATATTGGGCCGCGCTTGTACACATCAGACGGGATACACTTCTCTCCATAGTCTTGGATACTTGCAGAAATCTTAGCATGTGATAGGAAGATGACGTCATTACAGGCCCTCATTGCCCTCCTTTTAATAAAATTGATGATGGTCAAATTGTATAGGTTGATATCCACCAAACTGGGGCCACCAAGAACCTGATTGGATAGGATTCTGGCGGCATTCAAAACTCCATGCATCCACAAATTCACCATTCTTTTGTTGGTGAAGATGCCCTGGAGTCCCAGCTGGAGACGTACCTGGACCATGAGCATCCACGGGTCATGATCCATAATGGCCATCATAAGGGGATGGGCTGTGTCACCTTTGGTCAAAGTACAGGCACCAGTTGGGGTCTTTTTGGTAAGGGGGTCACAGTTGGCGTGGGCTTGCAGGGTTTCAGCCACAGTGGACTTTGCAAAACCCATTGCAGCTGCAATTTTCCCAATGGACATAAGCATCCCTTGCTTTTCAACCATTTCAAGAACAATCTCCGGAGTTATTAATTTTCTTCTGTGTCTTGCAGGCTGGCTGGAGGCGGGGTGTGTCTGCCTTGAGAACCAGACAGTGCCATCTGATTGGCTGTTTCTAGATACTGGCTTCCATTGGTAGCCCCATGGCTCACTTGGTCAATTCTGGATGCTAGTGTTGCTGTATGATTTGGGTTAGCAGCTGCCTGTGCATGATGGGCAAACAGGGCCATGCTTGAGGACGCCGGAGAAAGAACACACTCCTTGGTGGTGCTTGCAGAGGGGCCTGCAGGTTGGGAGTAGCCATAGACAGAGGCTTCATTGTTAAAAGACCCAGCGTAGCCCTGCATGATTTTATCAAGGCCAGGGAACAGCTTGTTGACATGGTTGGTGTTGGAAGAAGACATAATAAATTTTTATTAATAAAGTAAACTCAAAAAGAGGAGTGTATATTTTAGTCAATTTTATTGTTAAATATGTTAATTTTGTGAATAGTAGATCTAAATTTTAGCCACACTAAAATGGAATAGAATGGTTTTTGTGAATGCCTATGATTCCTAAAAGAATCAGCACAAATCTACTCTAGATCCTTTAATATCCTTTTTGAGACACCCATAAATTATATTTATTTTGAATTCCTTGCAATTATGATTTGAAACTTGGTTCTTGGATTTGACAATCCCACAATTTCAGATTCATTAAGTTTTACATGATGTCTATTATTTGTTTGAAATACAGGGAATCTCAAATTGTACATTAGAATCCTGCATTTCTGATTCATGTATCCCTCATTTGTTTGCTGAGTTTTGTCTTTTGTTAGTTGAGTTATCTGCTCAAGAGATTCACAATTTGCCAATTTAAATAAATCAAAAAAAGTCAAAATAAATGGTTGATTTTATTAAATATTTTATTTTTCACTCAGCTGAGTTGCCCGCAAAAGTGATTCAAACTTTGGACCAAGGATTTGACAATCCCGCATTTTTACGTTCAGGTTCTGAATTTACAGTATCATCCAAGCACTATCAGGACCTAAGCTGGAAATGCCTTGAAAGTTCCACCCTGCTCAGATCCCCAAGTCATACAGGCCAACAGCAACCAACTAGAAAGAGAAGAAAAACGTATACAGAATACCTTTGTCCCCATTCAAGACAGACATGAGGTTGGTGACAAAGTCTGGGTAATGATTACTGGCAAGAGTAAATTACAGCAAGAAAAAGTGGGCCCTGCCATTATCCTAAAGGTAAATGAAAACAACACTTACCTTGTGCAAGGACTTGAAAAACGCAAACAAGACAAAGTCCTCCACCATGACTTCCTAAGACCCTGCAAAGCAGGACAAAAACAATACAAGACTTCCCTACCCGCCACCAAACAACAGTTAGTCCAGTATGGTGCCCGGGCTCCCAACAACCTCCCTGACTACCTGCCCCCAGAGGAGGCCAACCTTCTGTTGGTGGGGGTGTCAAAACAGCAGGCTTGCCCACCAGCAAGGTTCCAAGTAAGCAATTTTGTGACCTGCAATTCAATTATCTGGCCACTTGAAGCCAGACTAGGAGGTTGACTCAAATTTCCAAATCCAACAACATGAACAGAAGCTGATCCCTTATGGTGGATACCTCATTTTGGCGCTTGACTCATTACCAGGATTAGGCCACCCCCTTCACCATCCCACTGTGTGATCAACACTATCATGTTCCTGTTATCCAAGATTCACAATGACTATATAATACTTATCTCTCAATAAAGAATATTATCTAGTTTCTAAACATTTCCCCTTGTAACTCTGCTAAAACAGCATTTTAACAAAATCACCCAGTTTTTGGTCTTTTCATATTTCTTTGGTGATAGAAAAGGGGAAAAGTGGGAGTAATCTGACTGCTCCTCAACCCAGAGTGGAATGGGTGATCCAAGATAGCTCAGGGTCTATCAAAGTAAAGTGAAGAATGTGATATCAAAAGTTAGTGAAGGGCCTCAAAGAAGCTATTCTAAATGAAGGCCAAACAGAGGTGATAGGGGCTAATTTATGCATGAATTAATGATACATTAAAAAGCTTTATGTCTTAGCATTGTTGTGTGCTACCTTAGGCATGAACAAGAGACATGTAAGAATAAAGTGATGAGATGCACTGTTTAAAGATAGATTATGATGATAAATCAAATAAATTTTCAACTGCTTTAAAAGTACCAAGCCAAATTAGTAGGAGGGACTGATGAGTTTTGAGCCAAAATCAGTATAGCAGAACACCAACATGAGCACAGAAACAAGGAACATCATTTTGAGAAGTAAGTCAGAAAAATATGCCAGTTGCAAAGCCAGGGACAGGGCGGATCACTGCACAGTGAGGGACTCAGTAGACAGCGTCATAAAGGAGGTTATTAGACTATCAACAACAGGAACCAGAAGGCCCAAGTGGTCAAGCATAATGGGGTTTAGAGGAAATTTGATGATTTTATTTTCTCAGGGATAATAAGCTATCTAGAAACAAGTTTCTAGAGTGGGATGGGGGAGTCTTAAGGTGATTCAGGATGGGGATGGGAGGGTTTTGCGGCATCTGATTGGTTAGCAAGAATATTTTCAGCAGTGGGAGGGCCTGTATTAGAATTTGAGTTAATGCTGTCATAATTCAAAAAATTCCAGCAACTAGCGGGTCAAGCGCTGCTATCTCCAAATAGCATATAGCATATAATTTTCTTATCATAATTATTTGGGTAAAAATATGGCTAATTCAGATTTTCCAGGGCTATTTGAGCAGCCCCAGCTTTGACCCATTTTTTTGTCAATGACAGCGTTTAAGTTGTCTATTTCTCTCAAGGGTTTGGCAGCCGGTTTTTGCTGGTTTCTGGTTTTACAAGGACATAATATCCCTTTCATTTGATTTTATACCATAACAGGACACAACAGAGAAACCCTAACTGTAGGAGTGAGTTCTTTTATGAATTGTGTGAGTAAGGAAATTTTGATTTTGCCTGAGAATCATAATGATATGTGTGAAGATCCAAATGGCTTTTCTTTTGAATCCAACAGCTGCCCTATTTCCATAAATGATAAACATCAATTTACACGCATTCTGGGTTTTATCACCTGACTTGATCTGATATGGGTATCAATTCAGGACTTTTCTCTCCCTGTCTACCCAGTGAGTGATCTAAACCACTTTATACTATATAATATTTGATTCCCCAAGGTAAGCATTAAATATATCTGCCTCTTTGATGGGTTATATCTACTTAAGTGCCTTTTTCTTTGTATATAGGAAAAATATTATATATTCTCTCACCCAGTGTCAGGGCTCACCCTGAAATGACTTATTATTTGAAAACTTTTGATAACAAAATGAAATAATTGTACAACAAAAAGAATAATCTAACACAAAAAATAACAATTAATCCTTTGTTAACACATATGTCATAGGTCCCAGATCATAATCTGAGTTGAGACAAAGTAAAGTTACTCCCCCCTTTGGCTCTGTGTGATGGTTCACATGTAAATGGTCTTGCAGGCAAGGGTTGATTTGGCTTCAAATAAAGACACTATTCTGAAGATTGACAATGTGTTGTTGGTTTGTTGCAGGTAGAGGCCTAGTAGGGAATGATAGCTACTAGGGAAGGTAAATCCTAGCTAGTAGGTGTAAAGACTACTAGAGGCAGATGTTGTCTTCACCCAGCAGAAGATATTGGCTGCTGTGGGCTAGAGGTCCTCACCCAGCAGGGAACTGTGGCTGCTTGGGGTGAGGAATGAGATAGCTCAGTAGAGAACTTTAGATGCTTGGGGTGGGGAGTGATCCAGCCTGATGAGTAGTGTGTGCTGCTCAGGCCGGAAGATGTTTAGACCCTGGCGGGTAACGCAGGCTGCCAGGGTAGAAGTGTGTGATAGCATGGTAGGGGACTTGCCTACCAGGGCTGTAAGTTTTGGACCCCTGGCAGGTAGCGTGAGCTGCCAGGGAGGGGAAGAGCTCTGAGAGTTCTATGTACCCTGATACACTTACAAGAGGTCCGTGAGCAAGCATCCTATCTAACAGACTAGTAGGATGTCTTCGTTTATGTCCCTTTGGGAGCTTTGGGATGATCCTAAAGTGAGCATTGGATGGCATAGATTTGCTCAGAGGTGTCACCAAGACGGTTGCTTGGGGAAGCAGCTGCAGAACTTGGTGTGATCAGGCCTCTGGGAAGTAAAGCTGATTACTTTGCAACTGAAAGCCCAGACTTAATCACCTGGGTGAGTAAAAACAACAGCATAGACTTTGTTGTTCTATGGTTGGATAGCCTAAGTGGATTGCCACTTGCAAGGGCCCAGTCAAACACCAGTTCAATGTAGACTCATGCCTGGGTCTACAGGTTCTGATAACAGGGACTGAGATAAAGAAACAATATAGTTCATAGTATGGGATCAGCAGAGAATACTAGTAAGAAGGACTAAATGATCACAGTGAAGTCTAGTTGAGGGACTGTTGGTTCATGTTGAAATTTGGAACCAAAATGATTCATTGCGCAGGTGAAACCAAGGTGGTTCCTAGTGAGGATGTGCTGAAGGACTGAAAGATCATAATGCAGGAGTAGCTAGAGGACTGATGTTGGGAATAAGCTGTTTGAAAACTGAAATGAGCTGTTTAACTGAGATGGACTGATTACTGGTTAAGCTGAAGAGCTGGAAGATGTGGTTGAAGAACTGGTTGAAGGACCAGAAGATGATAGTGAAGGACTATCTATAAAGCTAGAAGATGACTTAGAAGGACTAGCAGACCAGATATGGAAGCTGGAATGCTGGTTTTAGTTTCTTAGGAGAGGAAATATTAATATAAGAAGCAGTTAAATAAGAATTTTATGCTGCCAAAGATATAATAAAAATATTGAATTAAATGTAATATAGAAATAAAGAGAGAAAAAAAATTAGTTACAGTGTTTAAACTGTGAATTTATTGAGTTTGGATTGATTAAACAGGAGCAGAAAGAAGCCAGAAACAGGACAGAGAAACGGTAAGGGTGAATAAGCAAATTTCACCAAGAACAACTAGGAGAGATGAAAGGAAAGCAACAGGCGAGTTCAAAGTTGGAAAACGGTGAAAAAATGTGGAGAAACTTGGAGAATTATTGTAAAATTGAGGGTTCAAAATTCCCCTATGTAAAACATAGGCAGAAGCACTCAAGATTTGCCGGAGAAACATGACAGGAATCACAGCAAAACTGTTCAAAACGCGGAGCAGTTTTTTACCTGGAGCAAGACAGCTTCAAGTTTGAACCACAGTCAAGAGCAAGTCATTTGGTTAAACTGTTTGGCAAAACAGTTAAATCAAGGCGTATGATTGGCTGCAAGCTGGAGTTTATTTAATCAGTGTTTTGAGGGCTTTAACTTAAGAGTTAAAGCCTAAAAAATGAGGTGCATAAGCAGAATATTTAGGGCTTTCATTGGCTGAAGTAAGTTATTAAGTTTAATATATTTTAGAGAGAGAAAAAATGGATAGTTTAAGATTTGGAAAACAAGAGTTCTGAGAGAGATTTTGGACTGAAACAAGGAGCTATAAAAGGGGGAGCTATCTGAGACTCTTTAGGGACTAAATCAAGTGGTTTACAAAGGCCACAAGGACTACAGAAGAAGTTAAAGACCAAGATAAAGGTGCATAAGCCCAAGATACAGCAGCCAGGGCTAAAAATAAGGAGCCAGAGCCAGAGCTGGAACAGAACACAGGAGCCTAAGATAAAGGTGCAGGAGCTCAAGACTAAAGCACAGGAGCCCAAGAAAAAGGTGCAGGAGACAAAGACCAAGTACAAGGAGTCCAAGAGATTGTTGGAGGACTCTAAGTATTGGTAAACCCATATTTTTTACCTTACCTAGGCATTATATCAGAAGGTTTCTAAGGGAATCTTCCTTCTGACTATGAATAAAAGCCTATTACAACCCCTGTTCAAAATTTCTAGTAATCAAAGTAAAAGCTCTATGAGTGAGCTACCTCATATCTTTTACCCTAGCCAAGGGGAGAAAGATACCTATTGTCAAAGTTGTAGAAGATTTGCCACTGGTAAGTCTTCCCAGGAGGCATAGGAGAGATTAACTAGGCATCTTGAGATGACAGATAGGGGAAGGGAATTTATAGGAAATGAGTTTACTAGGTTATTACAGGACTGGTACAGGCCCACAGAGAGGTTGGCGCCCGCTGAAGTATAGGTGCATGGTGGGGATGCCTGATTAGTAATTGGAAAAGTGCTTAAAGAGCTTACAGTTATGTAGGCTAAGTACAAGCTTCTAGAAAACTACTCACCACTGCTGGAGAATGACAACTCCTCCAAGCCGGTCCCTGGCTATGACCCAGGACACACTTTGGGGACTGGCAACCAGGAACCTCACACTCTGGATAGGAATATTTCCCCCAACATACTAAGAAAATAGCTCAAAACTCAGTCAAACCACTTAATTCCCTTGAGGACTTAGCCAACATAGTTAATGAGAGATTTATATTAGCTTACCCTTCCCAAGTGGCAACCACTAACAATTTGGTTTGTATTCCTACATGGGAAGAATTCCTGATTAATTTAGACTACTTGTTGACCTGGTTTTGCCCCCATTTAAAACAAATGGAACAGAACAATCAGGGCGCGCTTCTGCTAAATTGACTGATTTCATTCAAACTGGATTAAATGCTATCCTGAACCATTCCATAGGCACTGGCTAATCTAAAGCAATATTGGAAATTATTGAGAAACCTTCCAATCCTTTGGGTGCTCTATTGCAAAATTTCTCTTCAAGCCAATCAAGCTCAAGCCCTGGGTCAGGTGACTGTCATAATGTGGTTAGTGAAAACTAGCTATTACTGATGTTAATATACCTCCCATTGATTAGGCCTGAGGTCAAAGTTCTGAGTAGATGTGTAGCACAGATGAGCTACTAGTCCAGTTGATCTACAGTTCATAACTCTAGAGGGTTAATTAGCCCATCAAACAATCATACCAATTGATGGGCTAAATACCAATATGATCTTTGATCAAGGTCTGATCTAGCATCAGTGGCTTATGATAATTCCAATTACCCTATAAAACTCTTCCCTTGTTATATTAAATAAAAGATCAAATTTACACAATATACACATACTCATACTAGGATAGTCTTTTATTAAAGATCTTAGTTTAGGGTAAATTATGACTGTTGTAATCCAAGTTAAGCGTATAACACACACCATGGTCTACGTTGCAACAGTGACATTTGAATTCAAGCTCTATCCTTAAAGCAATACAGGGGACATTTAGTCCCCTGTATTGCTCATTATTATGCGTAATAAAGTTTAGGATCTAAACTTAAATTTTAGTGTGTTTTTGATCCTCTTTGCTGGCCTTTTAATTATCTAAAGTTGTTATTAAAGCTGTTTAACTTTGCTTACCCACTACGTTGTCCTTTGGTTTATGGCATCTCCTTCAAAGTCCCTAGAGTTAGCATTAGTAATATTGTTATTAATTACCTTTGCTGCTTTTGAAAACATATTCAATCCTTAAAAATTAATATTGAAATTGATAAGGAGTGTCTTTAAGGGAAATTTGAATATGGGATTAAGAAAAGAAGAAGTATATTTTATTGGATAATACTTTAGAATTATATAGCTTTAGCTGTGGCAGAGATTTTAGTTAGATCAAACCTAGGAGTTGGTTATGTGCAGGATGGGTTCAAGTTGCTGGATACCTAGACAGTCATGTGATATTGGTTTGTTGCCATTTCTGGTATGTCAAATGGTATATTAGAAAGGCACCAAATTGGGCAATGACTGGATGTTAAGTGGGATGGAGGTAGCCAGAATACTTGTATATCCAGATCTTTGACACACCCCTCCCTTAAGGGATTACTCTGGTACATCAGGAGAGGGCTTTGTCTTGATGGCTGCCACCTGATGTTCTTGGAGTTGTTTGCTAGTTGGTAACAACTGGGTCAAGTGTTCTCCTTTGCTAAGGCGGAGGCAGGATCTATGGTACTTATTGGTGATGGGCTCTTTGGAGACCTGGAACTTAACCAGGTAGGTGTTCCTGTCTGGTTGGTATTTGATGATTTTTCCTGGTCCCCTGTGTACTGAGTCTAGCTTCTTCCTGTTCCCAGCCAAGACCCAGATGGGGGAGTTGATGAGGAGTGGTTCCTCTGTAGAGGTTACTTTTTGTGTTTTGAGCCTTTTTGTTTCTGCTATTTTAGCTTTGAGGCATATTTGTTGTAGCCTTAGTGCTTGTTCCACTGTGGGAGGTTTTCCCAGGGGATCTTTATGTATGGTTGTTTGTTGCGGGTAACTATCTCTGGTTTATACCCAAATGTTAGTTCAAACGGTGAGTAGCCCGTCCCTTGATTGATGTGGACCCAGGATACTAATAATGTATGTTTCACATAGAGTGGCCATGTGACTTTAGCTTTGCCATCCATTATTTTCTTGAGGGTTCTGATAAGGCTGTTGTTCAGGAATTCAACTCTGCCGCTGGTCTGTGGCCTGTAGGGCGAGGCTGTGGAATGTTTGATGTTCTTTGCTTTTAGGTTGTTGTTTACCATGTGAGCTGCTAGCTCTTTTGCTCTATCAGTTATGATGTAGTCTGGAGTACTTTAGTCAGCTATGATTGCTTTATTAATGAATCAGTTTATTGTTTCTGCTTTGTGATCCTTTGTTGCCCAGCAGATAGGCCAGCGTGTGGCAAAGTCAATGGCTACAATTAGGAATCATTGCTTTGTCTTAGTTTCTGGGAAGGGTCCCACTACATCCAGTCCCCAAACCTTAAATGGTTCAGGGTCAGGTACTAGGTTAACTTTTGGCTGAGAAGCCTTGGTGCTAGCGTATTTCTCACACACTGTGCACTTTTTCAGAACATCAATTATGTCTTGTTTCAGATTGGGCCACCATACTATCTCTTTTAATGTGAGGTATAGGTTTTTAGCCTTTGTGTGTCCTAGTAGACGGTGATGTATTAGGATGGTGTCAACTCTTTGTGCGAGTGGGATGTATGGAACATGTTTGTCTTTAATGATTTGGTATACAGTGCCATTTGATAAATGGAAGTGTTTTTCATTCCTTACTAGTGTATAATGGGTTAGTAGTTGTGTGAAGGTATATATTCCTTTTGTCTTGTACTCAGTGCTGTATAGGTTGGGCCAGTCAGGGTCCAGGTGGTCAGGGTGATCCTCTCTTGGCTGACATAGCCTATAAAGAGCATCAACTGTGACCAGTTCTTCCCCCTTTTTGTATTGGATGTCCAGGTTAAGCTTTTCAAGCAAGGAGATCCATTTGGCTTGGCTCCGTGCAAGTGCACTCTGAGTTTTGAAATAGATTAAGGATTTATGGTCAGTTAGCACTCAGACGTTTAAATGTCTTTCTAGATAACATCTCCATTTCTTGCATGCATGGTATATTGCTAGCAATTTTTTGTTGTGTATTGGGTACCTTTGCTCAGTGTTTGTTAGTTTTCTGCTTTTGTAACATACTGGCAGGAAGTCTTGATGCCCTGACTGGCAGATGCATAGGACTGTGGCAATGGCAGTGTCACTAGCATCTGACTTAAGCTTGTAGCACTTGTTATTATTAGGGTATTGCAAGATTGGTGCTTCAATTAAAGCTTGTTTCAATAGTTGGAAATTCTTGTTTCATTCTGGTGTCCAGATGAATTTCTTTTTGGCATTACCTTTGATTAGGTCATTGATTGGTGCAGTGAGCTTTCTGCAGTCTTTGATATACTTCCTTAGGTAAGCTATCATTCCAAGAAAGCATCTTAATTGTTTAACAGAGATAGGGTGTTGCATGTTATTTATGGCTTTTATTTTGTCTGGGTCTGCTTTGATGCCACTGTCAGAGACAATGTGGCTCAAGAAAAAGAGTTCCTTTTCCATAAATTGGCACTTACTAGGCTTGGTGTAAAGTTTGTGCTTTGCAAGTCAATTAAGTGTCTTGCAGACATGCGTGAGGTGTTCCTTTTTTGTTTTTGAAAATATAATGATGTTGTCAAGGTAGCATAATGTGTTTGAGAGTCCATTTAGTGCCTGGTTCATCATGGTGACAAATGTTGCGGGGGAGTTTTTCATCCCAAAGTTCATTACTTTACATTCAAACAACCCAAATTGTGTACAGAATGCAGTCTTTGGTATGTCTTTCTCTTTTAATTTGACTTTATTATAACCAGATGTGAGGTCAATATTTAAAAAAAATTTGGCACCTGAGAGTCTTGCAAACAGATCCTCTATAAGTGGAAGAGGGTATTTATTCTTTACTGTGCTTGCATTTAGTGCTCTGTAGTCAGTTACTAGATGCAGAGTGCCTTTCTTTTTTTTTATGAAAAACACTGCTGCCTCCATGGGGATTCAGACGAGCAGATGAATCCTTTTGCTAGATTGTCCTCAATGTGTGTTTTGAGGGTTTGTGTCTCCATGAGAGAGAGTCTGTAGAGAGGTACAGGTTTAGGCATGGCTTTAAATAGGTTGATGTCATGTTTGACCTCTTGTTTGGGGGGTAACTCTGTGAGTTCTTCTTTGAATACATGAGTGTATTTGTTTAGGAGTTCCACAAGTTCTGGGAATTGGATTTTTGTTCTTTGTATATTATTGAATTCAGCATACCTCATTATGTGGAGGGTACTATCTTCAGTTAGACGTTCTGAGTTGTCTTGGTTTATGACCTGGACAAATACTGTGTCTCTTATAATGAGGTTGTTGGGTTCTTTGAGGATGTTAAAATTGACTCCATTGTGTTTTATTGTCATGGTTTTTGTTTTCCAACATATGCTGGGGTTCACTTGGGTGAGCCAGTCCATGCCTGATACAATGTTGTAGTTTATGTTGTTCATGACAAGTCTTTTGATGGACGTTTGTATGCCTTGGAGGTCAATTATGAAGGGAGTTGTTTTGCCTTTGAGTAGAACTTTTGATTTGTCTGCCATCTTGGCGTATTTGAAGTTGGATTTGACAACTGGTATTTTGTACATGGTTAAAAAAGGTTTTCTAACCATAGTGTGTTGTGCACCAGAGTCAAATAAAATTTTATGTGTATGAGATTTGTAAGTGCATGGATAGAAAAGAAGTTGTGAGTGATCTTTAATTTTTACGTTCATAAAAATGGAGGATTGCGGGACATGTGGGATGAAAGCAGCAAAGTTTGTGCCCTGGTATACTTTCTTATTGAATTGGGGGGAGACAGGGGAACTTAATCCTGTCCCCCCTCTTCTTTTTCCTGTTCCTCTGTTTTGAGACCTTGGAGGTCAGAGAATGTGGGTTCAGATTCAAAGAGGGTTGCTGTTTCAGCATTGTTTACTTTGGTGGTGTCCTCTTTCTTGGTACAAGAGCGGTTTGCGCTTTGGCTGTGATTGCCATTGATGAGATTGGAGTTGATATTGGTATGTTTGGTGTTTTGGAGTTTGTTGCCATTGGGGTTTTCTCTGCCATTGCTTTTTGCGGAGCAGTTGTTGTTGCATGCAGCATATTCTATATTTGCGCGTTTTTCTGCGTGCTTGGCTTCTGCAATGAGCACAGGCATGGAGGTATTTGCCTCTGGGCAGATGAGGGCAGCAACAGAGGGTTTTATTCTATTGATGAATGAGGCTCTGGTATGTACGTTGTCAGCTTGTGCTGGATTTTGAATTTTGCGGTGTATTTCCTCAAATTCATTGGGGTACACTGTGATAGTGGTCTTTTGAGGAAGATTGCTGAGCTGTATTGCAATGTCTTGGAGAGATTCAGTGACACAGAAATTGTGGGTGATGTTGGCTTTGAACTCTTCTTAGTTGTCAAGCTGGTTGTCAGTTTGTGAGCCAACCCAGGTGGCAAACCAGTTAGCTTTGGCCTTGTATAGGCGCTTGCTGGCTTCTTGGACCCATTTTTCTTGGGGGATGCAGCTGGCGCGGAGCTTGGCAGCTGAGTGGTTTAGCCAGTTGATGATGTTTTCTTTGTTTTTACCAAAGAACTTGTCAATAACAATGTACTTGGTGTTGGTAACTTTGCCTGTGATAGGTGGTATTGCGTTTTTTTGTGGTTGAAGAGAGTGACTGTATTGAATAATCTTGGCACATGCTTTGGGCATGACCAGTCCTTCAAATACGGTGCATCCACTAGGTATATCTTCATCAATGTTGTGGATGCAGAAGTACGTTTTCCAGGTGTCCTGGGATGTGGCCTGGTTGAGTACGTGATTAAAGCTGGGAAGGTTCTGTTCAGTCATTTTCTCTTTCATTGGTGTGATAAAAAAACTGTAGCTGCTACCAGTGATAAGGAGCGCCTTTGGGGAAGCTTCAAATATGGAATTAAGAAGAGAAGAAGTATATTTTATTGGATAATACTTTAGATTATATAGATTTAGCTGTGGCAGAGATTTTAGTTAGATCAAACCTAGGGGTTGGTCATGTGCAGGATGGGTTCAAGTTGCTGGATACCTAGACAGTCATGTGATATTGATTTGTTGCCATTTCTGGTATATCAAATGGTATATTAGAAAGGCACCAACTTGAGCAATGACTGGATGTTAAATGGAATGGCAGTAGCCGGAATACTTGTACATCCAGATCCTTGACAAAATTAATATATTTTCTTTCTTTATTTCCAAAATTGCTTTACTTTTGCTTTGCTTTGAATCTGGTGTTTCTATACGCTTTCAAGAAGCTTCCTGCTGTATACCTGCCACTTCAAACCTGTCCTTGAATTCCTCCCTATCACAGGAATTGTAATTTCCCTGGATTCTATTTGGTGGGCCTAAAATATTAAACTGGTGTCTTTACAATGATTGTCTCCTTTGTAAAATCTGTGGCGTTCACTCTGGCCCCAGTTCTGTTGATGATCTGGTCAACTACCCCTGACCTTTGGACCCTCTTGTCTCTGACTGCCTCCTATGTGGAAGAAGATCCCTCTCACCTTCTGGTCTTGCTTGGGGATCTCCCTGGTTGCGCCCATGGGCTGATTGCTACAAGGAGAAATCTGGTCAAGAGTCTCACCAGTGAGGATCTTAAGCTTCCCTCACCCAGTTCTGACCTTGTGGCTTTCTCAGAAGTCTTTGTTGTCAAGGTGTCCCCCTTGCAGGCCAAGCCCTCCACCCCCAAGACAAAGCTTTCCCCCATGATTCCACTCCCAGGCGCACACCTTGGCTGCTTGGCAGTCTGGGTTTAATGGGCCTGGATTCTTACCTTCCCCAGTTGTCCCCTGCGTCCTCTCTCTGGACGCCATTACAAGCGCTATTCCAGTGTTTCACTGGATGGTATCCTGTTGGATTCCCCCTGGGATGGGAGCCAGACTTAGTTAGTTTAGCTCCCCTTTCTTACAGACAAGAAGAAAATTTTTAAATAAGGGCCAATGAAATCCACACATGAGAAATCCACTCTGGAAGAGAAAACAGAAAAGGTTAGTTAAGCTCCATAATAGCTTACCTTTGAATTTACTGCTGATTTAGTCTCCTGGCCCAGCTGAGGCACACCTAAGGAAGATACTGTTAGTGTCATGAACTGCAACAAAATATTTATTTCTGGGATTAACGTTTTACTACACAATTGATATGGCAGATCCTTGCTGTCAGAATGACACCTTGATGGCCTCTCTAGGTAAACTAGATCAGAAGTTATGTTGGTTTGAAGATTTTAATTGAAAAGACTCATCAAACGGCTTGAAAAAGAATCAAGATTGGTTATTAGACCTGTGAAGACAATGTCTAATAGAGTGCAGACAAATCTTAATGCATCTCAGCTTCTAGTAATCAGATTTAGACGCTCTTATGCTCAAATCAAAGCCAAAGAGCAAAAGCTTCAATTAAAGATATTTTCAAACAATACATGGAAGCAAAGCACAAATCTCAAAGGGTTCCAATAGGATATGATGAAATACAGCCAGCTGATGTCTCAAACTCACAGCATAAACCCTCATATGAAGACCCAAGAGTCTCTGAGAATGATTTAGAAGAATCAAGTCAAATGGTATAAAAGAAACATGATTTTGTTGCAACTGAACCAATGAGAGTTGAGTACTTGGAATTGGGGAAGAAAACAGTCCAATAGAAAGGACAGAATAATAAGAATAAGGTATTGTTTATTGTAAAATATTTGGATTAATATACTATATGGGGAAACCCACAAGGGGGGTGGCATAGTGGGAAGTTCCATGTAAGTTTTGGAGCCAAGGAATAACTTGTGCGGGAATCAGCAAGTCAAATTGGCAGTGCTCCTAATTAGGATGAAGTACCTGCCATTTGATGTTGCCATCAGATTAATCCATAATGTTAGATACGTCAAGGGGCGGCTCATCAAGCGCCCCCTGTGTATTGTAAGATACGTTAGCAGGCAAGTCTGGAAACTCTGTTGCAACACCCCCCCTTGCCCCCTGCTTGTTGTCAGACACCAAGACCAGAGTCTGCGGAAGGTCTGGGAAGGTCTGCACAAACAACCTTTGTGTGGGGATGACGCAGTAGGGGCGCAAGCAATTGTGGTGAAGCTTTTTGGTGTTCTCTTGGGCATCCTCAAGATGATAGGTGTGGTTGCCATAGACTGCAGCTATCTTGAAGGGCCCTAGGTGGTTGGGTTCCAACTTGGCGGAATTGGGATTGAGGGTGTAGACGGGGTCACCTACGGCGTACCTAGCTTTGAGGTGCTTTGTCCCTCCTGCAATCTGCTTGTGAGCAATTTCCAGGGCCTTGGCACGCCATTGATCCAGGGATGAGGTTGTTGTTAGGGGAGGCTTGTTGGGGACTTTAGCCCATAGCTTTCCCTGTTCAACTCCTGTCAGACTGTCAGGCGTCCCAAAGGCTAGGGTACTGGGGCTGAACCCTGTGCCTTGGTTGATCCTTGCTCAAAGGATGAGTAGAGAGGTGGGCAGGTGTTCAGTCCATGCAGTGTTGGGGTGCTCTTGCAAGAGCTTGGCAATCAGTTGAACCAGTGAGCCATTTAACCGTTCCACGCGTCCATTGGCTTGAGGATGGTAGGGGGTTGTAATTATATGTTGGAGCGCGTTCTTGGCGCAGTATGCTTTCATGACATGCCCAACTAGTTTGGGACCACAATCTGTGATGAGACGCTTTGATTGCCCAAAGAAGGCCACAATTTCTTTGCCAATAAAGCGGGTGATGGTGGTGGCGGTGTGGTTGGTTGTTATCCAGGCCACTGGCTAACAAGTGAAGTAGTCAATGGCAGTGATAATGTACTTATTTCCCAGTCTTTCTTTGGGGAGTGGCCCCACAATGTTGAGGGCCCACTGTTTGAAGGGTTCCATGGCCTCAATGGGCAGGACAGACTTGGGGGTGCAGGTTTGGACGTGTTCTTCTTGCACAACATGCACGTTTTGAGGAGGTCCAAGATGTCTTGACGCATGCGCGGCCACCAAACCTTATGTTTCATGATCTCAAAGAGGTTACGTCCTCTGATATGACCCAGGGTTTGGTGGTAGTGCAATATGGTGTCCCCTTGTTGCGTGGTGGGAATGTAAGGCGTCTTCTCACCTGTCTCTGCCCGGCGTCAGACGTTACCAGCATTGGTGGTGAATTGGCTTTTGTTGTCCTTCAACTTGGAGATGGTGACCAAGTTAAGGCCCTTGTAGCGGGTTGCTTCAGGGCAGAGGTAGAGCATGGGCTTATCTGGATCTAAACCATTGTCCCCAGTGATGGACGCTATGTAGAGTCGTGAAAGAGCGTCAGCCGTGACAAGTTTCTTCCCTGGTTTGTACTCAATGCGTAACTGATAGGGGGATGAGTGCTCCACCCATTCTGCTTGGCGGCGTGTCAGGTGAGACTGCGTGTTGAAGTACTGAAGTGACTTGTGGTCCTTCAGAACGCGGAGTGGAAAGGTAGCATCTTCCAGGTAACAGCGCCACTTCTCAACACAGTGTACAATGGCTGCCAATTCCTTATCATGGATGGGGTAGCGTTGTTCTGAGTCAGTAAGTTTGCTAGACTCAGGCCACGGGGAGAAAGACACCATTGTCAGTTTCTACCCTCAGCACGCCCCCTATGGCCCTGTCAGAGGCATTGGTCTCTAGTTTGTACTGTCAGTTTCAATTGGGGAACTGTAGGACTAGTGCAGTTGTGAGCCTTTGCTTCAACGTCTTGAAGGCTCAATCCCTGACGGGGGTCCAATGGAAGCGCTGATTGGTATTGAGAAGCTCAGTGAGAGGTGCAATTAGTTCTCCGCAATTGGGGATGAACTTGCACACATAGGAAACCATGCCCAAGAAGATACACACCTGGCCCACATCAGTGGGAGGTGGCAAGTTGTTGATTGCCTTGATTTTGGCAGGGTCAGGTTTTATCCCTTGAGCAGAGATGGTGTGCCCAAGGAATAACAGCTCCAACTTGAGGAACTCACATTTGGAGGGTTTAGCTTTTAGCTGGTTTTTCTGAAGGGTGTTGAGGACAGCACAGAGGTGTTGGAGGTGTGTGGTTTGATCTTGACTGAAGACAATAATGTTGTCAAGGTACACAACCACACATTTTCCAATCAGGTCCTCAAATGCTTTGTTCATCAACATGGCAAAGGTGGAGGGAGCGTTGGTCATTCCAAAGTTTATGACACAACACTCAAACAACCTGTAGCGTGTGAGGAAGGCAGTTTTTGCCTCATCCCCTGGTGCAATGCGGACCTGGTTGTACCCTGCTTGGGATTGATCTTGCTAAAGACCTTCACACCGGCAAGTGTATCAAACAGGTTGTCAATCAGCGGCAGGGGGTACTTGTTCTTAACTGTCACCTCATTTAGGGCGTGGTAGTCTGTGACTAGGCAAAGGGACCTGTCCTTCTTGGCTACAAAGAAGACCGCCACCCCATATGGAGATAGCAAGGAGCAAATGAAGCCCTTATCAAGCGCGTCCACAAGGTGCTGGCAGAGGGTTTCATTTTCCTTTAGTGTGAGACAGTATAATGGTTGTGCTTTGGGTAAGGATCCTTGAAGTTGCACAGCGTGTTGGATCTCCTGGGGAGGAGGTAGTTGTTCAAGTGTCTCACTGAACACGTCCTTGTACTACTTGAGGAGTGCAGCAAGCACTGGTGGTGGTGAGGAGGTCAAGGGAGGGACCACAGATGGTTCAGCGCAGATAACTTTGACTGAGCATTGATTAAAGTCTAGTTTCCCCCTTGAAAATGTACGAGCCTGTCTCTGTTATTCTGACAAACACAGTATAATGAAGTAACTTGCTCATTTCCACAGGGTAGATCTGGAACCCCACCCCATTTCTATTGAGGGTGATGACAGAGGTATCCCAGTTGATGTAGGGACAGTTATTGAAGCCAGTTGAGGCCAGCAATTACTTTGTGGCTGAGCCCTGTCATGATTGGCCCAGAGAGCTTAACCTGGAAATTCCCCATTCTCAAAGAGAAGGGTACCGTCTTGTGGGTGATGGTCACTCTGCGGGAGTCAGCTTTTCATATGGCCTTGAATCTGCTGGGTACTTGGTCTAATTGTTGAGAATCGGCAAACGCCTGGTCCACCATAGTGTGGTTGGCCCCAGTATCTACCAGTAATTTGTGGGTGTTCTCACAGAAACAGAAGGGATATTACAAGCATGTTACTTTATTTGAGGAGTGGCTCACTTTTAATACGGGGTCATCACTGTGGACCTGGAAGACGGCCAGGGTTTCAACTTTGTGAACCTTGTAGTCACAGGGGTTCTTGGCAAGGAGGGATTGAGAGGATGGGGCAGGTGGGGCTGTAAGGCCTCTTGTCATTACAACCCCAGGCTTTTCCCAGGTCCTCAATCTGTGCTAGCTGGAGCTCCCCCTTGCAGGGGCATTTGGTCCCATTTTCCTGTTGACATGGTTGACAACAGCCTAGTTGACTATGGCCATTGCCTGATGTTGTACGTGGTTGGGGTGGAGCTTCACTGGTACAGCAGAAGCCCATTGAGGCCTGGTTTTTAGCCTCCACAATGGCTTTATAGCAGTCATCAATAGAGGTGCAGCAGCCAACAGGAATCCACTTGCAAATATGGGGTTTTAACCCATTAACAATGAGAGTGAGCAACATGGCATTTCCTCCGGTCACGGCTTCTGGGGCTGCGGCAAGTGCTTGTTGCCAGGCAGCAAGTTACTCAGGGACAGAACCAGTTTGCTTGATTTCTAGAAGAGGAGTTCCTACAACAATAGGAGAGGAGGTCTCACTGTAACAGGACTTGGCAGCGTCTCAAAATGCCGCCCAGGTAACGTCAAGTTCCTGGCTGGCCCAGTTGGTGAACCACACAGCAGAAGGCCCCGTGAGGCGCCCAGATGTGGTGGCACCCCACATGGGATCAGGAACCTGGCAGATGCAAAGGAGGGTTTAAGTAGATTGGAGCCAACTGTCAATTTCAGCCCCCTTGATGCCACCAGCAAAGGATTCTAACTGAAGGTTGAGCATGCGTTGGGACAGGTCTGACTGGGGCGGGGTGACGCTGGTGTCACACTGCCCCAGGCAGAGCCAATTGTACACGCTGGTGAGAACTAGCTGGTCTTGATAGATGACATACCCTTTGGGGATGTCCCCCTTGGGGATTGGCAGGAAGGTCTCTTGTTGGGGAGTAGCCATACAGCCCGTACTCTGTCCTTTCTTGGGGGAATTTTGTTTTTGAAATAGATCGGAACCTACTTCTGCTACCACTGTTGCAACTGAACCAATGAGGATTCAGTATTTGGAATTGGGGAAGACAACAGTCCAATAGGAAGGACAGGATAATAATAATAAGGTGTTGTTTATTGTAGACTATTTGGATTAATATACTATATGGGGAATAACACAAGGGAGTGGCATAGTGGGAAGTTCCATGTAAGGTTTGGAGCCAAGGAATAACTTGTGCGGGAATCAGCAAGTCAAATTGGCAGCGCTCCTAATTAGGATGAAGTACCCGCCATTTGATGTTGCCATCAGATTAATCCATAACTTTATATACGTCAAAGGGCGGCTCATTGAGCGCCCCCTGTGTATTGTAAGATATGTTAGCAGGCAAGGCTGGAAACTCAGGTGCAACAATTTCTTCACCTTACATCTGTGGTAATTTTTGGTCTTTGAAATAAATAAGATACACACAATTGTTAATTGTATGGTTCAGATTCAGAAGCCCTTAGGCCCTGAAAGTTTATTCCAAAATTAGATGGATCACCTTGGAAGCCAGTTAGAGCAAAGAACCTGGGTCATCCATCTTCTTCTGTGGAAGAAGAAAAACCTGAGTTATAATTTAGTTCCAAATACTTAAATCCAAATATACCTTCTGAAACAAGTGAAGGAATTTGGCTGGCTTTCAAGATACCAGAATCAAAGCCAGGAAAGTTGGGAACACCTCAAAACTAAAAGCAATATCAATAATAATTCTTGTGTTAAGCATTTCTCTTACACAGAAGCTCTCAAAACTTTAAGCATCCAGAAGTGGGATCCAAACTTAAAAATAACACTGAAACATACCAGTTAGCCCCAGATAACCTTAAAAATAAGGAAAACATAAGAGAAATGGCTCTAGATCCCATTTTATACCCAACCAAAATAGACCTAATCTCAATTGCTAAACCTAAGCCAAAGATTTAATATAAGCTCTGAATTAAATCATTCAACATAATTACTATAAAAATAAAGAACATATGAAGATAGCTCTGGTGCTATAAGTGAGCCTAAAATCCACACCTTTTAAGTTTTAACTTAATTACTGTAAATTCAGAACCTGAACGTAAAAATGCGGGATTGTCAAATCCTTGGTCAAATTTTGAATCACTTTTGCAGGATAGCCTTTTTTTAATTAAATTGATTTTTTGAGTATTTATTTGAATTTTTAAAAATGCGGGAACTCATAGACACATTGCAAAGTTCAAGTCAGACTGCATATTTCCAATGGACAAAATGAATTAACTGGAATCAGATTTGAAGTGTTCAAATCCATCAACCATTTCCATTAAGTTTACTATGGTTTTTGGAATTGCAGGATTATCAAATCCAAGAGCCAAATTTTAAATTGCTTTTGAATGCCAATAGTCAACTCAAATAATAATTGCAGGAACTGGAATCCAAATTGAATGTACAGTAAGATACTAGGAAAAATCAACCCGAATCAAGAAGCTTCACTCTGGATAAAATCAAATGAAAAATCTAATCTAAACACCCATGTTTAGACATGAAATTAAGTGAAATGAAAAGTTATCTAAACTGGAAATGATGCAATATTCTGCACTTTAAATCACTAATATAGCAACCATAAAACCATATAATGATTTATGAGCTACTCTCCTGATGACGCAGAATTTTTTAAAAGTTTTATGCCCCTGACTACGCCAGGGGCCATAAAACTTAATTTCAAGGAAGAAGGAGAGACGGGAAAGATAAACCATAAGTTTACTGTACTATGTATTCATGTATTATTACTAAAGATACTTGATTACAGTAGATTTCAGAAAACGCTTATAATAAAGTAGAATTATATATTGTAATATATAATTCTACTTTATTATTAGCGTCTTCTGAAATTTACTGTAATCAAGCATCTAAATTTTAACCGTCCTAAAATGGAATAGGGTGATTTTTGAGAATGCCTATGATTCCTAAAAGAATTAGCACAAATCCACTCTATATCCTTTAGCATCCTTTTTGAGACACCAATAAATTATATTTATTTCAAATTCCTTGAAATATGATTTGAAACTTGGTTCTTGGATTTGACAATCCCACAATTTCAGATTTGTTAATATTTACGTGATGTCCATGATTCAATTGAAATACAGGAAATCTCATTTGTACATAAGTTTCTGCATTTCTGATTCATGTATCCCAAATTTTATTTGATGAGTTTTGTCTTTTGTTAGTTGAGTTATCTTCTCAAGAGATTCAAAATTTGCCAATTTAAATAAACCAAAAAAATCAAAATAAATGGTTGATTTTATTAAATATTTTATTTTTCACTCAGCTAAGTTGCCCGCAAAAGTGATTCAAAATTTGGACCAAGGATTTGACAATCCCAGATTTTTATGTTCAGGTTCTGAATTTACAGTAATAACACCTCCAAAAAGATGAGTAAGCTCATGTTTCTGGCCCTATTTTCATCTCTAATGGGAGACCCTGTACCAATTTTTTCTACAAAATATAATAATGGGCCTAAGATAGGCTAGAACCCTTTTGTCATCCCAAACCATGACAAAAATAGTTTCAAGTCTCAAGATTGAATCCATACTCCATGCATTCCTTGTTATAGTTTACTGTCAGCTACTACTTTTTGGGCTATATAAGAGGATCATTTGGGAGTTTAAACCCTATTTTCAAGTTTGCTAGATTGATGATGGTAGTTTAGCATGTAAAATTCCAACTAATAGGCTTCTAACTCACTCAGTAAGTGTCAGGGACCCACTTGAAAGGGAATAAATTCTCAATTTTGTGGGACAAGGCCCCTAGATTTAGCGGCAACAGTAGCAAAATTGACTGTAGGGATGTAAAAGTGAGAATTCAAAAGTGAGAAACTAAAAGTGGCCATGTCAACACTTTTTAAATTTTCAAAATGGCTTTTCATAATAAAGTAATTACTTTTTCTTGACTTTTTTAGTTGAGAGAATGAATAAAGAGTATTTTATATGACCATAATAGCTTTTAATTTCAGATGAGATGTTTTAATTTAATTTTAAAATTTTAAAAGTTTCAACATGGCCACTTTTTCATTCTCACTTTTGAATTCTCACTTTTACATCCCTACAGTCAATTTTGCCACTGTTGCCAATTTAGCCCTGAAATAACCAAATCAATGAGAAATGTAATCATTGCAAGGTGACCAAACTGACCTAGATAAGCAAATCTTCTCATCAGGGAGCTAAACCTCCCTAGGAGATAATACCCTATCAGGTATATCAACAGGTAAGAGGATGAATTGGGTTGAACTAGGGAAATATCTGCTTCAGGAGGCTTAGAAGTGGAACAGCCATAGTTGAATTTTCTCCCCCAATGTCCAGAAGGATACTTAAACCAACCATGGGCCAGGGACTCCTCTTGGTGAGAATCCTCTGGTGAAGAGTTGCGCCAATCAGTGATACAGGTTGGCCCTTCAAGGGAAAGGACAACAGGAAGGAGAGAGAATAGAAACCAGAACAGTAAATAGTTTCCCTTCATGGTCCTAAGAAGTATCAAAGTAGAAGTGTGTACAAGATAAAATAGAAATAATAATCTTTATTGTTGTAACAAGTAAAAATAGTAATTTGAGCGCACTTAAATACCAAGTATTTATTTCCAAACACTTCAGTAGATACTGGAAAAAAAGAGGAATTAAACCCAAGTTTCAGCAGCCATTATGGCTAAAGAGAAGTTTTTAACAACTAACTGTTGTAAATGGTGCTTAATAATATATATGACATAATGGAATGAAAGGCTCAACCAGCAAGCCACAAGTTGAGAGATAAAAAGAAGTAGTTCCAGGTCTTAAAAGAATAACATAGGAACAGCATTGAGTGGCAATATAAGATGAGTGGGCTGGAGGGCGTCAACAATGATCCTGGCAGTCAATCAGAGCTTGAGCAGTAAGTGATGTTGCTTACTAGTTTAATAATGTTTTTGAATTCAAGCACAAGAGCAAGAACAAAATTTGAATGACTGGAATCAATATAACTAGGTAATTTAAGATGAAATGTTGGTATTGTAATAACACTAGACACTTTCTTAGAGTTCCAGGTTTGATCCCTGTCTGGCCCAAAGCCAGAATTCAAGCTGGTGCCCAAAATTTGTTGTTGTTTGTTTTTTCCTGGAAGATTTTAAAATTTGTATCCAAATAATTAAAGTGGTAAAGCGAAAGTTCTCTGACAGTCAATTGCCTCAACTCTTGATCTCAAAGTTTCTCAAGATGTATGGAGTCTACCCCCAGGATATTAAGATAATGATCCTTAATTTCCCCTGAAGGCTAACTGCTTGCTAGCTTGAAACTTGAATATTTCATTCTAAAGATTCTCTGTTATGCTGTCTGGGATTTTGTCCCTAAGTTTTGAGCAAGGCAGATTTGTACTAATCCAGGAGGTTAGCCTTCAGGGAGGAATTTAGATTTTAAATCAGGGCCCCAGGAAAGCAGAATTGACAGGATAATACTATAGGTCTGGCTAGGGAGGGAGCACCAAATTACAAAAAAAAACAATTAAAAAAGGGCATGAATTGAGATTAGATTTTATTTGGGAATTTTAATGAAGGGTATAAGCCTGTGTAAACACAAGAAACCAAATAGACAGAGGGATCATGTGGCATATGCACACATGGGGTGCAGATTATACCAGTGCAAGAACAGCTGGGAAACAGCTTAAACTCCTTCTGAGGAGCTATTGCAATCTTGGAAAGCAAAGGGGAATTCAAGAATGTGGAGTTTACTTTTACAATCTGATCTCATCATAGGCAAAAGCAAAACAATGTAAATGTGATTGTTCACAAAAAGCATCACAGTTGTATCAAGCCTTTGTTTCTCATTAAGAGATTAATAAAGCCTACTGTAGGGCCCTGGAATTTCATAATAGTAACAGGTTCTCTCTATACACAGTTAGAAAGAGTAGATAAAAGTGTAGGAAAACACCAAAAGAGAAGATGTCAAGAAGGGCTTGAATTTTATCAGAGATAAAATATATTATATAGTTTTTAGGAACCACAGATGATAATTTATAACTTAGGATCAGTCTACACAAAGGAATACAGGAAGTGGATCAAGGCAACTGATGGGGAGGGCTGTATTTGGGGAATTTTTCTATTGGAATATCAAATATTTGACAGGAAAAAGAGAGAAAAAGTAAATGGATCTGTACCAAGGTTTGAATCCAACCCAGGAGAAATCAATACAGTTTGAGCATGCCCAATCACAACAAGGTGCTATAAAAGGCTGTAAAGTTGGAATTTGAGATTTAAAAAGCTCAACTAAAAGATTCCAAGCTGACAGAGAGCTAATCTAGGACCAAGAAGTAAAGTATGAAATATCAAAAATAATTCCCAGTTGATCTACTTTGTCTCTGTCTGTATGGAAGGAGATTTGACTGTATTTTTATTGAAAGAGGAGCCCCAAGAAATTTTAGAGGCTTTGAAAACTTTTTTGATTGGTTTTAAGTTTTTACTGGAATCCATAGATGATTTATCTGCTAATAGGTTGAGTTAGAATGATTTATGTAAAAATAAAATAATGCAAATCAAATAAAATTGAATTAAAGAAACTCATTTATTCTTATCAGCAAGAGAATAGTGAAATGATAAAAATAAGGTAATTTTTGATTTTTAGGGCTGGTTCTTGAATGAAAATAAAATTATAGATATCCAACATAAGCTTTTGATATTATTGTAGTCAATAAAATTATATATTTAGACTATTGATATAAAAATAACCAGCTTTTATTATAAAAATGCAGAAATTCAACATGTATTTAAAAAGACTGTGTGATTTAATCAAAATCTCAGTTTAGGTTTGAACCTTCAGGTTGATTCAAACAAGAAGACCTGTGACTTAAATCTACCTTCCTAAGACCTAAAGAGAAGACCATTCAAACCAAGTCTGCCAGCTAGGATGCCACAGCCAATAACTTCAAATATGAAGCATAGCTCATTTAATCTGGGAATGGTGTCTCACATAGAAGGATACCTTGCCCCCTGAAAACCACATCTTACACTATATGATTTATTATTCTAAAATAAATTTATACTATGGTATAAATAATTTTCTCCTCTTTGAAACTATGATGAAACAGCACAGTTACCATTTAAGATTTAGCATAAATCAATTTCCAGCATAAAATCTAGGTTAGTTTAAATGTAAAAAATTAAAGGTTTTTATAAAAAAATCAAAAAATAATGAAATAATTATAGAGGGGATCTCAAAGTAAAACTGGGGCACTCTTATCTGCAATTTTATGATATCATAGGGGTGCCTTTGTTAAAGAGCAGTTATTTACAGGAAACCCTTTAAATGGGTTAAAATAGAGGCATCAAACCTTCCTTTACATGATTTCACTATTAAATTTGCTTAAATTAAATCAACTGGCTAGCTTAGTGTTGCAACATCTACAATTACTACCTCTCAAGGAATTAATTTCCCAAGTGACTTTCCAAATAATTCCCCAAATAATCATTAAGTCAGTGGCACTGTTACCATTCAGCCACCTATTATGGGGATCAAACATTTTGAATCCTAAGCAGAACACAACTTGGACAAGCCTCATGACTTAAGAGGAACAACTACTTGGATAAGCCCCATGACTACCACAACATACATGGAAAGTATGTGGCTTCTCATGATACTATATAATACCCTATATTCATATCCAGTAAAGTATCATTCTCTTATTAATTTCCCCTTCATCTTGTTTATTATACTTCCAAGAAGTATATACTTGACAATATAATTTTAGAGGATAACTCAAAGTAAAACCAGGGCACTTTTTTCTGCAATGTCATGATATCATAGGGGTGCCTTTTTTAAAAAAGCAGCTATTTACAAGAAAACCTGTAAAGGGGTTAACATAGAGGCATCCAGTCTTCCCTCACCTGATTCCACTAGTAAATTTGCTTATATTATATCATCTGGTTTGCTTAAAAAACTTTCTTTGTTCTAACTACAACATCAAGTTGATATAGTTAAAAGTTGAAACCCTATTTATATACATAAATTCTAGTTTTGGGGTATGCATTTAAGCTTAAGTGGATTTACATAATTAAGTTGAAATATATCTGATATGTCAAAGTTAGCTTCCTGATATAAAAATACTATGGAAATTGACATGAATCCTTGTTCACTATTTATCTTATCAGAAATGTGTTTTTTGTAAACCCTAAAATCAAGACTTTTTTTAGAACAATGTATTTATTAATTGGAATTTGGATTAATAATTAATTTTGATACAGTAGTTTTCAAACCTGTTGAGATAAACATATATTAGTCAGTTTAGAACACATGAACTCAGTCTAAAAATAAAATAAAAAATCAAGGAATTTATATTAAATTACAATAGATTTGGATCCACTTTGATTTTGTTTTTAGACTGAGTTCATGCGTTCTAAACTGACTAATATACGTTTATCTTAACCGGTTTGAAAACTACTGTATCATGATGTTACTAGTCTAACCAACCTAAAAGTAAAGTTATTAAAAAACCTATCTTTTAATAAATTACATATCAAGATAAGCTTAAAATTAAGCTTTGGTTTAGCAACTACGCACATATTTTTTCATTTTAATTTCGTAATTCTAATATAATAGTGAAAAATAGCTTAGTTTGGAAGAAATCAACTTTTGGAAGGTCTTTGCCAAAATTATTTTGACTATCTTATGCTGAAAATTTTCAACATGTAGTAAATCAACATACAGTATGAGATAATTCTGAAAGTTTCCTCTAAGTATGACTATATCTCAGCAAGGATGATATATAAACAGTTCCCTGTGAATGCCAATGATTACAATAAAGATAAATAATAGTTATTTTCAAAAATAATCATTTTTCTAAATTTCGCAGGTAAAAAAAGATTAAGATTTGAAGGTATTTATGTATAGTTGAAGCAAATGAAAGGGTTGATTCTTCTAGTGTTTTTTAGATTACAAATTATATGCGCCCAATGAGTAGCTTATTAAGTACGGTAAAGATAAAACTCTTTATTGAATCACAATCAATCATTTAGAATTCTTCCAAGCCAGCAATCCCATCTGGTGCCCCGGAAGGCAAATACAGCTTTTCACAGAAGCAAGAATTCTTGATATCATGGCACAGCAAACATTGGCGTCTAGTAGCAATCTTTGTACAGAGAGAGATTTGATTAAAAGCTATTCGAAAATTAGAGGGGCCATGGACTTTAAAGATATAGCTTGAAGCTTTAGTCCAGTGGGCGTGAATTGTGCTTGGTATGGAATGGCGTGGGCTCCGGCTTGGGTGTGAAGGGTAATCAATCACCTCCATGGCCCACGTAGAGTTCTTCCAGGCAAGCTTCACCAAACATACACTAGATTTTAAGCATTTAAGTTTTGAACTTATAGGCTGGGGCCCAGAGAAGGCATAATATGGCTTGATTAGAGCACTCACCCCCTGCTTACTAGAGGCTCCAGTGCTTGAAATTGCAACTGGGTTTGTAATTAACAAAGCCTTATGGTATTCAGTGAATTTGTGTTGAGGTTGCACCCAGCCAGAGGTACCACATGCTTCTAGTACTAGCGGTTCAGTGGCAGCAAAAGAGCCCTGTGTAGATAGGGTAATGGGTACAGATGGGGATATTTGGCTGCAAGGCACTTTGGGCATTTCAGCCCACACCTGAATGACAAATAGCAAGAAGACTTTCATTTCAAAGATTGATTTTGATTTCACTCCTACACTAAGGCTTTTAAACTTGTTCAAACCTATCTATCTGAGATACAGAGTGGAGAGAGTTGACTAAATAAGGAAGGCAATCAATTTAGCTCACAAGGATTCACTTTAAGTAAAACATATTAAATGGGAGATAATATAAAAATAATATTATACTTTTCATATTTCAGGGCAAAGAATGGTGAAAGACCAGCTCTATAATCTATATAATTGCATACATGGGCGACACTCTTTTCAAAGAATTCCTGCTGTAACTAAATTTAATTGGCTATACTCAATTTAACACATCCTATAAATATATCATTATCATTTATTACAGGTTCAAGATAATTTACATTAGCTGGTCTTAAAGTATCTCATATTTCAGAAAGATCTTCAGATCTGTAAGAATACAATGTATTCCACATGAATTGAATTACATCTATTTTTAGGCTTATTCTAATAACTCATAATATTCCATATCACTAAATGATTTTCTCCTATCAACTGCCACCAGGCTACCTGAAATAACCACTCACCAATCAACTCATTTATCTGGTAGCATCAATTATGTCAACAAAGTGTTGGTATGAGCACTATTAATCAGAGAATGGAAATCTATTAAGGTGAATAATATTCATGCAAACTTGACTCAATTTTTTACTCTGATTTTAAAGGTTGAAACATAGACCCTAGAAGTGAAGAGATGCTTCAACAAAATTTACTTTTTCTCTAAATTAAAATAAGGATTAAATAAATTTTTGTTATCAATTTTACCATAAAGCCTAAAAAATGATTCAAAAATGCCAATGTCAACACTAGATAAGCAACCATCACTTTTAATAATAAAATAATGCCATTGTAATACATCAGTTTTACATCTGCGATGACAGACAAACATTTGTCTTTAAAAAACGAACCCAACCTTAAGCAAATCGCAACTGGGAAAATTAGACTGCAAATAATTGGCCAATCAGAAAAGGCTAAAGAAGAAACATAAGAGCACTCTAATGAGACTTCAAAATAAAATAAAATGAAATATTTAAAATCTAAAATAAAATAAAAATAACCTACTACAGCAAGTAAAATAGCTCTGTGTTGTCTATAAAGTAAAATACTTCAAGTATGGTACTTCTGATTGTAATAGGTAAAAATAATAAGAAAACTATGGACAAACTAAAGAAATTTACAAGCAGGAGAAAAATGAATCCACATACATCATATTAGATATACATCCATAAATAGAATAAAGGGTAGGTCACAAAACCTCAAAATACGCTATCTCAAATTTACGCTATCTCAAAATCATAGTAAAAACGCCATTTCAATTTACGGCATCACAACTATGAAAAACAGGTTTTAAAAATTTAGTTTTTTTGAACTCCAAAAGAATCCAAAAAAATAAAATTTAAAAAATATTTATAGGCTTAAAAAAGCCTCAGGATTTCAAATCTTCAATAAAAATTTTGTCAATTAGTAGCAACAAGGCTTCTTAAAGCCCAAAAGTCAAAATATACACAAAAACAACCATTTTAATATATTATAGCTATGATATATACTTTAAAATAAGCAAATAATTGTACCAAATACTAAAGAAAAGTCAATAATAATAAAATTAAAGGAAAGAGGAGATGAGATAAAGAAGAGTTTATTGGGAAAGGGCTCAAACATTGGTTAAAAGAGGAACAGAGATGGCCTGAAGATGCTCAAACTTTCTATCCTTGGGAGTAGGCAAGGACCACCTTGCTGATCTCATTGTACTTTTTCACCACCTTAGTTTGATTGGGGGATCACACTTGGCCTTCATGCCAGTCTTGAAGAGCTGGGCAGAGATGGCCTGCTGTGTTTTCAAGTGAATAACAATTTTATCAAATTTGGGCTTCTTGACCCTGACCCTAGTTGCAAACTGGCTCTGCCACCCTTCAAGAGAAGAGGTGGTCTTAATCAAACTGTTGTTGACCTGCTTGAAGCAGTTCCAGGTGACTGAGTCCCCAAATTTTCTGATGAGGTGTGCTCCTTGGAAGATGCCAACCCATTGAGTTTCAAAATACTCAGTAAAGGGCACAAAGGCTACCTGGTTGGCAATGATTTAGGGGTGGCAGATGAGGGAGTTGTAGAAGGCCTTGGTTTCCTCCTTTCTTACTAGAGCAAGAGCAGTAAATAAGTTGAAGATGTTTTTGGCCTCTTTGGTCCCTTCTGCATTGATGAGCTCATGCAGATCAGAGAACTTTTGGAGGTGGCGGCAGAGTGCTTACCAGAAGTGAAAGTAGTATAACTGCAGGGAGCTCTTGAAGACTTTGATAAAAAGAATTGGCCTGAGCCTGCTCAAATTTGACTACCAGATATTCATGGTAGGGTAGGCTTTCTGGCTGCTTTTGGGGGGTGGGAGCATCTTCTTCTTGGGAGAGGGTCTTCTTCTTTTGCCCTCTAGTCTCCTTGGGCTCCTCTTCTAATGCGGGGAGGATCTCATCCAGTTTAGTCTTCAGGATAGTGAGAGCACAGACATAAGTTTCCTGCTTCTTGTTGGGGAGGAAGTAAAAAACAAGGGAAAGAACTATATTTCCCACCTGCCTGTGAATGTTTCAAAGCTGGCTAAAGAGCTTTGGGCAGGTGGAAAAAGTACCATCTGCAACCCAGGTCTTGCACTTGAGGAGGTTGCGCAAATCTTGAGAGGTTGTGAAGCAGATAATGCGCTCCTGTGCAGTTGGGCCATCATCATGTAGAAGGAATTGCTCTTCATGGCAGGATAGCTTCTGCTCATCATTTAGGATCAACTGATCAATGGATGTAGCACTGATGCCTTCAGTGCTCAGAGCATACCTCTGATCAGTGAAGTATCTCTCTAATTTTGAGGTGTTATCAACAGAGGCAAGTTGGGAATCATTAAGGGTGAGGAGAGCATGATTAACTATCTCAGTTGAGGTTTTGTCCCTGGTGATGGGGATCACTTACAAAAGAAACCAGAGGATTAATTTTTATAAGGGATCAAATGGCTTGGTGCAATCATGATCAAACAGTTAGGGCTTTAAATCCGGTGAATCCATAAGTGGCAACTCATGCTAGGCACCCAATGTTATCACATTTGAAGTGATCTTGACAGATTGGTTTCTTCTTGTCATTACAGCTGAAGCTGTATCCCTTGTATAAAAAGCCAGATCCTCCCTTTTTAGACATGATAGGGTAGCTGGCAGGGTATGTGGCAGACATAGCAAAGGCACCATTTTGATATCAGATATTATGGACGGTATTTACATCCCAGTGCTCAATTTAGTCATTCACAGAAGCACCAGGATCAGGTTCCTGCTTCTCCTCAGGCTCTGATGTGGAATCAGAGTGGTGACTGAAGTTGAAAAGCTTCTATTGAGGGTCTGAGGGGCAGTATACAAAGGGAGAGTGGGGCAACGGTGGTAAAGTTGACTCCCTGGTACTTGACAAAGTGTCAAGTACCAGGGAGCTGACTGCTGCATATGTGAATTTAATAGTATTTTTGGCTTAAATAATTTTAAGCTTATTTTTACTAGTAATTTAGGGGGTTGAAACCAAAATCTAAGATTAAAAACACCAGAATTTGACTCTGTTTAATAAATCTGTTAGATTGAAGACCAATTTAAGAGGCAATTTATAAGTAAATTTAAGTATGAAAATTAAAATTACTTGTGTTTGACACTCTAAAATAACAAGTGGCCAGTTCAACACTTTTTAAGCCAAATCCCAATTTTATTAATAAAACAAATATGCACTTATAAATTTTATTATTTACTATTATATTTTTATTATTAGTGTGAATAGTAGGTGACTAAGCTCCCAAGCATCACTATGCTGGATTTAGTGATCTACATATTAATCAACTATCTCACTTGTTTTACATTATGTATATTCTGGGTTTGTAGATCAAGTGGTGCTACATAAATCAAGTCCAATTTATTAATAGATTTCATATGTAATTTATTAAAGACAGAAAACTCAACTCCCCCTGTTCAACACTATCCACTTGCCACATTATTGGTTTCAGATTTAACTAATCAAAGGCTTGGGATTAAGGCTAAATTAATAAGTGATACAATATGGGTGTCACTCAACACCCACCAACTTGACACTTCAACTTGGGGGTTAGTTCAGAGAGTTTCTTAACGTTTTAACATACATTATGGTAAATAAAACACTCCCAGCCTCCATCATAAAATTAACACTAATAAATACCTTTCCAGGCATTTAATTTTTTAAATTATATTTTTTTAGTTTTTTTGTATATTTAAAATTTACTTGCATTTTGATTAACATTTGAACTTGTCATTAATTTAAGCAAGGTTTATATGTAGAACACATAGTGTTTTTAATTTTTTTGGTTAAATCTGAGAAAGATAACAGCAAGAATTCAGCTTTTGTTTTCACTTGAAAGTGAGGATTTGGATTCTTTGAGCTTATTAATAGTATCAAACTTTACACTTTTCTAATTTTTGGGTGGTTTCCCCCAATAAAAACTGTCACTCAAAATACTTATTTTTCTCCTTCTATTATTTTTTATTAACCTCCCTACTACTTCCAATATACTTAATCCATGTTGTTTTATTTTTAAATATCTTTTTTCATTGATTTAGCACTAAGATTTTATGCTGAACCTAAAATCTTTGAGGCTTAAAATACATATCACATATTTTCTATGTTTTTACCCTTTAAATATATAATTTTTTCTTCTATTTTGCTTTTCTTTAATTTGTTATGTACTTTTCATGCTAACACACTTTCTATTCATTTTTTATTTTGATTTGCTTTACTTAATCATACTCTTTTATCTAACCTTATATTTTTATTTAAAAACTAACATGTATTTTAACCAATATCAATCAAGACCTCTAAGCAAGTCAAGTGTGCTGCCTCCACATGCTTCAAGACCTCCATTACCATGATCAAGCATACCAAGAAGGCCCCAAGGCCAAGACTCCCCCATCTTAATCCCCCACCATTATTTCCAAAAAAGTGATAATGGTTTTACTGATCATTTTTTACCAGTATAAGGCTGACCCAGGGCCCACCAAACAGTGATATGCTAATAAAGGAAAGGCTTATAAGGAGCCCACTTTTTCTTCTGACAAGGAGAAAGAGGCCTCTAAGCAGGCCTCAAGGAATCCTTCACCTCCTTCCCCCAGTAGCTCTTCTCCCCTCCCTTATTCTGACTATCAGGAGGAGCCCAAGGACTACACAAAGAAGTTTAAAGCCAGTGGCCATGCAGCTCGGGATCCACTGGCCATCCACAATATTTTTAATGTGGATGGGGAGTTTAAAGTGCCCAAGCACTTTCCCCATTATTTCCCTATCATATTGGTAAAGGGTGACAATGGTTAAATTCTCAATAATTACACCTTCAATTGTAATAATAAAAAGTGCCAGACCAAAAGCAAGAACTTTGCCTTTGAGGACAAGTTTTGCGGTGCCTGCTTTAAAACTGAAGGCTGAGAAAAGATAATCATTGAGAAGGGGGAGCACTCCTGTGAGCCCCTAATCACTTAATCACAATTATGCTTAAATGATACCTTGTTCAAATGATCTCCATCTTCTCTCACCTCTTTGCCTCTAACTGGCCATCAAAGCCCTTAAGCACCTTAAACTTAACAACCTAACATTAGTACTAACCCATGAACAGCTTTTCAAGTTCATAAGCAACAAGTGTATTGCTGCAAATAACCTTCCTCCCAAGGCTTCAGATGTGTTCTAAGAGCTAAGAGCTCATGCTCACGCATGAGCTTAAGCAACTTCCAAATGGATAGAAATTTCTCCTGTCTAATGATAGGCCAACTGCCAATGATCACATAATCTACTACTCAACTCAGCAGAGCCTGATTTAGTTGAAAAGGGCGTCAAGCTGGCTAGTTTATGATATCTTCACCTCATGCCCCTGGATGTTCTACTAGCTCTGGATTATACCTTCCTGGATATACATCTGGGAAATTTCACCTGTGTTCTTTCTCCTGCCTGGGGCCATCAAGGCCATTTATACCCACAATTTCCAAATCTTCTGCCTCAAACTTACCCTCTAACAACGCCCAAAAGACTCCCTCTACAACTGCTCCAACTCCCCAATGCTGAAAAGGAACAGGTCACCTGGATGCTGAGGAAAAGGTAAGGCTAAGAGCTCTTGGCCCACAAGTATACATAATAAACCTTTAACTTTCTCAGTTCAATGCATACAAGCAGCTGTTTGATGGGAAAGCACAGGAATTTCACTTCTATTTTATCAAACTGATGCTTGAAATGCACAAGATATTTTCAAGATTATTAGGTTGAGCTGCAGGGATACCTTGGACACCTGCAAATTTGTACTGGTAAAATTCAGTGTTTTGGCTTTTTTAAAACCAGAGCACGGTGCACAGAGGTTTGAGGTTCTCTTCAAAGATCCTTACTCAGTGAAGCATAAAGAGTTCAGGCCTTTCCTGGAGGACTTTTAGCCCCAGTGAATTGGGAAGGTTGTCACTTAGAGGCAAGGCAAGACCAGAGCCAAGGCCTCATGGAATGTGTACTGATCTGGCATCAATGACGAGCTGAAGATAAATTTATTATTGAAGGACTACCATAGGAATATCAAGTCTAAATTTGGGCTTTATCCCAAGTTCATAAGTTATAACTCCTCCTCCAGCATGAGCAGGAGAAAACCATCTCTTAGCTCCAAGATCTTGCCAACTACATTAGTTTTAAAAGCTATGGCAACAAGCAAAAATTCTTCAGATTTAAATGAAATGATTTTAGATTTAAACAAAATCCAAGTCTCAGGTTAAAATATATACTCTGTTAACAGAGTTTATTGGCGTTAATGGGCAAAATGGGTCAACACAGCAACAAAAAGCTCACACGCAAAGCAAAACCATTCAAAATATAATCCAAAATACATCAATTCACAAACAAAATGGTGTGAGTTGACTTTTGGTGTACATATGTTTACTATGTGAATTGGTGACAAAATGCACCCAAGCAAGGTGTGCCAAAACTCAATCCAAAAACAAAACACAATAGCAACTCACAATGTAAACAAAATCACTCACACAATGTGTGCAATGGATTGTAATCATGAATGATACCAAGGTATCTAAAATAAGACACAAGATCTGAAACATAAATTTTAAAAATATTGTGTTGGGTGCTTAATTTGGCGTAAAATCTGGGAAAATGGGTGTAAATTATGTTGGGTATTCTAAAATGGGCGTTGTAAAACCAAGAACAACTAAATAAGAAATAAAAATCTATAATTGGGATATTGGGTGGGAAAAATAATAAATGAATATCCATAAACAGATAAAAGCAAAAATTAAAATTAGAGAGTAACTTAATTAAGTTTTATTTAATATTTTATTAAATTCTAAAAATGGAAGGAACACAACAACAGACTACCATTGCACCTGTTGTGCGCTGCGGTTGCAGTTGCCCCTGCGGGTCAAAGAATAGACTTAGTACAACACAAGTGCCTACTCAGGAGGGAGGCAGGAGAGGAGAGTTTCATAGTGACGCTGCACTGACACAGCCAGTTCAAGGAGCACAAGTTGCTAGGGTGCAGAGCACCAACCCTTGGGTCCCAAAGCTGACCTGGAAGCCCACCAAGGATACTACAACAAAAATGCTAGAAACAAGGAGGTAGAACTTACTTTGTATGTGTTTGACGTTGTGTACTGGCAAGAGTCAGTCCCGTCAGCCATGCTGGAGAAGGTGAAGCCTGTACTTGATACTAGCTATGAGCCCTACGTCAGTGATGGCAATCAGGAGGAGGACAAGGAGCCTGAGTTCTACAAAACCAATAAGGACAGTTAGTGCTAAAGAAAGTTGCGGCCTTCTACAACAAGGTGCCCATGCCTTTCAAGCCTGTCATCAATCAGGATCCTGGCTTGTCTGAACCCATAAAATCCACCCAGAAGCGCATCCCCAACATTAAGCACATCATCCTTCTCTGGCTCATGCAGGAATTGGGTGACTACAAGGCGGCCACGGCCCTTGTTGGGGTGGATCCCAAGTACGCCTCCAAGACCTTCAACAAGTTCATTGATACTGGCCAAGTCATTGCCGTGGAGGAATCCTTGCGCGTTTCCACTATGCTCACCAAGGAGCACAAATGGGCAATCCGCCAGTGGATCACCCGGGACTGCCATCTTGAACTGGAAAATATACAGGCTATGGTCAAGTCTGCTTTTAGGATTGAGGCCTCAATTTCCTTTTACTACCATCTGCTCAAGGGAATGCAATTTTCCTGGAAAAAACTCGGGGTATCCCCATACAATTGGAACAGCCCAGCCAATATTGAGACCCGGAAAAACTACGCAGAGGCGTATACTGCCCTCAAAGCCAAGGGGACAGTCAAATTTTACTATATTGAAGAATCAGCATTTGCCTTGTCAATGCGCAATGAGTATGGGTATGTCCCCAGAGGCTCCAATGATGGGGTGGCTTGGCGTGCTGCAGTCCGCACCACAGCCTATTCAATGGTGGCTCTCCTTGGTCCAAAGGGTGTTGAGCTATACCAAATGATACTGGGCTCCCACAATAGCCAGACCTTCCTGTCATTTCTCTGATTGGTCCAGGAGCACCTGAGGCGCACAAGCCTAGGCTTCACCAACGTAATTGTGTTGGACAACATTGGTCTCCACAAGGTGGCTGATATTCTTGAGGAATTCCCAATGATTGACACAAGCATTGCAGTGGGCCCCCAGCAATTGGCCACAGCAAATATGCGCCTTCTCTTCCTCCCTGCCTATTCACCCTTCCTAAATCCCATTGAGGAAGTCTTTGGGTGGCTCAAGCAAGTTGTCAAGTGAGGAACCCCAACTGGGACTTAGGACCTGTTTGATTTGCTTCAGGCCGGGATCCATACCCTCTCAGCTGAGACTGTGGCCAAATTCTATGGCCACGCTGATTTGTTCATCCCTGTGTGCCTAGCCAAACAGCCAATCAATTAAAGGCTTAGTGTGTCCAGCTTTTTTTATAATCTCTAATTTGTTATTCAACATTTATTAATTACCATTTTATATTTAGATGTTTATACGCCCACAATCACATTCAGAAGATCCATCAATAGATGTAAGTAATTTATTTATTTTATTGTATATTATTTTATTATGCCATCTATGGGTATCCCAAACGCTTGATACTGGATTACGCAAACACATTAATATCACATTTGGAAAATAAATATAATAATCAAAAAAAGTTAATGTAATGTGTCCAAATCAGAAGTAGATTTTATTGAAATATATTATTATGCTTTTATTAAGACCTTCTCTGGGATATGTTCTACAGATCTCATTTGCTAAAATAAGAATCAGAAAAATTTATTATAATAAAAAATTAAAAGTTGCAATGTAATTATTTGGAAGAGAGAATTTATTAAGATTGCCTATAGTGAGTTTGGCGGTATGTACCCACCCCACAATGGAGGTGACGCACAACCTCCACCGCCACACCGTGGACGGTAGATATACCCTGGTTAAAATATTCTTGTCTGCTGGTAAAAGGGAGGATGGTGAGGTGGGAATGGAGGAGCAGCTTTTCTGGCAGGGCTGCAAACCCAAAGATGCCAGCCAGGACCAAGGCGTCCTGGATGACGTGAACCACCAAGCCGTACCTGGAGGGGACCTTCTTCCCATCCAGGGATAGCATGGCCTTGTCAATCCCCAGAAGGACCCTGTCCAGGTCCTCAACTGACGCACCCATCCCAAAGTAAAAGAGGAACCCCAGGTAAACAACGAGGTGAAGCCTTTGCCCAGCAAAGGCTTCTGTAAACTTGCACAGTTTGTTGTATACTGCGCTTATTTTTTTCTCATGTTTAGTTTTGCAGAAGGTAAGATCAATAGCTTCTGGGGCCCCCATCTTGTTGGCACTCCAGGCCAGCCTGAAGTCCGCCAGGATATCTTGGTCTTCTTTACAGCTGTTGCGTCCACAACAGCCAATTTTTCTACCCCACGCCCAAAGTTCTCCAGCAAGTAGGACAGGGTGTGCTCCACCAGGAAGCAGCTGCAAGCAGCCGCATGAGCCCGGCTCATCTCTGGTACATTCTTGAATGGGAGCGTCACCAGGACGTCCCAAACAAGCTCAATGGAGCTTACACAGTAAACTCCACTGAGTGATACTGGGTCCAGGCGGACCAGTTGGGCATCCTTGTAGGCAGTAACTACCCACTTGGATGCCCCCTCTCCATGTGTAAGCCCAGCCAATGCCTCCTGCAACATCCGAAAAGACCCATGGATATGGTCTTCAAGCTCCTGCAAGACAGGAGGGGACAGGAAAAGCTGCTTGGCCACATGAGTGGCGTAGTTGGCATAGAATGTGGCGGGGACAAAAGGGACCAGGACCCGGCGGAGTTCACCATTGACTTCTTCTAAAAAAAGGTAGGTATTTGGAAATTTTTATTAATTATTATTTTAGGTTACCTTCTGCAGTCTCCTCCTTGCCTTCAGCCTTGGCAGGATTTGCTATTCTTGGTGTAACCAGTTGTGCTGGCTGCTCAGTGTCATCTCTTTGGGCACGTTTTGCAGTCTTAAGTGGGCATACATTTCTGGGTCATCTGTCCAGACAGACGGCGCAAGGAGGGCAAAGGACTTGAATTGAAGGCCTTCCACAACGTGCTTCTGGACATTTAAAAGTTGCTCAATTGTTGTTTTGGGGGTGTCTGGAATCTTTGCCATTAGTGCTTTGGCAGACACATTTTCAATTTTGTCCCCTTCAAGGATGGCAGACTTAACTCTTGCTTTGACCTTGCGGTCAATCTCTTTAATTTTGGCAATCACCAAGTTGAGGTCTTTTAGCAGCTTCTCCAATTCTCTCATTTTATTTTTTTACTAACCTTTCCATATGTTTTTATTGCTTTTGCCCCAATAAATTCTGTATTATTTTGATACTGTTGCCTCTTTGTTTATTCCTTTTTTTCCCGTTTATCACATTATCCTATCTTTTTACCCATTGTGTATATGTTTTACGCTCATCTCAATATGTGTTGTTTGCTTTGTGTTGGCATTGTTTCCTTGATTACCATATTATTTTTAGCGCTTGACATAGCCCCTTGTGAAAACTTTAACAATTTTGTGATCAGCTAAATTTGAATTAGAAAATTATAGGTTAACTTTTTTAGATCAAGTTGTTACTGATCCAAATTCAAAACCTTAATGATAAACTTTAAGCCAATCAGGAGCGGAGTGATAAAGTGATTGTTGTGACATAACAGGTCATTCAATAATTCTTTGATGCATGTGTGCTAATTAATATGATTGGCTGGATGTTTTGCCATTGTACACCATTGCCGCTGTGGTGAGTTGTTGGTGGAATAGTGCTAACCCAGCAGCTGATTGGGCACTAGTCCATCAACAACTCACCACAGCGGCAATGGTGTACAATGGCAAAACATCCAGCCAATCATATTAATTAGCGCACATGCATCAAAGAATTATTGAATGACCCGTTATGTCACAACAATCACTTTATCACTCTGCTCCTGATTGGCTTAAAGTTTATCATTAAGGTTTTAAATTTGGATCAGTAACAACTTTATCTAAAAAAGTTAACCTATAATTTTCTAATTCAAATTTAGCTGATCACAAAATTGTTAATGTTTTCACAAGGGGCTATGTCAAGCGCTAAAAATAACTGTGTTCAGGATCTAGATACACAACATAGTAAATATATGATTTTATAGAAATAAGCTGAACATAAAGAATAAAACCAACTATAAACAAAGAGAACATGAACAATTAAAATTCAAAAAAAGATAATATAAATAGAAAATGTTTGGTGACAGGGGTTTATTGGAGCGGGGAAGAGTGATGCCTAGTAGGCAGAATGGCGCAAGAAGCAGACGTAGAGGCAGTGCTGGCCTGGGGAGTCTGGGATTGGATGGGATGGGTTTGCGGGTTAGGGGTGTTGGTGGCGGGGGTGGAGGCAGGAGGATTGCGCGTGATGGCTGCCATATACCTCTCATTGTACTCCTCATCAGTCATTAGCTGGATGGGCTGGTAGGTGGCTGTGGCAGAGGGTGGGAGGCGCTTATCATTGAGTGATTGGTTGCCCATGTTCACATGGAAAACCATTTGCGCAAACAAGTCAGCCACCATTTGGTGACCAAAGAGAAAATTGTGATCAAGGACCCCAAGATGGAGGTTGTTGAAAGCCTGAGGGCGGCGCTCCCGTAGTGTATCTCCAATGTTGAAGAAGACAACATCAGCCAGATGGACATTGGCATGGCCGGTAGGGTAGACTGAGGCCTGGTGACCGCGTCCCTGGATGGCCTTGAGGGCAGTGGAGCTTCCCTCCATCTGGTGGCTCAAAAAACCCAGTATTTGGAATTTGAGTCATCCCAGGAGTTGAGCAATCCACTGAGGATGTGGCTGTATGAGTAGCCATTGATGAAATCAGGGTTTGTCTGATAGTAGACAAAACCCTTGGCTGAAACAGCCAGAAATGCACCATTAAAAGTCCCCTTCCTGACCTTCTTCCTTCCATTCTTGGTGGCGGCTTTTCCTTGGGTGCCAAAATCATCAAAAGCTATGGATAGCTTATAGTAAGAGATGAACATGATATCATCCAATAGACTAGTCAGGCATCAGACCAGGGTGTATTCAATGGCGGGATCATACAGGGAATCCTCAGCACCATCCCATTAGTTGCCGGCAAAATTGGTAAGAAGCCGTACAGAAGCCACCTTCCCATACATCCAGAGCTGCACCATGCACTTGGAGACCCATATGTTATGGTGCGCAAGCTGCTTCCGGACCTGGGTCAAGGGAAGCTTGGGGTTCTGCTGGAGGAGGTCAAGCATTATTGGAATGCCTCATTGATCTGGGACTCTGTGGCCTTCTTTGGCTTCTTGGCTGTCCCAATCAGATTTCCCTTATTTATCAGGTTGTTAAATTCCCGCATGACAGTAGCCCGGGTGAATTGTAATTGGCTGGCTATCTGATCCCAGGATAGACCCTGCAGGTTGAGTGCCACAATTTCCTGAAGAATTTGGGCAGTGATTATTCTGCGTTTGGGGCGCTGGGCGGGGGGAGCTGAAGCCTGATTGGCTGGGGGAGGGGCAGGTTGGGCAATGGCGGGAAGTTGTTCCAAATCAGGGTTGCCATCCTGATTGGTTAGTTAACAGGCAGCTTGTGCAGGGGTGGGGGCAGGGGCAGAGCTAGACGCTAAGTGACTCTCAAATAAGTCAAAGCCATAGGGGTTGGTGGTAAGGTACAGGTCAGCTTCCTTGTTACCTGCCTCAAAGACTTGGGTGTAAACAGGTGCCTCTACGTTCTGAGCCTTGCCTCCATTGAAGCTGGCTTGGCTGCTAGTGCCGTTGAAAATATTGCTGTTGAAAACCATTGTAATAATCCTAGGATAAAATCACTAAAAGTTGAAGTTTAAATTTTATGATTCATTTTTATTGTAATCTTGAGCCCATATTTGGAAGGTTCTCAAAATCATTTTATACAAATCTGGAGCCATGAAAATGGATAAAATGCATCTGGTCCTAAATTGAATAGCTGTTGATTGGCTGTTAAACTGTTATTTTTCTATTTTAGGCTGCTCATACTACACATCTTGTGTGAGTTCATTTTGTTTTGTGCTTGTGTAATCTTGTTTCTAGATTGCTCCAATCTTGTTTCATTTTGGTCCTTCTGTTGGTGCCTCATATGAATCCTGCTTGGATTATAATATACCCCAGAATAGCACTATCCATTTCAGTTGTTGTGTCAGTTCATTTCATTTGTGGTTTAAACTTCACTGCTTGATGTTTGATATAATTTTGTATGATGGGCTAGTGAATTTTTGTTTTTGGTTTGACAGTTCATTTATTAACTGAAAATATTTAAATTAATTGAATCCTGAATCTTGCGCAACTTGGATTTTGTTTAAACTCTGAAATCATTTTGTTTAAATCTGAAGAATTTTTGCTTGTTGCCATAGCTTTTAAAACTACTGTACATCCCCCACCAAGTCTTCCACCAAGTCCACACTTTTCATCAAAGCCATTCATGATGCAGCCAAGCATAAATACAAGGTCTCTGAGATCAAGCAGTAGCTTGAGATCATTACAGCTGCCCTTCTAGAAGTGGACAGGATGAAGAAGGCTAAAAATCCTGAAAAATGAATCTTTCTTTGCTTCCATATTTTTTTCTTATATTTTTTCTTTTTAGCTTTGTCAGGACATCAGAATAATATGGTAGACTTGAATATCATTACACTAACTGATTGAATACAGACAGCCAATTGGAACAGAGCTGTCAAGCTTAAGGAAGTACTAGTTGATCCCATCAATAGCTTTGGGTAATCAGAATATTGATAGTTACACCTGAAGCTTGATTGTGATAATTGCTGGGCTTCTTATTGGTTTGCTCTTACGCCAATAAGATTGATAGTTCTCAAATATGATTGCAGGACGCACCTCTGCCAAAATTTGCGCCTGGACTCAAATCAGAACATATAGCTAATATGGAAGGTCATTTAAAAGAATAATGAAGAAGGAAAAAACCTATTGGCAGGGTAACTAAATCTTGCATATGCATGAATTTTAGATGTGATGCTGCCAAGACCCTGCTATGATAGGCTGGGGTTTGGTAATCAATTGAAGTCTCATGCCAGACCGGTAAGGCTGCCTAACTCTGGAGGTTGAAACTAACAGTCTGGAGAACAGATAGACCAACTAGTAAGAGTTAGAAGCATCAGATAATAATCTAGCAAGAGGTCTTATCCACCTTATAAAATGCGCTCTCCTAACTAGAGAACGAGCTTAATATGCACCCTTGAAGATAAAGAAACCACATCTCTATCAGTGTATCCCTACTAGTTGCCGTCTAGTAGTCAGAAGTATCTAAGTAGAGCACGTTGCCAACTACTTTCAGATCCAGTGGATTTTTCCCTACAGACCAACAGGACACTACCAGGCTGTAGCCGTATCCTAAACCCAATTGGTAGCTAAAGATTGTCACCATACAATATCCTATCAAAATCCCTATTACAATGCTAATAATAAAGATATTTTCCTCAAGACCAGAAATCTTGATAGTGGTGCTCACTACAAAAATGAGCTGTCATTGGATTCAAGTCAAGGCGCTGCCTTTCCTCTTTCTTGCCCCAGCTTTATTGATAAGTATGGGGGTTACATGGACACTAGTGATACTGAAAGTGTCACTAGTATCCACTTGGCTATTACGCTCCACCAAGCTGTTGAGCTCCAAGATAACTGTCTCCACTTGAATCCTGATAATATATCAGGACTGCAACAGCCCCACAAGTACACCTTAGACAAGATCTGTACTATGCTAGGTGCACTCCTCCATGGTTAACAACACAAAGGGGCCCAACAGGAGATGAAATTTACCTTATTCAGCTACAATATCAATGCTGTTGACCTCTGAACAGCATATTGCCAGTATCAGGAGGCAAACAGCATGTAGATTAGTCAGCTGTTGAGCAAGGAGAAGGGAAAAGTCAAAGGCTTCTTTCTTTCTTTGTTCACCCAAGCATCAAACACTTACAACAACTTGTTGCCAGGAAAAGCTTGGAAATTAATGAGCCAGGGGCTAGCCACAATGAATTGCAGAAAGCCCCCTTGGCTAAAATCAACAAGCTAAACACCAGCTTTGATTCCTTGCAGGGTATCTTTAGAAAGCTATTTGATACCACCAACCATATCCACTTCAGAGTGGATAAAATTGTGCAGCAGTTCAATTCTCAGGTTGGATATACTGTTGCCAATTGCTTTGAGAGTACTGACATAACCCCATAGTGGATCAATGACATGGCTACTCACTGTATCAGCTTGATCCAAAGGGTAGACAAACTCACTCACAATCTTAACCATAGCAAAGGGACTCCTGATAGAGAAGCCTTGCACTGTATGCTGGACAATGCTGACAATAGAAGCACCAAACCTTACAATGAGCTAGTGGCTTACATAAACAAGCTGATAAGTAAGATTGACAGCATAAAAAATGGAAAGCTCCTTGTCCCTCTGGGCATCACTGCCCAAGAGCTTGCCTCAAAGTCCCACAGCTGTTGCCTGTACTACAACACCTATATGGACAACAAAAAAAATCTTTGGGAGACAGTTGAAAGCGTACAAGAGCTCATCAGCTTGCTTTACAAGGATCTTGAGTCTGCTTGCAAACAGGTCGCCCACCTGGAGGAAGGCTGCATTAAGGACAAGCAACTTCATGATATTATTACCTCTACAGTTATTATGCTGGAGAAAAACCACAGCAACCTACTGGAACAGCTTGTACAGGAACATGCAGCTAGGAAGGAGATGAAACTTAAGTTTGCTACTAGACTAAGAAAGCTGGAGGCCCAGGTAAGTGGAGCAGGAAGTAGTACCTCTGTCCAAGGTCTGTCTCCCCTTCCTGACTCTTCTTTGGAAAGACAGAAGACCTCCTCTCCAGATTTTTTCCACAAAGTTGGGTCTGAGCTCAAGAGTAACGGCTCTCAGTACACACATAATGTGCCCATGGGAGTTGCTACACTGCCTCCTCTCTCACCGATGTCCTCCACTAGGCTTTCTCCTATCCCTTCAGAAGAACTATGGTCACTCCCATAGAGGAGACCTTGGTACCTGACTATAAGTTAAAACCATTGAACTTGCCTAAGTTTGATTGCAATGGGAACATTAGGACGTTTGTACGGCTATTTAAGATGATGATGAGAGGGTCTTCTGACCATATGAAGACCACTAACCTCATCAATGACTTGGATTCTGCCAGCGTGGACGTCATTATGCCATGTCTATCACAAGAATAATGGGCATATTTAGACGCCAAGCAGGCGGTCATTGATGAATTTGGCAGTGAGACTAAGCTCCAGGCCAGAAAGTTGGAGTTCAGCAATATCTCATTCAAAAAATACAAGACTGTTTCCAATTTAGCTGAAAAATTCTATCACAAGGTGCAGATTATTCTTGGAGCTGTGGTCCTGTCTGATCTAGATTATTGCATCACCATTAGTAGGGCACTACAGCTCTATTGAGAAATTGCCAATGTGATGTTCTCTGTACTCAACTAGTCCAACAACACCCAGAAGATCACCAGCTATCTTAGCAGAGTTGGTTTGTAGTTTGAGGCCCCAAGCATAGGACAGGCAGATAAAAGTGTTAACAACTTTAAGGACTGTTCCCAAACTCCAAATTCTGCCAAATTCACACCCAATCCAGACAAGGCAAAATGGGAGAATGAGCCCTATACTAAATTCAGGCTTGTTTAACAAGTGTGGGAAACAAGGCCATTTTGCGGCAGAATACAGAGGCAAAAAACCAAATACTCCTTCTGTCAAGGTGGTTACAGTAGTAAAACCTACAGACCAGGTGTTGCAACTGAGTTTCCAGACTTGCCTGCTAACATATTTTACAATACACAAGGGGCGCTTGATGAGTTGCCCCTTGATGTATCTAACGACATAAACTAATCTGATGGCAATATAAATGTCAGGTACTTCATCCTAATTAGGAGCGCTACCAATTTGACTTTCTGATCCCCGCACAAGTTATTCCTTGGCTTCAAACCTTACATGGAACTTCCCACTATGCCACCCCCTTATGGCCTTGTGGCTTTCCTCATATGGTATACTAATCACAATATTCTACAATAAACAATACCTTATTCTTATTATTCTGTCCTTTCTATTGAACTGTTGTCTTCCCCAATTCCAAATACTGAATCCTCATTGGTTCATTTGCAATAGTGGTAGCAGCGGTAGGTTTACAACCTACCTAAAACAAAATACCCCCAAGAAAGGACAGAGATCAGGGCCGTATGTCTACTCCTCAACAAGAGACCTTCCTGCCAATCCCCAAGGGGGACATCCCCAGCAGGTACATCATCTATCAAGACCAGCTAGTTTTCACCAGCGTGTACAATTGGCTCCGCCTCAGGCAGCGTGACACCAGCGTCACTCCACCCCAGTCAGACCTGTCCCAGTGCATGCTCAATCTTCAGCTAGAATCCTTTGCTGGTGGCGTCAAAGTGGCTGACATTGTCAGTTGGCTCCAATCTACTGAAACCCGCCTTTGCATCTGTCAGGTCCCTGAGCCCATGTGAGTTGCCACTGCGTCTGGTTGCCTTATGTGTCCGCTGCTGTTTGGTTCACCAACTGGGCCAGTCAAGAACTTGACATTACCTGGGCGGCATTCTGAGACGCTGCCAAGTCCTGCTACAGCAAAACCTTCTCTCCCATTGTTGTGGGAACTCCTCTTCTAGCAATCAAACAAACTGGTTCTGTTCCTGAGTACCTTGCCGCCTGGCAACAAGCTCTTGCTGCTGCCCCCAAAGCTGTGACCAAAGGAAATACAATGTTACTCAATCTCATCATCAATGGGTTAAACCCCCATATCTGCAAGTGGGTCCCCATAGGTTGCTGCACCTATATCAACAACTGCTACAAGGCCATTGTGGAGGCTAACAACCAAGCCTCAATAGGCTTCTGCCGTACTAGTGACGCTCCATCCCAACCACGTACAACACCTGGCAATGGCCACAATCAGGTGGGCCGCCGCCAGCCCCATCAGCAGGATAATGGGACTAAACACCCCCACAAGGGGGAGCTTCAGATAGCGCAGATCAAGGATCAGGAAAAAGCCTGAGGGTTGTAGCAACAAGAGGCCTTAAAAACCCACCTGACCCATCCTCTCAATCCCTGCTTGCAAAAAATCCCTGTGACTACAAAATTCACAAAGTTGAAACCCTGGACGTCTTTCAAGTCCACAGTGACAACCCCGTATTACAAGCAAGCCACTCCTCAAATAAAGTAACACACTTGTCCTATCCCTTCCGTTTCCGTGGGAACACCCACAAATTACTGGTAGATACTGGGGACAACCACACTGTGGTGACTAGGCGTTTGCAACTCTTAGCAATTAGACCAAGTGCCCAGCAAGTTCAAAGCAGTACAAGTAGCTGACTCCCACAGAGTTGCCATCACCCACAAGATGGTACCCTTCTCTGTGAGAATGAAGAACGTCCAGGTTAAGCTCTCTGGGCCAATCATGGCAGGGTTCAGCCACAACATAATTGCTGGTCTCAACTGGCTTTGGCACATCCCTCCCTACATTGATTGGGATACCTCTGTCATCACCCTCAACAGAAATGGGGTGGAGTTCCAGATTTACCCTGTGGAAATGAGCAAGTTACTCCATGATACTGTGTTAGTCAGAATGACAGAGACAGGATTGTACAATTTCAAGGGGGAAACTAGACTTTAATCAATGCTCAGTCAAAGTTATCTGCGCTGAACCATCTGTGGTCCCTCCCTTGACCTCCTCACCACCACCAGTGCTTGCTGCACTCCTCAAGTAGTACAAGGACGTGTTCAGTGAGACACTTGAACAACTACCTCCTCCCCAGAAGATCCAGCACACTGTATAACTAAAGGGCTGTTACCTAAAGCACAATTATTGTACCGTTTTACACCAAAGGAAGCTAAAACCCTCTGCCAGCACATTGTGGACGCGCTTGATAAGGGCTTCATTTGCCCCTCACTCTCTTCATACAGGGCGGCTGTCTTCTTTGTAGCTAAGACGGGTTCCTTTGCCTGGTCAAAGATTACCACACCTTAAATAAGGTGACTGTTAAGAATAAGTACCCCTTGCTGTTGATTGACAACCTGTTTGACACACTCTCAGGTGCAAAGGTCTTTAGCAAGATTTATCTCACTGTGGAGTACAACCAGGTCCGCATTGCACCAGGAGATGAGGCAAAAACTGCTTTCCATACACACTACAGGTTGTTTGAGTGTCAATTCATGAACTTTGGAATGACCAAAGCTCCTTCCACCTTTGCCATGTTGACAAAAAAAACCCTTGATGATCTGATTGGGAAATGTGTTGAGTTGTACCTTGACAACATTAGTGTCTTCAGCCAAGATCAAACCACGCACCTCCAACACCTCCGTGCTGTCCTCAACACTTTTTGTAAAAATCAGCTAAAAGCTAAACCCTCAAAATGTTATTTTCTCAAGTTGGAGTTGTCATTCCTTGGGCACACCATCTCTGCCCAAGGGATAAAGTCTGACCCTGCCAAAATCAAGGCAATCACCAGCATGCTGCCCCCCACTGATGTGGGCCAGGTGAGGACATTCTTAGGAATGGTTGCCTATGTGTGAAAGTTCATTTCCAATTGCAGGAAACTGATTGTACCTCTCACTGAGCTCCTCAATACCAAACAGTGCTTCTATTGGACCCCCGTCAGAGATTGAGCCTTTGAGACGTTGGAGCAAAGGCTTAAAACTGCACCTGTATTGCAATTCCCCAATTAAAAACCTCCAATATGAACTCAAGACTGATGCCTCTGACAGAGCCATAGGGGGTATGCTACAGGTAGAAACTGACAAGGGCACCTTCCTCCCTGTGGCATATGAGTTCAGGAAGCTCACTGACCTGGAACAACATTACCCAATATATGATAAATAATTAGCGGCAATCATGCATTACATAGAGAAGTGGTGCTGTTACCTAGAAGGGGCTACTTTTTCACCCTGTGTACTGAAAGATCAAAAATCACTCCAATACTTCAACATGCAGTCCCACTTGACACACTGCCAAGAAGGCTGGGTTGAGCGTATATTCCCCTACCAATTGTGCATTGAGTACAAGTCTAGGAAGGAAATTGTCACAGCTGAAGCCCTCTCACAACTCCATGTAGCGTCCATCACTGGGGATGAAAGCTTGGATCCAGATTGGCCAATGTTTTATCTCTGTCCTGAAGCAACTTGTTACAAAGGCCTTAAATCAGCAACCATCTCCAAGCTGAAGGAAAACAAGAGTCAGTTCACCACCAATGCTGGCAACGTCTGCTGCTGGGCAGAGACAGGTGAGAAGAAGCCTTACATTACCACCACACAACAAGGCAAAACAATATTGCATTATCACTGCACCTTGGGTCACATCAGAGGACGCAACTTCTTCAAGATCATGAAACAAAAGGGTTGGTGGCCGTGTATGCGTCTAGACATCTTGGATCTCCTTGAAACATGTGTGCTGTGCAAAAAGAATACATCCAAACCTGCACCCCCAAAGTCTATCCTGCCCATCAAATACATGGAACCCTTCAAACAGTGGGCCCTTGACATTGTTGGACCCCTCCTTGAAGACAGATTGGGGAAGAAGTACATCATTACGCCATCAATTACTTCACCTGTTGGCCAGTAGTGTGGGCAACAACTAATCACACTGCCACCACCATCACCTGCTTCATTGGCAAAGAAATTGTGGCCTGATTTGGGCGGCCCAAACTTCTCATCACAGATGATGGCCCCAAACTTGTTGGACATGTCATGAAGGCATACTGCGCCAAGAATGCACTCCAACAGATAGTCACAACTCCCTACCATCCACAAGCCAATGGAAGTGTAGAGCAACTAAATGGCTTGCTGGTTCAACTGATTGCCAAGCTCTCACTGGAACACCCCAATACTGTGTGGACTGAACACCTGCCCACTGCTCTACTTATTTTACGAGTGAGAATCAACAGAGGCACCAGGTTCAGCCCCAGCGCCTTGGCCTTTGGGACGCCTGACAGTTTGACAGGAGTGTAACAGGGGAAGTTACGGTCCACAGTTCCCGGAAAGCCCCCCTGTTGACAACTCCATCCCTGAACCAATGGTGTGCCAAAACCCAGGAAATTGAACACAATCAAATTGAAGGAGGGACAAAGCACCTTGAAGCCAGATACGCCGTAGGGGACCCCGTCTACACTCTCAACCCCAATTCAGCCAAATTGGAACCCAATTACCTGGGGCCCTTCAAGATAGCCGCAGTATATGAAAATCACACCTATCAACTTAAAGATACCCAAGGAAACACCAAGAAACTTCACCACAATTGCTTGTGCCCCTGCTGCGCCATCCTCACACAAAGGTTGTTTGTGCTGACCTTCCTGAATCTTCCGCAGACTCTGATCCTGGTATCTGACAACAAGCAGGGGGCAAGGGGGGTGTTGCAACCAAGTTTCCAGACTTGCCTGCTAAAGTATATTACAATACACAGGGAGCACTTGATGAGTTGCCCCTTGACATATTTAACAACATGAACTAATCTGATGGCAATATAAAATGGTGGGTACTTCATCCTAATTAGGAGCACTACCAATTTGACTTTCTGATCCCCGCACAAGTTATTCCTTGGCTTCAAACCTTAAATGGAACTTCCCACTATGCCACCCCCTTATGGCCTTGTGGCTTTCCTCATATGGTATACTAATCACAATATTCTACAATAAACAATACCTTATTCTTATTATTCTGTCCTTTCTATTGGACTTTTGTCTCCCCCAATTCCAAACACTGAATCCTCATTGGTTCAGTTACAACACAGGGAAAAGAAAAGGTGGGCCAGTAATAAAATTTACTGGTTCTGCCAATAAATTTCTCATTCCAAAGGATCATGATGAAGAGGCAGCCATTCAGCCACCTGAGGTCAGCAAAAATGCTCCTATGCCATCCAGTAAGGAGCCTACAACTATTGTAGCAGCACCCTCAGATGCGCCAAAGGCCATTGAACACCCCTTCCTGAAATGTTTATACCAGAGAACAGCTTTGAGGAGGACTCTCTTCATAAGCTAGTAGCAGACAACCTGTTTGCAATCCCCTTCAGAGGGAGGGGCCACCCCAGGAAAATCAACACCAACACAATAGAGACCATCTCAAAAATTCTTACACCACTCAAGTTCAGGAGGTATGTACTGGCTCTAACCCCAACATGTCTAGCAACCTGCCACTGCTAAAAGGTGTACAGTTCCCCCATACCACTGGAGACTATAGAAGCAAATTTAAAACACACCATTTTGAAAACAGCATCTCAAAAACCCCTATATTAAAATACACCATCTCAATTTTTAGCTATTTCAATTTTATAGTAAAATTCCAGTTCAATTTATGGCATTGCAACTAAGAAAAAGGTTTTAAAATTTTAGATTTTTTGACCTCCAAAAAATTCTCAAAAAATAAAATTTGTAAAAATTCTAGGCTTAAAAAAGCCTCAGGATTTCAAAACTTTAATAAAAAAGGGTTAATTAGTAGCAAAAAGGCTGCTTAAAGCCCAAAAGTCAAAATATACACAAAAAAAACAATTTTCATCTAGTATAACTATGATCTATACTTTAAAATAAGCAGATATTTGTACCAAATACTAAATAAAATTAAAAGAATGATAAAAGTAAAGGAAAGAAGAGAGAAGATAAAGGGGTGTTTATTGAAAAATGGCTCAAACATTGTTAGAAAGAGCAACTGAGATAGCCTGAAGATGCTTAAGCTTTCTATCCTTGGGAGTAGGCAAGGACCACCTTGCTGATCTCATTGTACTTTTTTTTTGCCCTAGTTTAATTAGGGGATAACCCTTGGTCTTCATGCCAGTCTTGAAGAGCTGGGCAAAGATAACCTGCTGTATTTTTAAGTGAAAAATGATCTTATTAAATTTGGGCTTCTGAACCCTGACCTTTGTAGCAAACTGGCTATGCCACCCTTCAAGAGAAGAGGTGGTCTTGATTAACCCGTCTTTGACCTGCTTATAGAAGTTCCACTGGATTGATTCACCACCTTTTCTGATGAAGTGTGCTCCCTGAAAAATACCAACTCATTGAGTTTCAAAATACTCAACAAAAGGCACAAAGGCTGCCTGGTTGGCTATGATATATGAGTGATGGAGGAGGGCGTCGTAGAATGCATTTGTCTTCTCCTTTCTAACCAGAGGAAGGGTAGCAAAGCAGTTGAAAACGTCATTTTCCTCTTTTGAGCCTTCTGTGTTGACAAGCTCATGCAGATCTGAGCATTTTTGAAGCAGTGGCAGAGTGCCTGACAAAGGTGAAAGTAGAATAACTGCAGGGAGTTCTTGAAGACTTTTATGAAGGCATTTGCCTGAGCCTGTTTGAAACCTACTACCAGATATGTGTGGTAGGGAAGATTTTATGCCTGCTTTATGGTTGGGGTGGCTTCCTCTTCCTGGGAATGGGCCTTCTTTTTGTGCCCTCTAGTCTCATTTGGCTCCTTTTTGATGATTGGGAGGATCTCATCTAACTTGGCCTTCAAAATTGAAAGAACTCAGACATAATTTTCCTGCTTCTTATTTGGGAGGAAAAAGAAGATCAGGGGAAGAACTAGATTTCCCACCTGCCCGTGAATGTTTCAAAGCTGGCTGAAGAGCTTTGGGCAGGTAGAAAAAGTACCATCTTTAACCCAGGACTTGCACTTGAGGAGGTTGCGCAAATCTTGAGAGGTGGCAAAGCAAATAATTTGCTTATGGGCATGTTGGCTGTCATTGTGGAGGAGAAATATCTCTTCATGCTATGTAAGCTTCTGTTCCTCAGTTAGAACCAACTGATTGATTGATGTAGCACTGAAGCCTTTGGTGCTCAGAGCATACCTCTGATTGTTGAGGTATCTCTGCAATTTAGTGGCACCACCAACAGCAGCAAGTTGGGAGTATCAAGATTTAGAAGGGCAGCATTAACTACCTCAGTGGAGGTTTGATCCCTTGTGAATGGGATAATCTGGTAAAGAAACCAGCAGATCAGTTGATATATGGGGTCAAAAGGCTTGGAGCAGCCATGGCCTACAGTTAATGCCCTGAATCCTATAAACCCATAAGTGGTGAGCCTTGCTGGGAACCCAATGTTATCACATTTGTAGTGATGCTGACATATTGCTTTTTTCTCGCTGTTATAGCTGAAGCTGTACCCTTATATACAAAGCCGGTCTCCCCTTCTTGGTCATAATTGGGTAGCTGGAAGGGTATGTGGTGGGCACAGCAAAGGTGCCATTTCAATTGCAGATATTGTGCACAGTTCTAAGATTACAGAGCTCAATTTGCTCATCTTCAGGAGCACCAGGATCAGGCTCCTGTTCCTCCTCAGGCTCTGATGTGGGATCAGAGTGGTAATTGAAGTTGAATCACTTCTCTTGGGGGTCTGAAGTGGAGTACAAAAATGGAGAGTGGGGGAGGGGTAGGACTGTTTCCCTTTGGCTCAGGTGATGGAGTTTGGGTCTTGGGGGGAGCTTTACCCCTAGCATGATGCTTTTTAGGGGTATTTTTGGCCTTAGGAGTAGTGATCTTGGACTTTGAGGTCTTGGAGGTCTTGGGCGCAGCTTTGGTAATTGACTTGGGAGGCATCTAAAAGTGAATTAGTTTAAAAATATGAGCAATTTAGGGGTTGTTTTTAAAGAGAAAAATGAGAATTTTTTAATATAAAAAGTAGTAATTTTTTACACAGATTTGTAGAGAAGATTTAAAAATATATACTATCAAAATTTCAATGTTTTTTTTAAAAAAATAATTTTTTTATTAGTAACGCAAGTAGGCAAAACTTTGAATTTTGACTGAAAACTTGCTTTCAAAATGGCATTTTCAAAGTGATGTAATTAAGGTGCCGTAGCTCAAAAACATAGTGTTTTTGACCATTTTTTATATTAAATTAACAAATTTACGGTGGAGCTACCTTAACCAGGCCAAAGAGTAAAACTTGAATTTCTCAAAAACTAGCTTATACAACTGGGATTAAAAAGTACCCAGTTGTTTAGAGGAGATGAAAAAATATATATTTGTAAATTTTCATATGTTTTCTTACATTTTTTATTAATGTTGGTTTTGACGTGAAACTATAATTTTGAAAAGTGGAAAGCAAGAATTGCAGTGGGGGAATTGATATAGCATAGCCTGGCGTTATATATAATTTCCCCTTATTTTCCCCTATCTATTGTGCACATTGAATCAAATGAGTGATATGAAACCCAGTGGAATTTGAAGTGACGTAAATCAAAATGGCGTAATCACCCCCTTCCATAGTAAAACCACCAGTAAATTATTTTATTAAGAGATCTCTTATCAATTTATCTATGTATAATAAAGTTATAAATTACATATAATAAAACTGGTTTTTTACCTAGCAATGACAATCACTAGTAGGGCTATTGTAGTGGTATTATTTTAGGCTGTTCTTAGTATAAGTGTCTTGGATTAATACTATAGGAACATCTTCTGGCACTATACAACAGGCTTTATTCTAGTTTGGGAATAAGCTTATATTAGTTAAAGATAAATATAGTGATTCAAAATGATGTAACGTCAAGATGGCATGAACACGCCCCACACTAAGTGATTTCATATGTAATTAAAGTTAGCAAAATAAGATTTAATTAATCTGACTCAAAGTGAAAAAATTGAGATGACATAAATTTGAGATGTCGCATTATAAAAGTATATGTAAAATTCTAACTATTTTATTAATTATTTTATTTTTTTTGTGGTTCAAAATCACTAACGCAAAAACTGCCATCTCAAATTAAATTCAAGATGGCATAATTTGAAGTGCTGTTTTTGAAATGGTGTGTCCTACCAAGCAAACTTCACCAAAATTAGACAAAGTCTGAGCCAGTACTTCAATACCCCAGGATCACTGAGTATTCATTTATTAAATCTCCAATCCAAATCTTACACCAAATGTACTTATGCTGATATTTCCATAAATAAGGTAAAGGTGCAGGCCATTATAGATAGTGGGGCCCCAATCAACATTGTCTTAACCTGCCTGATAAAAAACTAGTTTTGGCTCCTGATGTTGCCCACTCCAAAGTCTATGGTACCACTGGAATTCACACTACCACTTCTGTTGGAGCATACAGTTCATTACCAATGAGATTTGCTTCAATTGTGGTTTTGTTGTCTGCCGTGGTCCTGCCCAGTCAAAGCTACAATATCTTGATCAGGACAACATTCCTTTGCAAGTACTTTATAAAGTTGGACATAAAATTGGACACTTTAAAGCTGCTCAGCCAGAATATCCCGCTTTGCTACTCCAAGGAAAAATTGCTTCCAAAGGAAACCAAGAGCATACATCTGGCTTAAAAAGGCAAAGTAGTAGCAGTTCCTTATCAGATCAAAGGGGAAAAGGGGAAGTGGCTCCTGACGCAGATAAAGGAACACAAAGGATTTCCTCTTTGTTCAAGGTCAACTTTCACACTTTGAAGCAGCACCCAGATTGTCATCAACTCTGAACTGACATTGAATATTCCTGAAGGACTCTACAGCAAGATACGCCAGACTTGGAGCCATTCCTGTTTTGAGATATGTGTGGCTTTAGTAATAATTATTCCTCAGCAGCAGGAAATACATGTACTTTTGGAAAAGCTACATGATTTTAACCTGAAAATCAAGAAGCATCAGGTAGTTGCCTTTGCTCACCTCCTCCCCATTGTGAAGATAGAGGAATTCCATTGCATAAGGGACTTTTTCTGACATGGGACTTCCAGACCAAGTGGAAGTCTCTGCTTACGCAACCCCTCCTTTAGCCAATCTGTCCTTCCTGAAAGACAAGGAACACAAAAGAGCCATTGTGCTATTGAAAACCCCCTGTATTTTTGCTAAGAATGATTTTGATCTTGGTTGCGCCACTGATGTCACACATCACATCAACAAAGGGAGACAGCAAACCTATTTGCCTCTGTTACATTAGAAGGTCCAAGGCCAGCAAGGAGGTAGTAAGCAAGGAGATAAAAGAGCTCTTGGATAGAGGCATGCTGGTGCCATCTAAGCATCCTTGGGCATCACATATGCTCATAGTGAAAAAGAAGGACAGTAACAACAGGGTTGTGATTGATAACACCACCTTAACCTAATAAGCAAGAAGAATTTGTACCCGCTCCTGCAAATTGACAACAGCCATGACCAACTTGGCAGGGCCAAGTACTTCTCTTCTATGGATTTAATATCCAGTTATTGGCAAATCAAGTTAACGCCCAAAGAACAAGAGAAGTGCGCCATAATAACCTCACAGGGGTTATTACAGCCAACACACATGCCTCAGGGCCTATATATATGTCCCAGCCATATTTAGCAAGCCATGGATTCAATTCTTGGAGACCTCAAGTTGTCCTGCGTTTTGGTATACTTAGAAGATATTAATGTATTTTCCAGGACGTTCAATGAGCATTTGTGTCATGAATAACATTTCAATACTTGTATTGAAAACCTGGAAATTGAAGCTTGGGTCATAAGGAAAGCCTTATGTTGACCAGAGTGGACAGGGAACCGCCTAACTGCTAGTTGGGTCAAGCCCTGGACCACCAGAGATAAATGACCCCAAACAGGGGAACTGGAAACCTGCCAACCTGCCAAGCGTCAATACTGGAGGTTTGAAATCAACATTGGAGACCCTGGAATCAAACCCCAACCCTCCAAAGACCACTCAAGTCACACAAAGTAGACAGGAACCCACCCAATTGTTGAATTGTAAACCCAAGTTGACTAGTTACTCCAAGAACCACCAGTCTCCCAAGGAGAATTTCCAAAATGGTCACCAGATTGATGCCAACCTTGCGCCACCAAAGATCTGGACCTATGCAGAGGATGTAGCTTGCCTTAAGGAGGTTAAAGCAAACCCTACTGTTGACTCTGCCAATGATCACCAGCAACTGCCAGTCTTCTATCCAGAATGGGTAGTACAATTGAACTACTCAGGTGACATAGTGAACAGTGGTAGTGGAACAAAGCATTGCCACTTCTATTCACCAGAGCAGGCACAACCTGTATCTGCCGCCCTCAAGACTCTAAGCCAAGATCCATGCCCCGCCAGTGCCTTGTCTGCAAACCTGAACCCTGCAAAATTTTAAGAAGCAAAAACCCATGGTATAAAAGCCCCGATGGTATGGTGATGACCATATTGTCCTTTTCAATAATAAAGTTTTATGAACCTTTGATTCAAACAAATCTTACCTTATCTAGTCTTAGTGATCTTCCATCTTAACTCCGGCCAAGTAGACCATCAGGCAACCGTTCCCTCTGGAGACCAACCTGCTGACCCTCCTCAGGCATTACACTGTCCGCCAGGAGTCTCCTTTGGACCTGTGCATTTTACTAAATACCCACTCAACCCTGCCTACATGGAGTACAACTTGGAGATCATCATCATTGCTGATTCCTTGGCAAGGACTAGAGAAACTGAATAAATAGGACGTGAAGGAAAGTGGTACAAGAGGCCACCCAGATTGTTCAAAGACAAGTACAATTATCTGCTTTCTACTTTGTTCCCATGACTCTGCCCTTAACCCTGCAACCCAACTACCCAATGGAGACCCCCACCATGGCCAAGACTACGTCCACCCAACTGTTTGGAGTACTCTACATTACTTTGACGGGAATGATAGACACTATGGTTCCCAATTCAGGGCCCTGGTCTTTTCTTGGGCGTTCTGTTTCCTATATTATCAAGTTAGCACCCATCCTATGGTGGGCATTACCCTCTGGCCCGGCCTTCTTCTGACCTGAGCCAAACCAATGCCTCTACCTATGCCTGGCTTCCTGAAAATTTGGACCACCTTGAGGCCATTTTCAAACAACTAGCTGACACCAACCTGAAGATTAAACCCTGCAAGTGCCAATTCTTCAAGGATCAGCTTGAGTACCTTGGGCTCATAGTGAATGCAACAGGTCTCTGTCCTCAGCCAGTAAAAGGTGAAGCCATCACAAATATGAAGAGCCCAAGAGCAAAAGAGACATACAGATCTTCTTGGGGATGATAGGCTACTACTGACACTTCATCCCAAACCTCTCTTATACTGGCAAGCCCCTGTTTAATCTACTTAAGAATGAGACATCCTTCAAATGGGCATCAGCGTGCCAGACTTCCTTTGATTCTCTCCAAACCAGCCTATCCTCAAGCCCAGTACTAATGTACCCAGACTTCAGTAGACCTTTTATTGCCCATACTTATGCTTCATTATCAGATCTAGACACAGTGCTGTCCCAAATAGACAAAAAAGGTGCCAATTATCCAGTAGCATACTGTCAGGGACCCACTTGAGAGGGAACAAGTTCCCTATCTGATGGGCCAAGGCCCCTAAGTTAAGCCCTGCAATAACCAAATTGATAGGTACTGTAACCATAGCCAGGTGACCAAAGTACCCTAGAGATGCAAACCAACCCATCATTGAACTTAATCTACCCAGCAATTGATATACTACCAGATAATACAACAGGTAGAAGGAGGCATTTGGTCTCACCAAGGAAGGTTCAGCAGGTGGGGGTAGAGTTGTGGACTGGCTGTACTGGAACTTTATTCCCCAGTGACCTGAGGGATATCTGAATCAATCATTTGCCAGGGACTCCTTATTGTGGGAATCATCAGGAGAAGAATTGTGCTGGTCTGTGGTGGGAGTTGGGTTTTCAAGGGCCAATACCACATAAAGGAGAACTAGAAACCAGAACAGGAATTGACTTCCTTTCATGGTTTCAAAGGAGGGTGCAGAGAAAAGTGTAGGCAAGTTTAGAATAGAAGGAATAGCTTTATTGTTGAAACAAGTAGGAATGATAAAGATGGCTCACTTAAATTCCCTCAAAATGGAGGCTGGAACATTCAAATGGTTATTCAGGAATAAGAGGGATTTTCATGAAACTTATGATCAAAAATAGTACCTTTTTCATATGCTGATTAAGGTGAAGCTTAATAAAATATATAGCAGCATAGTATGGGTAGAGGTACCAGGAATAAGCCACAAGGTTGATCATAATTAAGCGGTTGATTTGCAGCATATCATTGAAAATTAAGTATGGAGCTTGACCAAAAGGAATGTAAAGTGGGTCCCAGAGCGCCAGGCATAGTTTACTCAGCCAATCAAAAGTGCAGCGGTAAGTGAAGTTGCCTTTTAAACTACTAACCTTTTTGAAGTTGATTTGAAGTTTAAAAGCAAAAACCAAATGAATCAGTTTAAAATAAATAGGTAAAGTATGTCTAATGTTTGAGTTTTGACTAATTTTAACCTTGTCCTTAGGGTTTCAAGTTTGATCCCTGTCTGGGTCAACCCCAGATTTGACATTGATGTTTAAAGCTTGATTGTTGGTTTCCTTTGCTTTGGTGTTTTTAGAAGAGGTTCCCATATAATTGATGTAGTCAGGGAAGAATTCCCTGACACATACACCAGCAGGTCCTTAAATGTTCATGAGCGTAACCACACTGCTACAGAAAGATAATGCCTTGTGGTGATATACACCTACAAACAGTTTATGGTAAACCTTCATATTGTACACTTCAATATAGTCATCAACCATGCCAGTTTTAGCTGGTTACAAAATCTGCAAGAGCCAGAGGGACGTCTTGCCAGATGGGCTTTGAAGCTTCAAGCCTTTCACTACAAGATAGTCCATTGTCCTGGAGCCAGCCATTAGAACACTGACTGTCTGTCCTGCCTGCCTACTTCTTCTCTGGTGTCATTACAACTGATGAGATATATAATAAGATGGTAAAGGCCACCTAAAAAAATGATCCATAATAAATTCAGGCCATCCTGAGGGAACTAAGGAAGGACTGCTGGGTAGAAAACAACAAGCTATATAAATATCATGTGGGTAAAATGTATTTAGTCCCAAAGCCATTTAATAGGCCTGAGATCATAATTGCCACCCAAAAGGCTGTGGGCCATGGAGGATTCCAAAAGAAAGCTGCTCAGCTGCAGCTGCACTAATATTGCTAGTCTCTGCTGTTTGACGTCAAAGAGACTCTTACATGTTGTTCTGAATGCCAGAATGAGAAGCCATTTGTGAGCTACCACCAGTACAAGAAAGTTGAACCAAAATTTGCCTGGCACACCATGAGCATAGACGTCATAGGACCACTTCCAATGTGCGTAGGTTGCCTTTTATATATCATAGTGGCCATTGATCACTTTACCAAGTGGGCGCAGCCAAGCCACTGCAATGTGTAAGCGCCAAGTTGCCAACCACCTTCATTTTAGAACACATTATCCACTAACATGGATGCCCTCAGTTCATCCTCACAGACAACAGCACTTATTTGACTGCTAATGTCATTCCCAAGCTGAACGTGCTCATGGGCGTGAGGGGAGTCCTCTCCACTTCATACCACCCTGAGTCAAATGGTATGATAGAGAGAATGAATGGGAAATTATTCTCCATCCTTAGGAAATTGGCAGATACTTGTACCTCAGAATGGTACCTGTTCCTAACTGCTGTGGACTTTTCTTACAATATTTCAATGCACAACACTACCAGGTTTTTGCCCTTTCAGTTGGTATATGGATGCCACCCTGCCATCCTGCCAATCCTGTACTCTGCAATAGGCAATCCTGAAGACATGACTTATCAGCAATACCTAACCAAGTTAGCGGAGACACTGATCAAGCTTCAAGCTGAAACTTTCTCAGAAACCTCCCTGTCCAGAGCAAAGGGCCAGATAGCCAATAACGCAAAGTGCCATCCTTTGATAGAATTCAAAGTGAGAAGCCAGGTTTTATACCACAACAAGGTTGTGGGTCAATCCCATAAGTTAGATAACTTATGGATGGGTCCTTTTGAGGTTATAGAAAAACCTCTCAGGATGCATATACTATTAAGAATCTGGTAGATGGACGTCTCATAAATCCATTACACACCATATTCCTTAAGCCTTTCTTTTTTTTGCCTATTATTGACACCAATTAAACTTTACAAGCTATAACTGAAAATGAAAATAGGAATTGTGAAGCAATACATTTATTCTTGTAAAGGGTCACCCTCCTGATACTCTGGATCACTCTTGTCCTTCTCACTACTACTTGAGCCACTCCCTTGTTGGCTCTTAGGACCAACCACATGTTTTTGACCAGATCCCTGTCTGTTGAGAAGGGATACAAAAATAAACTTGCAACCCTTAGCAAAAATAAGGGTGATCACTTGAAGATACAAGCAACAAACAGCAATTGATTGATGTGAGAAATTGACAAAGGGAATAGAAATCATTGAATGATTGGCGTCAACCTGCCAAATTCCAGAGTCAAGGGGATACACACAAGCCAGAATCACACTGTTGACCATGAAGTCAGAAATATAGTGGTACTCCTGAGGAAGCGGAGCCTGGATGCCACCTATTTTATTATGGAGCTTTTCCCAATGTGTCACCATGTTATCAAAGGTAACCATATGTAATTGAAGATCTGGAGTGAGAGGAAGGTCCCCCACAGATCATACTGCAAACTTCATGTTGCTTGTTCCCACAATGGAGTGCCTCCAAGGCCCAACAAGTTGCTAACTGATTTGACTATCCTGCGCATCAGAATTAGAAATTCCTAGTGATATGTAAAGCTATAGATAAGGGTCCAAAGGCAAAACCCAACTTGTCATTGCCTGCATAGCAAACTCCAGAACAAACCCAGAGACAGACCTATCTACAGAGAAATTCAGTTCCGGGTCCAAGACAATACTTGTGATAAGGAGCGCCTTTTGGAGAAGCTTTGAATATAAAAGTAGGAGGAGAAGAAGTATGTTTTATTGGATGATACTTTAGACTAATATAGGACTAGCTGTGATGGGGATATTAGTTGGACCAAACCCAGGGGCTGGTCATGTGCTGGATGGGTTTGAGTTGTTGGATACCTGGACATTCATGTGATATTGGTTTGTTGCCATTTCTGGTATGTCTAACGGTATATTAAAAAGGCACCAAATTGGGCAATGACTGGATGTTAGGTGTGATGGCAATAGCCGGAATACTTGTACATCCAGACCCTTGACACACCCCTCCCTTAAGGGGTTACTTGGGTACATCAGGAGGGGGCTTTGTCTTGACGGCTGCTGCCTGATGTTCCTGGAGTTGTTTACTAGTGGGCACCAACTGGGTCAAGTGTTCTCCTTTGCTAGGGTGGAGGCGAGATCTGTGGTACTTTTTGGTAATGGGTTCTTTGGCACCCTGGAACTTAACCAGGTAAGTGTTCCTTTCTGGTTAGTATCTGATGATTCTTCCTGGTCCCCTGTGTACTGAGTCTAGTTTCTTTCTGTTCCCGGCTAGGACCCAGACAGGGGAGTTGATAGGGAGTGGGTCCTCTGTTGAGGTTACCTTTTGAGCTTTGAGTCTCTTTATTTTAGCCAGTTTGGCTTTGAGGCGTATGTGTTGTAGATTTGGTGCTTGTTCTACTGTGGGAGGTTTCCCCGGGGGGATCTTCACATATGGCTGTTTATTGTGGGTGACTATTTCTGGCTTGTACCTGTATGTGAGTTCAAATAGTGAGTAGCCTGTCCCTTGATTGATACAAACCTGAGATACTAGTAATGCATGTTTCACGTATAGCAGCCATGTGTCTTTGGCTTTGCCATCCATTATTTTCTCCAGGGTTCTGATAAGGCTGTTGTTAAGGCATTCAACACTGCCGCTGGCCTGTGGCGGCAACTGTGGTAAGTTCAACTCCCTTAAAGTCAACTCCCTGGTACTTGACTCCCTTGAAATTGACTCCCTTGAACTCAACACTATAGTAAAGTGAGAATTCAGCTTTTGCCCTGATTGACTCCCTGGTACTCGACACTTTTTTAATTAACAGATCTTGATGTACTGAAAACTTTTAATATAAAAAATTAAGCTATACAGGTATGGTATACTAAAGTGATCCTAGAAAACTCAAACATGCAATAAAAACGGTACCTTAAATAATAAAATAAGGAGAGTTAAGCAATTATTTCTCATTTTATTATGTAATTTACACTCTTCATTATAAAAATATTTTTTTACCATAAAAATTAAAATTCCAATGAGACAAAAATAAACACAAACACAACAAATAAAGTTATGCAAACTATAGAGAAATATTAATATTTATTTGATATAGTTCATATAAGCACAACTGTGAATATCATGTGTTTTATTTGGAAATTAACAAAAATTAAGATATTTCACTTACTTCCTACTATAAATATTCATCCTAAATCTACCATGTATACATAAAGCAATTATTGATATCTATTTAAGTTAAAAAAATTTAAAATTAAAACTAAAAACTAAATGATCAAAGCTAATAAGTAAAAATTAAAGTTAAAAAGTTAAAAGTTAAAAGTAAAAATCATATAGCTGAGCAAGCAAGAAAGTTTATTCCTCCTCCTTCTTTTCCTGTTTCATTTTGGCCCCTTCCAGTAGGGCAGTGACAATAATCTCAAGCTGCTGCTTAAGCTCAAAGGCCTTGTATTTGTGCTTAGCTGCACCCTGGATTGCCTTGTTGAAGAGGGTACAGCGGGTGGTTGGCTTGGTGGGGGACGCGGTTGGCCAAGTCACGCAGCTTGGAGATGGTCTTCTCCAGCTCGTGCTGCAAGAGGGAAAAGAACTTATTGAATTTGGGGTGGAGCCCAAAGTTGGCTTTGAGGTTTTGTGGTAAGCCTCTAGCGCTGAGGTGGTCTTGAGCTCACCATTCACTGCCTCCCGGTACACATTCCAGCTGGCCTTGGCACAGGCCTTGCCTTGCCTCTGCGTGACAACCTTCCCAATCCACTGGGGCTCAAAGTACTTGAGGAAAGGCTTGAACTCTGGGTGCTTCACTATGTTAGGATCCTTTGAGAGCACCTCTAACCCCATTGCAGTGTGCTCTGGCTTTAAAAAAGCCAAGGCACTAAATTGTGCCAGCACAAATCTGCAGGTGTCCAAAGTATCCCTCCGGCTCAACCTACTAAGCTCTGTGTGGGCCTGCACGTTACAAGCAACTGCTTGGCAGAAGTGGAAGTGGCACCCCTGCACCTCCCCGTTAAACAGCTGCTCAAATGCATTGAACTGAGCAGGCTCAAAGTCCATAATGCATACACAAGGCCCAAGAGCTCTTAGCCTCGCCTTTTCCTCCGAGTCCAGGGTGGCCTGGTCCTTGTCAGAGGCAGGTGGATTGGCATGGATGTGGGGGGAGTCTTCTTGGATTCATCATTGTTGGTGGGAGGAAGGAGGGCAATTTCTTGGCGGAGGATGGAGAATGCACAGGTATAGATGGCCTCAGTGGCCCCGGGAAGAAGGAAGAATGCGAGTGGAATCACCCAGATGTCAATCTGGGCATGAACCATCCAAGCTGCTTAAACATCCAGGGGCAAGTGGCAAAGGTACCATCAACTAGCCAGTTTGACGCCCTTTTTAACTCAATCAGGTTCTGCTGAGTTGAGTAGCAGATTATACGGTCCTTGGCTGCAGGCCCATCATCATGAAGCAGGAAGTGCTCCCCACTAAGAAGCTGTTTAAGCTCATGAGTGAGCGTGAGCTCAGAGAGGACGTCAGAAGCCTTGGGGGGAGGGGGATTTGCAGCAATATGCTTATTGCTGATGAATTTGACCAACTGCTCCTGTGTTGGTACCAACTTGAGATTGTTGGGTTTGAGATGTTGGAGGGCCTTGATGGCCAGATCTGATGCGCAAAGATGAGAGGATGTGGGTATTACTTGCACAAGGTACCACTTTAACATCTGAGTGATTGGATGATTGGGGGGCTCACAAGTGTGCTTCCCTTCTCCAACATTATTCGCTCCCAGCCCTTGGTGTTCAACCAGGCCTTGCAAATCTTATCCTTGCAGACAAAGTGCTTGCTTTTGGTCTGCCACTTTTGGTTGTTGCAATTAAAGATATAATTGTCGGCAACGTAACCAGAGCCGCCCTTTACAGACATGATCAGGAAGTACCAGGGAAAGCGCTTGGGAACTTTAAACTCTCTGTCCACGTTGCAAATGTTGTGGATGGCCAGTGGATCCCAAGCCACATGACCAGAAGCTTTAAACTTCTTGGAGTAATCCTCCGGCTCATCTTTGGGGTCAGATGAAGAAGGAGGGGAAGAGCCATTGGGAGGGGGAGGATTCTTTGAGGCCTGCTTGGATGCCTCCTTTTTCTTACCAGAAGAAGAGGTGGGCTCCTTGGCAGCCTTTGACTTCTTGGTATGGTGCTCCTTGATGGGCTCAGAGTTGGCCTCTGAGTGGTAAAAGGAGTGATCATTAAGATCACTATCAGATTTATTGGGGGAGGATTTTTGGGGGGAAGGTGAAGGGGATGTAGAAGATGAGGGTGGAGGGGGGGAGTGGGAGGAGATGGGGTTGGGGACTTTGCCTTTGCAGGCTTCTTGGCACGCTTGGGGGTGGAGGCAGTTTCTTTGGAGCCTTTGGAGGCTTTGCGCTTAGGCTGCTGGCTGTTCTTGCTTGATTTAGTCTAAAGAAAAGTTTAGAATTGTAAATAAAATGATTGAGAAGATATTGCAAACACAAAGAGGTAAAGCAAAGCAAAAGTTGAATGAAAAGTATGCAAATAAAGTTTTATTTATAAAAAAACATGAAAAAGTAAATAGAAGCAAAATAGAAACTCAAAGTGTAGATATAAAGGTTAAAACATAGAAAATAAGTGAATTTATGATAAAGCATCAAAGATCTTAGGTTCAGCATAACATCTTAGTGTTAAATCAATGTAAAAGTTTAATTGAAAATCAAAAATATATATGAAAATTATATGGAGAGCAGAAGAAAAAGTAGTAGATTATAATAGCAAAAAAATATTATGTGGAATTTTTTTTTATTGAGAGTTGAAAATTCAAACATAGTAAAGTGTCAAGTTTGGCACTGTCAAACAGCCAGAAAAAGCTGAATTCTTACTGTCAAGTATGCCGGAGTCAAGCAGAAACATCAAATTTACTATGTTTTTACATATAAAACTTGCTTAAATTTAAACCAGGTTTGAAAGTTAACCCAAAAGCAAGGCAGTTTTGTATGCTCAAAAATAAAAAAATACAACATAAGTTAAAAAAGTAAATGAGTAGGAAGGTGTTTATTAGTGATAATATTATTCTGTGAGGAATTGGGAGTGAATCATTTATCATAGTGTTGGTTAAAACGTTAAGAAGCTCTCTGTACTAATCCCCAAGTTAAAGTGTCAAGTGGATGAGTGTTGAGTGGCGCTCATAGTGCGTCAGATATTAATTTAGCCTTAATTCTGAGCCTTTGATTAGTTAAATCCAAAACTGATCAGGTGTCAAGTTGATAGAGTCAAACAAAGAAAGTGTCAAGTTTCAGTTTTTTATAAATTGCATATGAAATCTCTTAATAAATTGGGCTTAATTTATGTGGCACCACTTAATCCAAAATCCCAGGAATGACATAATGTAAAACAAGTGGGGCATTTGATTAATGACTTTACTACTAAATCCAGTATAGTGGTGCTTGGGAGCTTAATCAACAACTATGTACACTAATTATAAAAATATAATATTGAATAGCAAATTTTATATAAGTGCATATGTATTTTATTAATAAAATTAATATTTGGCTTAAAAAGTGTTGAACTGGCCACTTTTTCTTTTAGAGTGTTAAACACAGGTTTTTCATTTCTATTAGTAAATTTACTTATAAATTTCCCCTTAAATTGGTATTTTAGCTAACTGATTTATTAAACAGAGTCAAGTTTGAGTAAATTTATTTTTGGTTTTTGGTTTTGAACCCCTAAATTACTAGTAAAAATTAGCTTAAAATTGGTTAAGCCAAAAATACTAATAGATTCACATATGCGGCAATCAACTCCCTGGTACTCAACAAAGTGTCAAGTACCAGGGAGTCAAGTTTAAGGGAGTTGAACTTACCACAGTTGCCCCTGTGGCCTGTAGGGCGAGGTTGTGAAGTGTTTGATGTTTTTTGTTTTTAGATTGTTGTTTACTACGTGGCCTGTTAGCTCCTTTGCTCCACCTGTTATGATTTAGTCTGGAGTGTTGTAGTCTGCTATGATTGCTTTATTGATGAATAAATTAATTGTTTCCGCCTTGTGATCTTTTGTTGCCCAGCAGATGGGCCAACATGTGGCAAAGATGATGGCTACAATTAGAAAATGTTGATTTGTTTTGGTTTCTGGGAAGGGTCCCACTACGTCCAGTCCCCAAACCTTAAATGGTTTAGGGTCAGGTACAGGGTTAACTGTTGGCTGTGGTGCCTTGGTGCTGGCATATTTTTCACATACTGTACACTTTTTTAGAACATCAATTATGTCTTGCTTCAGGTTGGGCTACCATAATATCTCTCTCAGTGTGAGATATAGGTTGTTAGCCTTTTTGTGTCCTAGCAGGCAATGGTGTCTTAGTATAGTGTCAACTCTTTGTGCAAGTGGGATGTATGGAATGTGTTTATCTTTGATGATTTAGTATACCGTGCCATTTGATACGTGGAAATTCTTTTCATTTCTTACTAGTGTGTCATGGGTTAGTTGATGTATGGAGGGGTCCTTTCCCTTTGTCTTGTACTCAGTGTTGTACAGGTTTGACCAGTCAGGGTCCAGGTAGTCAGGGTGATCTTCTCTAGGCTGACATAGTCTAGAGAGAACAACAGCTGTGACTACCTTGCTCCCTTTTGTACTGGATGTCCAGGTTAAGCTGTTCCAGCAAGGACATTCATTTTGCTTGTCGCCGTACAAGTGCATTCTGAGTTTTGAAATAGATTAAGGATTTATGGTCAGTTAGTACTTGGACGTTCAAATCTCCTTCTAAGTAACATCTCCATTTCTTGCATGTGTGGTATATTGCTAGAAATTCCTTATTGTGTATTGGGTATCTCTGCTCAGTATTAGTTAGTTTTCTGCTTTCTTAACATACTGGCAGGAAGTCATGCTGCCCTGGCTGGAAGATGCGCAGGACTGCATCAATGGCAATGTCACTAACATCTGACTCAAGCTTGTAGCACCCGTTGTTATTAGGATATTGCAAGATTGGTGCTCCAATCAAAGCTTGTTTCAATACATGGAAATTATTGTCACATTCTGGAGTCCAAAGATTTTCTTTTTGGCATTACCCTTGGTTAAGTCATTGATTGGTGTGGTTAGTTTTCTGCAGTCTTTGATTTATTTCCTTAGGTAAGCTACTATTCCAAGAAAGCATCTTACTTGTTTAAAAAAGGTGGGGTGTTTCATATTATCTATGACTCTTATTTTGTCTGGATCTGCTTTGATTCCACTGTCAGAGACAATGTGGCCCAAGAACAAGAGTTCCTTTTCCATAAATATGCACTTACTAGGCTTAGCGTATAGTTTGTGCTTTGCGAGTCAATCAAGTGTCTTGCGGACATGAGTGAGGTGTTCCTCTTTTGTTTTTGAAAATATGATGATGTTGTAAAGGTAACATAATGTGTTTGAGAGTCCATTTAGTGCCTGGTTCATCATGGTGACAAATGTTGTGGGGGTGTTGGTCATCCCAAAGTTCATACCCCTACACTTAAACAACCCAAATTGTGTGTGGAACGCGGTTTTTGGTATGTCCTTTTCTTTGACTTCAACTTAGTTGTAACCAGATGTGAGGTTAATTTCCAAGAAAATTTTCGCTCTGGAGAGCCTTGCAAATAGGTCTACAATGAGGGGAAGTGGGTATTTATTCTTTACTGTACTTGCGTTTTATGCTCTGTAGTCAGTAACTAAGCAAAGAGATCCTTCTTTTTTCTTTACAAAGAAAACTGCTGCCCCCATGGGGATTCAGACGGGCAAATGAATCTTTTGGCTAGGTTGTCCTCAATGTGGGCTTTAAGTGTTTGGGTCTCCATGGGGGAGAGTCTGTGGAGGGGTGCAGGTTTGGGCATAGTTTTACACAAGTCAATGTCATGTTTAAATCCCGTTTGGGGGGTAGCTTGGTGAGTTCCTCTTTGAATACATGGGCGTATTCATTTAGGAGTGCTACAAGTTCTGGGCATTGAATATTTTGTTCTTTGTATATTATTGAATTCAGTGTACCTCACTATATGGAGGGTACTATATTTAGTTAGACATTCTGAGCTGTCTTGGGTTATGACCTGGACAAATAAGTGTCTCTTAGAATGATGTTGTTGGGTTCTTTGAGGATATTTAAATTGACTCCGTTGTGTTTGATGGTCATGGTTTTTGTTTTCCAACATACGCTGGAGTTCACTTGGGTAAACCAGTCCATGCCTGCTACAATGTCATATTTTATGTTGTTAATGACAAGTCCTTTGATGGATGTTTGTATGCCTTGGAGGTCAATTATGAAGGGAGTTGTTTTGCGTTTGAGTAGAAGCTTTAATTTATCTGCTATTCTGGCATATTTGAAGTTGGATTTGACAACTGGTATTTTGTACTTGGTTACAAACGGTTTGCTTACCATAGTGTATTGTGTATCAGAGTCAGATAAAACTTTATGTGTATGTGATTTTTTTGCATGGGTAGGGAGTAGTTGTGAGTGATCGTTAATTTTTAAGTTCATAAAAATGGAGGATTGCAGGGCACAGGGAATGCGGATAGCAAAGTTTTTGCCTTGGTGCAATTTCTTGTCAAGTTGGGGGAGACAGGGGCACTTAATACTGTTCCCCCTCCTCTTTTCCCTGTTCCTCTTTTTTGAGACCTTCAAGGTCAGAGAATTTGGGGTCAGATTTGTAGTGGGTTGCTACTTCAGCGTTGTTAACTTTGGTAGTGTCCTCTTTCTTGGGACAGGAGCGGTTTGCGCTTTGGCTACAATTGCCATTGTTACAATTAGAGTTGCCATTTTTATGGTTGGTATTTTGGCGTTTATTGCCATTGGAGTTTTCTCTGCATTGCCATTTGAGGAGCGGTTGACGTTGCGTGCAGCATATTCCATGTTGGCGCGTTTTTCAGCGCGCTTGGCTTCAGCAATGAGCGCAGGCATGGAGATGTTTGCTTCTGGGCAGATGAGGGCAGCAACAGAGGGTTTCAGTCTGTTGATGAATGATGCTCTGGTGTGTACTTGTCAGCTTGTGCTTGGTTTTGGATTTTGCAATGTATTTCTTCAAATTTGTTGGCGTAGGCTGCAATAGTGAATTTTTTGAGGAAGGTCACTGAGCTGTATTGCAATATCTTGAAGAGATTAAGTGACAAGGAAATTGTGGGTGATGTTGGCTTTGAACTCTTCCCAGTTGTCAAGCTGGTCGTTGGTTTGTAAGCCAACCCAGGTGGCAAACCAGTTATCTGCAGCCTCATATAGGCACTTGCTGGCTTCCTGGACCCATTTTTCATGGGGGATGCGGTTGGCGCAGAGTTTAGCAGCTGAGTGGTCTAGCCTGTTGATAACATTTTCCTTGTTTTTTCCAAAGAACTTGTAGATACCAATGTATTTGGTGTTGGTAACTTCACCTGTGATAGGTGGTATTGTGTTTGTTTGTGGTTGAAGAGAGCAACTGTATTGAATAATCTTGGTGCATGCTTTGGGCTTGACCAGACCTTCAAATACGGTGCATCCACTAGGTATATATTTGTCAATGTTGTGGGCGCAGAAGTACGTTTTCCAGGTTTCCTGGGATGTGGCCTGGTTGAGTACGTGGGCAAAGGTGGGCAGGTTATGTTCAGTCATTTTCTCTTTCATTGGCGTGGTCAAAAACTGTAGTGCTACCAGTGATAAGGTGCACCTTTGGGGGAAGCTTCAAATATAAAAGTAGGAGGAGAAGAAGTATGTTTTATTGGATGATACTTTAGACTTATATAGATTTAGCTGTGGCGGGGATATTAGTTGGACCAAACCCAGGGGCTGGTCATGTGCTAGATGGGTTTGAGTTGTTGGATAACTGGACAGCCATGTGATATTGGTTTGTTGCCATTTCCGGTATGTCAAACGGTATATTGGAAAGGCACCAAATTGGGTAATGACTGGATGTTAGGTGTGATGGCAATAGCTGGAATACTTGTACATCCAGACCCTTGACACTTGATAAACCCTGATTGAGTTCCTCAATTTTCCCTTGCTCATTCACTGCATAGAAGCTGGAAGAAGAAAGAATAACTATATTTTTTAATTTCTGGCGGGGACAATCTTGTATAATAAGGGATAAGAACAGAGGAATAATATCCTCCCCAACAAAAAAGTCCAAGAAGGAAACCCCATCCTTACCATTTTGGTATTGGTGATGAAGAGGCTCTTGAGTATTGTCAAATACATTGGCAGATGTGTGTCTCATGGTTTGGCAGCTTAGTGGTACCCCTGAGCTCACCACTGCCAGTGATGGAGGCTTCTCAAAGACTTGTCTGCTAACCATCTCCTTCACTGAAGCAACCATCACCTTCTTTGTACAAGGTTCTGCTGGCTCTTTTCTGGGACACTTTTTAGGAACTGGTTGGATCCTGAGGCTCAACAGCTACTGCTCCTTAGATACATCAAACTTTAAAGCCACCAAAAAGTCCTTTTTTTTCTGGTCCTCTGTACAAGATGGATCATCCAAACCAGTAAAATCCAATTCATTATCCCCATCTCAGATCCCGCGGATCAACACCCGCCTGGCTTTGTGGGAAAGACTAAAAAAGATATCTTGTCTTCTTCAGACATTTTGGCAATATAATGACAGGCATACATCTTGTTGGTGTATACTGAGTAGTTTGAGATGTTATCTATATGCATAAGGTCTCAGAACAAAGAGGAATAATGATCAGTCTAGCCGTGGGAAATATCAGGACTTTGTAATAATATGGTAAACTTTACCATCATTCCCCTGAATGATTGGCTACAGACAGCCAATTTGCACATAGCTGTCAAGCTTAAGGAAAGTACTAGTTGATCACATCAATAGCTTTGGGTAATTAGAATATTAATAGTTACCCCAAAGCTTGATTGTGATAATTCTGGACTTCTTATTGGGTTGCACTTACGCCAATAAGCTTGATGGTTCTCAAATATGATTTTAGGACAAGCCTCTGCCAAACATTTGTGCCTAGACTCAAATCAGAACATACAACTAATATGGAAGGTCATTTAAAAGAATAATGCAGAAGGCAAAAACCTATTGGTAGGGTAACTAAATCTTGCATATGCATGAATTTTAGATGTGATGCAGCCAAGACTGTAAGGTCTTGCCCATAGTGGTGCAAGATTATAAATTAAAGCTTGCAATGCATTGGGGTTAAGATTCAAAAGGTATAAGAAAGTGGGAACTGTCTGTAGTATAATATTACAGAATTCAGCCAGGAACTTATAATGAGTTACAAAAGGAGTGATAGAGTTTAAAAACATAAGAAAATAAGATAAAATGAGGTGTTTAATAGTGAACAATTAGTAACTAAGGGAATGTTGATATTAGGATACTCTCCATTGGCAAACTGGTACATATAACTATTAAAGAATTCCTTAAGGGAAAATAATGGATACAACAAGCCTAAGGCTAGTTGTTTTACAACTTCCATTTATCCAAGAAAAGAAAAGAAAATTTTTAAAATGAATTAATAAAAATGTATAAATTTCTAAAAATTAAGATCTCAAGTTAAAATTGATAAATAATTGAAGGGTAGAAATCACTTAGAATTTTGGCTTAAAGCCTACTCTTTACAAGCTCTTTATTTATAGAGAAGTCCTTACCAGTTGTGTAAATGATAGTCATGGGGAAAGCAGCCAAGGACAGGAGCAACTGGAGAAGTTAGAACAGTCCTGGAGTAAGGAGACAACAGAAAACCAATATGAACACAGATCAGTACATAAGCTGAGAAGAGCGGCATTGACATAAGCAGGAGACTCAAAAAGTAAGTAAATTGCGATAATTTTCTGGATTTGAAGTAGAATATATAAAGCTAATCAAATATCTAGGAAATAAGGAAGACAACAACAGCAATTTTTACGCAAATTGGCGTAAAAATATATAAAATACTTTAAAATACTTAATTATTAACATTTTAACTTAAAATTTCAATAAGAAAGATTAAATCAAAGCAAAAAATAAAGAAATGATTTAAAGAGCCTGCACTTTGGGGCAAGGCATGGCATTACCCCCTCCAGATCCAAGCTCAAGATGTGCTTGGATATAGGAATTGAGGGCCTCAGAACAGTTTTCAAGGTTGGACAATGACTCCCAAGAACTCTCTTCAATGGAATACTCTTTCCAAAGAACAAGGTATTGGAGTTTAACATAGTGATACCAATGGTTAATAATGGACTTAACCTCATACTCAGGAGTTCCCTCAACCATGTGAGGGGGAGGTGTTTCATTATTCTTATGGGAAGGGGAGAGTTGTTCCATTGTTCTGATGGGAAGGAGGGGGAACAGTCTGGAGCTTGAGGAGGAAAACATGGAAGACGTCGTGAATGTGATATCCTGGAGGAAGTTGAATACAGTATGCAACATTTACAATCTTTTCTGTTACAATAAAAGGCCCTATAAATTGGGGAAAAGCTTACAAGAGGGCCATCTGATAGGAAGATTCTTTGTATTTAGTTATACAAGGTTGTTGACTTGGATGCTCCTTCCTTCTCAACGGTGATAGTTGGCCTGAACCTTATAAACCTCAATAGCCTTAGAGAGATTCTCCTTTAAGGGATTTTGGGATGCGTTTTAGCTGGACCAGAAACTCCTTGGCTGACAGGGAACAGACAGAGGAGATGACAAAAGGGATAAAGGAAGGAGTATAGCCTAAATTTGCCATGAAAGGGGCCATCTTGGTAGAGAAATGGGGAGTAGCATTGTAGGAATACTGAGCTAAAGGTAAGTGGGAAGCCAAATTGTCTTGTTTTTTGTTAGAAAATCAGCAAAGAAAACATTCTAGTGTCTGGTTTTTATGTTTGGTTTGCCCATCAGACTGGGGATGATAGGATGTGCTAAGGGAGAGGTGAACACCTAGCTGGATCATAAACTCTTTCCAGAACAGGGAAAGGAATTGTGGCCCACAATTAGAGACAATATCTCTTGGAGTGCTGTAGTGAATAAAGGCGTGTTTAACAAAGAGGAAAGCAGTCTGCTTTGTGGTAATGTTGGAATTACAAGGAGCAAAAATAGCCTGCTTTGAGAATCTGTCTACAATGACCATTATGGTGTCAAAACCATAATACTGAGGAAGCTGGACAATTTAATACAAAGAGACAGACTGCCAAGGACCAGAAGGGACCAGAAGGGGGCAAAGAAGACCCACAGGTTTCTGGGTGGAGCGTTTGTTTCTCTGGCAAATCAGGCAACTACTGACATATGACTTGACAAAGGTGGACATCTTTGGTCACCAGAAGTGATTAAGGAGTTTAGAAAGGGTTTTCTTATTATCTGGAGTGGCCTGCAGCAAGGGAATGATGGAACATGATGGTTAGTAGCTGTTGAAGGTCCAGGGAGGGAACTACCAAAAGGCTGTTGAAGTATAATACACTATCTAGCAGAGAGAAAGAAGGGTTTGTGGCTGCCTCATTGTTTGTACAAGTGTCAATAATCTGGGACAAGGCCTTGCCAGAAATCTGGTATTTGTGGATTTGCTTCAATATATTGGGAGTTGCGGTACTGATAACATTGAGTTCAAGGAAACTCACAGGCAGGAGGAACATCTTGGTGTTAAGGAGTTTATAGTCTTCATCAACATTGGATAATAAAGGGTGACAACTAAGTGCTTCAGGTAGGGTATTAAGTATACCCTTATTGTATACAAGCTTGAAGCAAAATTTTGACAGCTTCAATACCCATCTAGCGTGTCTCTGGGAGATGTGGCGCAACTTGGTAATGTAAAGCAAGTTATTATGGTCCATGTAAATGAGGAAAGGCTTTTCAAGTCCCTTATGGTACAACGCTAATGCTTTAGTGTCTTGATGATGACAAGAAGTTCCTTGTTGTGTACGGGGTAGTTTTGAGAGAATTATGCAGCAGGGTGTTGCATCCCATCCCCCCAAGCTGAAGGAGAACACCGCCAATGGCATAGTTGCTGGCATCAGTCTCAACCAAGAAGGATTTGGGAGGATTAAGCATCAGGAGAATGGGAGTGGAGACAAAGACAGCCTTAGTAGCATCAAAAGCAAGCTGGGCCTCATGTGTCCAGACAAAAGGAATGTAAGGAGAATTAAGGGTAGTGAGAAGCGAAACTAGAGAAGAAAAATTTTCTACAAACTTACAGCAATAGTTTGCCAACCCAAGGAAACCACAAAGTTGTGAGCAAGTCTTGGGAACAGGCCAGTCTTGAATGGCCTCAACCTTAGAGGGGGAGACTGCAAAGCCGTTTTTAGTAATCACGTAGCTTAGGAAGTCCACCTCAGCGCAGAAGAATAAACACTTTGATAATTTTACAAATAGGTTGTATTCTAAAAGTCTCTGGAGGACCTGGCTGACGTGGGCAAAATTATTGGGGATGGAGGAGGAGTATATGAGAATATTATCAAGATAAAAGACAACAAAATTGTTAAAGAAGGGGATAAGTGCCTCATTCATTAAGGCCTGAAATGTTGACAGAGCGTTGCATAATCCAAAGGGCATTACATTGTACTCATACAACCCAAATGGGGTACAGAACACAGTCTTCTATTTGTGGCCAGGAGAGACTCTGACCTGTTGAAAGCGCTTTGGAGGTCAATCTTAGTATATACAGAGCTATCAGCAAGGCAATTGATCAAAGCCTCAGCAGAAGGAATAGGGCATCTATCCTTGATTTTGATCTTATTGAGTGCTCTATAGTTGACACAAGGGTGCTTAGAGCCATCTGATTTACTAACAAAGAAGATGGGGGAAGAACATGGAGACATGGACTGTTTGATGAAGCCTTTGGAGAGTTTGTCATTGATGTAGTTCTTTAGTATGGTGCTGTCTGAGTCAGAGAGGGGTATAAGCCTTCCCCAGGGAAGAGTGGTGCCTGGTTTAAGGTTTATCTGGATATTGTAGGGCCTATGAGTAGGTAGCAAGTTACATTCCTCTTCACTAAAGCAATCTTTGGAGTCAGAGTAACAATAAGGTAATCCATCCTTGTCATTGGAAGAAAGAGTATCCAGGATTGTACTAGGTATGGTAGTCAGGTTCAGTTTGGAAGGATTTGGGCAAAGAGTACCAGATACAATGTTGCAACCAAGCTTCCAGACTTTCCTGCCAATGTATCTTACAATACACAGGGGGCGCTCAATGAGTCTCCCCTTGACGTATCTAATGACATGAAGCAATCTGATAGCAATTTCAAATGATGGGCACTTCATCCTAATTAGGAGAGCTACCAATTTGACCTGCTGATCCCCGCACAAGTTATTCCTTGGCTTCAAACCTTACCTGGAACATGCCACTATGCCACCCCCTTGTGGCCTTATGGCTTTCCCATATGGTATAATAATCACAATATTCTACAATAAATAATACCTTATTCTATTCATTCTTGTCCTTTCTATTGGACTGTTGTCTTCCCCAATTCAAATACTGAACTCTCATTGATTCAGTTGCAACAGTGGTAGCAGCGGTAAGTTATGACCTACCTAAAACAAAATTCCCCCCAAGAAAGGACAGAGTATGGGCCATATGGCTACTCCCCATCAAGAGCTTTTCCTGCCAATCCCTGAGGGGGACATCCCAGACAGATAAATTATTTACCAAGATCAGTTGGTTCTTATGAGTGTGTATAATTGACTCCGCCTTGGACAGTGTGATTCCCTTGTTGCCCTTCCCCAGTTGGATATTTTGCAACGCATGCTCAACCTCCAGCTGGAATCCTTTACGGGTGGGGTCAAAGGAGCTGACATCATAAGTTGGCTCCACTCCACTGAAACTTGCCTCTGTGTATGTCAGGTACCTGAGCCTATGTGGGTTGCCACCACTTTAGGCCGCCTTACGGGACCTGCTGCAGTTTGGTTCACCACCTGGGCCAGTCAAGAAATAGAAATCACCTGGGCTTCATTCAGGGATGCCGTGAAGTCCCGCTACAGAAAGACATTCTTGCCAATTTTGGTAGTGACTCCCCTCCTGGCTATCAAATAGACTGGTTCTTTTCCCAAGTACCTTGCCACCCCCAAGGCTGTAATTAATAGAAACATCATGCTTCTGACCCTAATAATCAATGGGTTCAAGCCCCATATATGTAAGTGGGTCCTGTAGGTTGTTGCACCTCCATTAATGACTGTTACAAGGCCATTGTGGAGGCTAACAATCAGGCTTTGATGGGCTTCTTTTGTACTAGTGACGCTCCACCTCAACCTTGTGCAACACCTGGTAATGGCCACAACCAAGTGGGCCGCTGCCAGCCCTGTCAGCAGGAAAATGGTGTCAAATGCCCCCGCAGGGGGAACTACAGCTAGCACAAATTGAGGACCAGGGAAAATCCTGAGGGTTGTAGCTACAAGAGGCTCTACAATCCCACTTGATCCTTTCTCTCAATCCCTGCTTGCAAAGAACCCCTGCAACTACAGTATACACAAAGTTGAAACCCTTGATGTCTTCCAGGTTCATAGTGACAACCCTGTGCTTCAAGAAAGTCACTCTCCCAATAAAGTAACCTGCTTGGCTTATCTCTTCTGTTTTTGTGGGAATACCCACAAACTATTGGTAGATAACGGGGCCAACCACACCATGGTTTACCAGGTGTTTGCTGACTCTCAACAATTAGACCAAGTGCCAAGCAGATTCAAGGCAGTGCAAGTAGCTGATTCCTGTAGAGTGGCAATTACCCATGAGACAGTATTCTTCTCTGTGAGAATGGGGAACATCCAGGTTAAGATCTCTGGGCCAATCATGACAGGGGTCAGCCGTGACGTAATTGCTGGCCTTGACTGGCTTTGTCATAATTGCCCCTACATTGACTGGGATACATCTGTTATCACCCTCAATAGAAATAGGGTGGGATTTCATATTTACCCTGTCAAAATGAGCAAGCTTATCCAAGATACTGTGTTTTTTAGAATAACAGAGACAGGCTCATACAATTTCAAGGGGGGAAACTAGACTTTCTCCAATTCTCAGTCAAAGTTATCCACACTGAACCATTGGCAGCCCCTCCCTTGACCACTTCATCTCCACCAGCACTTGCCACAATCCTTGAGGAGTATAAGGATGTTTTCAGTGAAACACTAGACCAACCAACTCCTCCCCAAAAGATCAAGAATGCTGTACAACTCCAAAGGCTGTTAACTAAAACATACCCCTTATATTGTCTTAAACCAAAAGAAGATGAGACCCTCCACCAGCACCTTGTGGACGCACTTGACAAGGGCTTCATTTGCCCCTTGCTCTTTCCATATGTGTTACAGTAGAAAACCAAATGGAAGGAATAACACACCCCCATAAGACCAGAAACCAACAAAGAACCGCCGCCAAACCCTTAAGAGAAAAGGACAGCTTAAATGCTGTAATTGACAAAAAAATGGGTCAAAGCTGGGGTTGCTCAAATAGCCCTGAAAAATCTGGATCCATCATATTTTTATTCAAATAACTATGACAAGAAAATCACCTGTTATATGTTATTTGGTGATGAAAGTGCTTGACTCGCTAGTTGCTGGAATTTTTTGAATTATAATGTCATTGACGTAAATTGCAATGCAGGACCTAAAACTGCTAAAAATATTTGTATCAGCCAATCAGAAGTCATGGAATCCCCTCCCCCCATCCTGAACTCCCTTAAGACTTTCCCTATTCCCCTCTAGAAACTTGTTTTTAGATATCTTACTCACCTTGGAATAAAACAGAAAATAACCCTCATATTTGTGTATTTGGGCCTGTTGGCCCCTGTCTTCAACAATATGGCTGGGAAAATGGTTCAGATGGCTTTGGACTCTTTTGCTGTCACTTGGCCCGCCTTTTACATCACATTGCCCACTCATCATTATTCTAATTTTCTGCTGAAAATGATCTTCTTGACTTTGATCTTGATCTCCATCTTACGTTCCACAGGTTGCAGCTCCCAAATGTTTAAGCCCCCTCCCAATTTGGCTTACTGCTACTCAAACAATTAACTCTGTGTTTATTATATCCACATAATTTTTCTTTGAATAGTGCAGCTTGTCATCTAGTTCTAACAATACATGGTAGCTGTCTTCTTTGTAGCCAAGAAAGACGGGTCCCTTTGCCTGGTCACAGATTATTGCGCCTTAAATGAGGTGACTGTTAAGAATAAGTACCCCTTGCTGTTGATTGACAACCTGTTTGACACACTCTCAGGTGCAAAGATCTTTAGCAAGATTGATCTCACTGCGGGGTACAACCAGGTCCGCATTGCACCAGGGGATGAGGCAAAAACTGCCTTCTGCACACACTACGGGTAAATTTGAGTGTCAATTCATGAACTTTGGAATGACCAAAGCTCCTTCCACCTTTGCCATGTTGATGAACAAAGACTTTGAGGATCTGATTGGGAAATGTGTTGTTGTGTACTTTGACAACATTAGTGCCTTCAGCCAAGATCAAACCACGCACCTCCAACACCTCCGTGCTGTCCTCAACACTTTTTGTAAAAATCAGCTAAAAGCTAAACCCTCCAAATGTGAGTTTCTCAAGTTGGAGTTGTTATTCCTTGGGAACACCATCTCTGCCCAAGGGATAAAGTCTGACCCTGCCAAAATAAAGGCAATCACCAGCATGCTGCCCCCACTGATGTGGGCCAGGTGCAGACATTCTTAGGCATGGTTGCCTACGTGCGCAAGTTCATTCCCAATTGCAGGAAACTGATTGCATCTCTCACTGAGCTCCTCAACACCAAACAGCGCTTCTATTGGACCCCTGTCAGAGATTGAGCCTTTGAGACATTGAAGCAAAGACTTACAACTGTGCCTGTATTGCAATACCCCAAAAAGAACCTCCAAAATGAAATCAAGACTGATGCCTCTGAAAGAGCCATAGGGGGTGTGCTACAGGTAGAAACTGATGAGGGCACCTTCCTCCCCGTGGCATATGAGTCCAGGAAGCTCACTGACCTGGAACAACATTATCCAATACAAGATAAATAATTAGCGTCAATCATGCACTACGTAGAGAAGTGGTGCTGTTACCTAGAAGGGGCTACTTTTTCACCCTGTGTCCTGGAAAATCACAAATCACTCCAATACTTCAACATGCAGTCCCACTTGACACGCTGCCAAGAAGGCTGGGTTGAGCGTATATCCCCCTACCAATTGTGCATTGAGTACAAGCCTAGGAAGGAACTTGTCACAGCTGACGCCCTCTCACAACTCTACGTAGCGTCCATCACTGGGGATGACAGCTTGGATCCAGATTGGCCAATGTTGTATCTCTGTCCTGAAGCAACTTGTTACAAAGGCCTTAAATCAGTAACCATCTCCAAGCTGAAGGACAACAAGAGCCAGTTCACCACCAATGCTGGCAACGTCTGCTGCTGGGCAGAGACAGGTGAGAAGAAGCCTTACATTACCACCACACAACAAGACAAAACAATATTGCATTATCACTGCACCTTGGGTCACATCAGAGGACGCAACTTCTTCAAGATCATGAAACAAAAGAGTTGGTAGCCATGTATGCGTCAAGACATCTTGGATCTCCTTGAAACATATGTGCTGTGCAAAAAAGAATACATCCAAACCTGCACCCCCAAAGTCTGTCCTGCCCATCAAAGACATGGAACCCTTCAAACAGTGGGCCCTTGACATTGTTTGACCCCTCCTTGAAGACAATATGGGGAAGAAGTTCATCATTACGCCATCAATTACTTCACCTGTTGGCCAGTAGTGTGGGCAACAACTAATCACACTGCCACCACCATCACCTGCTTCATTAGCAAAGAAATTGTGGCCTGCTTTGGGCAGCCCAAACGTCTCATCACGGATGATGGCCCCAAACTTGTTGGACATGTCATGAAGGCATACTGCGCCAAGAATGCACTCCAACAGATAGTCACAACTCCCTACCATCCACAAGCCAATGGACGTGTAGAGCAACTAAATGGCTTGCTGGTTCAACTGATTGCCAAGCTCTCACAGGAACACCCCAATACTGCGTGGACTGAACACCTGCCCACTGCTCTACTTATTTACGAGCAAGAATCAACAGAGGCTACTGGGTTCAGCCCCAGCGCCTTGGCTCTGGGACGCCTGACAGTTTGACGGGAGTGGAACAGGGGAAGTTACGGTCCACAGTTCCCAGAAAGCCTCTGTTGACAACTCCATCCCTGTACCAATAGCGTGCCAAAGCCTGGGAAATTGAACACAAGCAAATTGAAGGAGGGACAAAGCACCTTGAAGCCAGATACGCCGTAGGGGACCCCATCTACACCCTCAACCCCAATTCAGCCAAATTAGAGCCCAACCACCTGAGGCCCTTCAAGATAGCTGCGGTATATGACAATCACACCTATCAACTTAAAGATGCCCAAGGAAACACCAAGAAACTTCACCACAATTGCTAGTGCCCCTGCTGCGCCATCCCCACACAAAGGTTGTTTGTGCTGACCTTCCTGAATCTTCCTCAGACTCTGATCCTGGTGTCCGACAACAAGCAGGGGGCAAGGGGGGGGTGTTACAACCAAGTTTCTAGACTTGCCTGCCAATGTATCTTACAATACACAGAGGACGCTGAATGAGTTGCCCTTTGATGTACCTAACAACATGAATCAATCTGATGGCAATGTCAAATGACAGGCACTTTATCCTAATTAGGAGAGCTACCAATTTGACCTGCTGATCCCCGCACAAGTTATTGCTTGGCTTCAAACCTTACATGGAACTTCCCACTATGCTACCCCCTTGTGGCCTTGTGGCTTTCCCCATATGGTATATTAATCACAATATTCTACAATAAACAATAGCTTATTCTATTCATTCTTGTCCTTTCTATTGGACTGTTGTCTTCCCCAATTCAAATACTGAACTCGCATTGGTTCATTTGCAACAACAAGAGGTAGCAATTTGACAACATCATTGCACGTAAATGAAATCATGTTTTTTGGGTAATCAAAGTTAAGCAAAGACTCTCTCAGCCACGGGAATCCAAGGATAAATGGGAAAGATAAGTTGAGGGAGGAGTTATACGTGACGTGGAATGGAGAGCCCTCCAAGTCAATGGTGACAGGTTAGAGGATAGGTGTGGCGCCAGTAAAGATGCTATTTCCTACCTTAATGTCAAGGGATCTGAAAGTGGGGAGTCCAATTAGAATAGCAAGTTTTTCTTCAATGAGGTTGGCATTGGTGCCAGTATCAAGAAGATCAAGGACCTTGATCTTTCCCAAAGGTCCATGAATAGTTATTAGAATAGTGGGTGACTTGGAAGTGTTGCTAAGGGAAAGCAAGGTGAGAATTGAGGTTTTTTTTGACAAGGGGGGAACACTTGGAGAGAGGGCAGGCTGGTAGAAGATGATCCTTTGATCCACAGTAGGAGCAGATTTTATTGTTCCTTCTTCTAAGGACTTTCTTGGCAGTAAGGCAAAACCCTCCCCCAGCCTTTGGCTTGGTGCTATGTGAAGGGGTTGAAGAAAGCAGTACCTTGTCTGGTATAGACAACTGAGCTTCAGGGGATAGGTTAGAAGAAGGATGTGTTTTTGAGGAAAGGTATCTTTGGTTCCACTTAACCACCTCTCTGATAAGGGGTTCCAACTCATTGGGGAGGTTGTGGTGGACCAAAAATTCCTGGAGAGACTTGTTGAGGCCTATCTTGTAGAAGCTGCAAGCCTTGACGTTGGAGGCTTTTAGCCTTGACTGAAGAGATCAAAACTTCCTGTTGTATTTGCCAAGTGAAAGCGGCCCTTGTGTGAGACCTAAAAACCAGGAAGCAGAGGGGGTAAATGACTCTTCTTCTTCTCCAGAGAAGGATAGGAGGGAACTGACAAATAGATCATAGTTCTGGAGGATACCTGGGTTGTGTATCAAGTGAGAGCTAAACCAATCTCTGTAGTGACTGGTGAGCTTCTCTACAAGATAGTGGACCTTCTGGGAGCTGGTGGAGAACTCGGATCTGTAAGCAGTAAAGTGGTCCTTTGCATAAGCTAAAGTGTTAAAAAAACTAGGGGGTGGAGAACTATGAGCTAAGATATTGAGAACTACTGTTTGGCTTGTGTAGGAAGTAGAATTATGTCCCTCTTAATTACAAAAAACTTTATCATATAACCAACTGAGTAAAAAAACTACTAAAATAACAATGTTACAATAATGATAGAGAGAAAAAAGGCTAAAAAGATAATAGAAGAGATGTGAAAAGTATTGTCAGGGTCAATCCCATGGGAAGCCAAAATAATGTAAGGTCTTGCCCATAGTGGTACAAGGTTATAAACTAAAGCGTGCAGAGCATTGGAGTTAAGATTCAAAAGGTATAAGAAAGTAGAAACTGTCTGTAGTATAATCTTACAGAATACAGCCAGGAACTTATACTGAGATACAAAAGGAGTGATAGAGTTTAAAAACCTAAGAAAAGAATATAAAATAAGGTTTTTTATAGTGAACAATTAGTAACTAAGGGAATTTTGATATTGGGATACTCTCCATTGGCAAACTGGTACATATAACTATTAAAAGATTCCTTAAGGGAAAATAATGGATACAACAAGCCTAAGGCTTGTTGTTTTAGAACTTTCATTTATTCAAGAAAATAAAAGACAAATTTTAAAATGAATTAATAAAAATGTATAAATTTCTAAAAATTAAGATCTCAAGTTAAAAATTGACAAATAATTGAAGGGTAGAAGTCACTTAAATTTTTGGCTTAAAGCCTACTCTTTACAAGCTCTTTATTTATAGAGAAGTCCTTGCCAGTTGTGTAAATGATAGTCATGGGGAAAGCAGCCAAGGACAGGAGCAACTTGAGAAGTTGGAACAGACCTGGAGTAAGGAGGTAACAGAAAACCAGTATGATTGCAGATTGGTACGTAAGCTGAGAAGAGTGGCATTGCCATAAGCAGGAGACTCAAAAAGTAAGTAAATTGTGAAAGTTATTCTGGATTTGAAGTAGAATATATAAATCTAATTGAATTGTTAGGAAATAATGAAGACAACAACAACTGCAATTCAAACATGAATTGAAATAAAAATAGGTAAAATACTTTAAAATACTTAATTATTAACATTTTAGCTTAAAATTTCAATAAGTAAGATTAAATCAAAGCAAAAATAAAGAAATAATATTAAAGAGCCTGCCCTTCAGGGCAGGGCATGACAAAGACCCTGTTATGATAGGCTGGGGTCCAGTAATCAATTGAAGTCTTGTGCCAGACCAGCATGGCTGCCTAACTCTGGGGGCTGAAACTAGCAATCTTGGGAACAGATAGGCTAACTAGTAAGAGTTAGAAGCATCAGATAATAATCTAGCAAGAGGTCTTATCCACCTTATAAAAGGTGCTTTCCTAATTAGAGATTGAGCAGAATATTCACCCTTATAGATAGAGAAACAACATCTCTATCAGTGTATCACTACTAGTTGCTATCTAGTAGTCAGAAGTATCCAAGTAGAGCATGTTGCCAACTACTTGCAGACCCAGTGTATTTTCTCCTACAGAAAAACAGGACACTGCCAGGCTGTGGCTGTATTCTAGACCCAATTGGTAGCTAAAAATTGTTGTAATAAAATCTCCAATCAACATCCCTATTACAATGACCAATAATAAAGATCTTTCCCTCAAGACCAGAAATCTTGACAAGCTTTAATTTTTACTTTCTTTGATTTATTTTAAATATAATAGATTTTTAGGTATAGCTGGTAAGTTTCAAATGAATAATTATAGTTGAAAGTGAATGAAATGCCTTAATTTTTGTCAATTTCCTAGTAAAACATAAATATAGTTTTAGTTGTGCTTATATAAAGTATCAAAAAAATATTATAGTTTTCTTATTTTTATTGATAATTTTATTTCAGTTTTTCTTTTCTTTGTTTCATTAGAAATTTAATTATTATGGTAATAAAAATATTTTTATGACAAAGAGTGTTTTTTACATGATAAAATGGGAAATAATTGCTAATTTCTCCTTGTTCTTATTAGTTAAAGTATATTTTTATTGCATTTTTAACTTTCTGGAGTCAGGGTTTAGTATACTATAGTAGTATATATTGATTTTAAAAAAGCTTTCAATAGATCAAGTACTGTTAATTAAAAATGTGCCAACTTCCAGGAGTTGATCTGGAAAAAAGCCAAATTCTCACTCTAATTAATAGTCAACTACCAGAGAGCCAATTTCATCAAAATTTCCCTTTTAAGACCCATGATTGAACCCATATTCTGCACCTCCCTTGTTATTCTTTATATCTATATACTACATTTTGGGCTATATGAGTGGCTCCTTTGGGCGCTTCAAACCTATAGCCAAGTTTACTAGATTAATGATGATATTATGATCTTTCACCTTTCAAATATCAGGCTTCTGATTCAGCTGGTGCCCCATGATTGATTTCCAACTTCCCCATAATTTATGGGGTTTTACACCAAACTATATGATACCAAATCTTATCTCATTAATAATAGCATACAGCATACATCAAGAAGCCCCTATCACCCTCAAAATATTTTAGAGTCAAATGATTAAAAAGATCTCTGTTAGAAGACCTCAGTAAGTTATCTATCAAAAGCCCCTTTTTCTTGAACAAAAATGAGCCCAACTACACTAATGGTCTGTTGTACTTAAGTAAATTTAAACACCAGAAATAAAAATACAAACTAGTCTCTGGTTATAAACCAACCATTATCAGATTTGACATGGGGCCATGTCTGCTACCAAAAAAGGAGCTATCAAAGAAAGATGAACCAATTGTACATAAATCAAGAGAGGACTGACACAACAAAGAAAAGATGTGAGCCAAAATAGATACCAGCCTGCTCCAACTTGAGAGATTTCAGGTAGGAGATGGAATTTAGGTAGTCAACCATGACCAGCTAAAGTAGACCTCAGACTGAGAGGACCAGGTATTATCATGGGGATCAAGCCCAACAATACTTATCTGAAAAATAAAATCAAACCCAAATCATACTTAAGTAGATGTATCAAACCTGAATCAGATTACCAGGCATAAACATCCAAAAAAGAGACTTCTTCCTATCAGTATCCAGGATCAGAGTAGATCAGTACCAAGTGCGCCTCTGGATACTATCAAGTAATTACTTAGGGCTCCACCTTCCAAGACCCCAGGGGAGATGGTGCAACACATTTGATTACTCTCTCTCAGGAAACCATCTCCCCAAGAAAGGATTTGGGTACCAAGTAAAGGTAGCCCTGAGATGCAACCTGGATATTGCACTAGGATCAAACCTTTGAGCTTTAAGATAATCTGGATCTCCTAAAGTCCCAAGACTTCCATGATCTAAATGGACATCATATGGCTTATCACTTGAATATATAGCACTCTTCCTCTATAGTTGATAAATATTTAATCTCTTTTTTACTTATCCCTCTTATTTTGTATTGTATACTTTTCCAGAAGTATACAATTGTCATATGTAGTACATATCATGTTTGGACAATTGATTAAGTAAAAATGTGTATTTTTCAAAATATTTAAAAATAAATAATCTATTATAATGTCAAAAAGGCAGGGTTGACCTGCCAACAAAGTTCTGACTAAGCAGGTTTGAGACCTGCAATCCAACTTACCAGTGACCTGTGGCCAAACAAGGAAGTTGATCTGAATTCTCAAAATTGTCATGCCATGCCCCAAAGGGCAGGCTGCTTAAAGACATTAAGTTATTTTTCAGTTTTTACTTAATCTTTTGTGCTATTTATTAATATTCAAAAGTTAAGTTAAATTGTTAATAATTTAGTATTCTAAAGTACTTTTACCTTTGTTTTACGTGATTTGTGTTTGAATTGTTGATTTTTTTTTGCTTTGTCTGCTTGACTCTTATTTTACATATATTTCTACTTTTAAGTTAGAATATTTTCATCTATATTTACCTTTTAAACTACTACTTGCATTGTTGCCACTTCCAGTTTTACGTTGCAGATCTGCGTGGAGTACTGGCTTCTGTTTCCCCTTTTTCTTGTCTCTGATGCCCCAAACTTCTCTGGTTGCTCCTCTTCTTGGCTGCTTCCTCCTGGTGATCAATTGTCAACAGAAAAGGCTTTTTTCACTATGAATAAAGAGCTTTTGAAGAGTAGGCTTTAAGCCAAAATTCTAAGTGATTTCTTTCCTTCAACTTTTACAATTTTTGACTTCAAATTTTTAATTTTAAGAATTTTGTTTTTTATTATTCATTTTCTTAGTTTAGCTTTTTCCTTAAATCCAAATGGAACTTGTAAAACAACAAGCCTTAGGCTTGTTGTATCCATTTTTTTCCCCTTAAGGAATCTTTCAATAGTTATATGTATCAATTTGCCAATGGAGAATATCCTAATATCATATTCCTTTAGTTACAAATTGTTCACTATTGAACACTTTATTCTATCTTTATTTGCTTAGGGTTTTTACACTCTATTACCCCATTTGTGACAATATATATATATTTAGTGGGTTTCTGTAAGATCATCTTACAGACGGTACCTATGTTCTTATATCTTTTAAATTTGAATCCCAATGCTTTGCACGCTCTAGTTTATAACCTTGCACCATTATGGGCAAGACCTTACAAAAATTGTCAGGATGAACAAACAATGATTCTATACAGTGGATGAATTGATTTGGCGCCTGACCCTTTACCAGGAGCAAGCCCCCTTAACCATAAAATCAAATGGTCTACATAATCATGTTTCTCTTAAGATAATTCAGTACAACTATATAATTCCTATCTCCAAATAAAGATAAGTATCTAGTTTCAAAATATTTTCCCCTTATAACTCTGCTAAAACAGCACAGTTACAACATTGATAGCACAGGTAGGTTCTCTATCCTACCTTTCCCTTCAAAATTCCACATGTTTTCCGTACTTGCTGTGGTCAACAAATTTACAAAAGAATTATGTCTGACCTCCTGCTAGTCTGGACGTCATATATGCCAGGTACCAAAATACTAGAAGGATTTTTACTATACCAGAATGTGCTTGTACTTCCCCTGCATTAAACGCCCTATCAGCGCAAGGATTCTTCCAGACACCTATCACTACGTCTCAAGCCATAGCAAAGGAAGGAACAATGCTTGCCTACATAGCTCAAAGTCTCCAAAGCGCTGCCTTGTAACCTTTTGCCGGGGCCAATGACAATAATGCTGCTGCATGGATCCAGTCCGCTCAGAGCAAGCTGACCCAGATGAAATGCCCACAGCAATTTTGGATTGCAGAAATCTCCATCCAACTTACCCACAACACTGGCACCTGGTGCAACAAGTGGCTCAAAGAACATACCAATAAGAACTGGAAACCTTTAAACAGGAATTCTTGGCAAGATTTGTTCTTAAGGACACAGCGCTCATGATCATACATCAAGTAAAGAACTAAACCCAGACAGGCACTGTGAAGGAACTCACCCGCGCTTATGAGGAACTCTGACTACAGGCACCTTCTGACATGGAATTTGACAACCCAGCCACACTTCATGTACTACAACACACTCAAGCCACACATAATGAGGCACATCAACCTGGACCAAGTAACCAATCTGCAGAGCCTCTATTGGGAAGCAGAGAAAGAAGAATAAACATCAAATGCCCTCCACAAGGCCCAGACTGGAAAGAAAGAGAAACTGTAAGGACTCTCACCCACCAGGATGCGCTAATTGCCCCCACCTGGCAGGAACAATGATTCAGGCCACAAGCTCTCAGGTTCAACTGGCCACAGTGATGGGAACAATGTACAGTCAAACCGCACCCACTTCAGAGTCACTACTACTCAGGACAACCAGGACAAGGGGAAAGCCCAGGGAGAGCATTAAGCAAGCCAAGCTCTCCCCGCCAAACTTTTTCCTCACCTAACAACAATTACCTCCCCAAAGACATGGACTAATTTCCAATGATCCAGGTTCTCTCAGAGGACCCAGTACTCTACACCATTGCCAGACATCCCAAAAAATTGATGTCTTACCCTTTATGCTTTTGCAGTTACACCAGCTCAGCGCTCCTGGACTCAGGCACAGATTGTACACTTGTCAATAGTACCTTTGTGGATAAGTTCAAGCTATCCACTAAAGCTTTACAGATCAAAAACATGGTTTTAGCTGATAAACATACCATTATTGTGACACATGAGACTTCCCCCTTCTCCATCACGCTGGAAAATCTACACTCCAGCATCCAAGGACCCATCATTGACTTCCCCAGATTTGATGTTGTACATGCCTGGACTGGCTACAAAAAACAATCCTCATGTGGATAGGGTTACCTCTGTACCAACCATCAAGCGTGAAGGGGTTAACCATCAAATCTACCCTGATTCTGTGGACTAACTGCTACGGGATCACATCTCTGTACGTATCATGGAGACTCATGAAGAGCAGGACAAACTTAAAGCATTTAATTAGGTCTCATACCCATACAAGGTATTACACTTCAAGGACCACCAGAACACAGCCACTCCCCAAGACCAAGAAATTGTGGACTGTAATCCTGAAATTTTCAAGGAAGTGTTACCAGGGTTACCCCCAGAAAAGCACAAATAGCACGCCATCCAGCTCAAGAGAGCAGTACCTAAGGTGCAACCCATATATTTCCTCACCACAAATAAAGACAACACATTGTGTGTGTATTTCAAGGAAGCATTGAAAAAAGGACTTATCTGCCCCTCAAAATCTCTTTTTGATACCACTGTGTTCTTTGTGGCAAAAAAGGAAGGAATTCTTAGGCTTTTTACAGACTATAGAGCACTAAACAAGGTACTATCAAAAATTGTTACCCACTTCCACTCATCAACAACCTCTTTGATGCCTTGGGCAGGGCAACTGTATTCTCCAAGATTGACCTGACCACAGGCTATAACCAAATCCAAATCAAAGAATAATACATACCCAAAACAGACTTATGTACCATATATGGTTCCTACAAGCAAATTGTACTCAACTTTGGGATGATGAATGCACCATTGACCTTTGTTACCTTCATGAATGAGGTCTTTGCTCCTCACATTGGAAAACATGCACTGATATACCTAGACAACATAATTAAATTAGGCCCTCAATTGAACAACATCACAGTGACTTAGAGGCAGTCTTCAAGACCTTGACGCAGCACAAACTATTGGCCAAGCCGTCTAAATGTCAGTTCTTCCGCAAACAATTACTGTTCCTTGGGCACATGGTGTCAAAAGATGGCATCAAACCTGACAGCCAGAAGATTCAAGCCATCTGCAAGATGCTGCCACCCAAGAACAAGGCCAAGCTTTGCACCTTTCTAGAGATGATAGCCTATGTCCAAAGGTTAATATCCAACTGTGACGTCCTGATGGTCCCCTATTCTGCAATAACAGGCATCAAATCCCAGTTTTTATGGACTCCACGACGTAAAATTTGCTTCTGCTGTCTCAAGGAAAAGCTGATGTCCACCCCCATCCTTCAATACCCCAAACAAGATGGAAATTATCAGATGGAAATCAAAGCCTCAGATGCCTCCATTGGAGAGGTACTTAGAATCAAAACAGATTCCAGTGATTTTCTGCCTGTGGCCTATAAATTGTGCAAGCTAACTGATGGTGAGTACTGCTATCCAATTCACAATAAGGAGCTACTAGCCATCTTCAATTGTCTTGTAAAGTGGTGCTGCTACCTGGAGCGCCAGGAAGAATTCACTGGTCTAAATGACTATAATTTCTTCATTTACTTTAAAACCCAGGCCAACTTATCCAGGAGCCAAGCGCACTGGATGGAGTTCCTGAAAAGATTCAAAAAAAACATTTAATATAAGCCAGGTCCCAAGTTGGTCATGGCTGACACCATTTCTTGACTCTACATCTAAGCCACAAGAGGCAAAAACAGGCTCAACCCTGACTGGCCCCTCCGGGTACCACCAATATCACAAAAGAGACTTTCATCAAAAACAAGCAACTCTTTACCAACATATGGGTCATTATTTGTTAGATTAATCTGTTTCCTATTAACTGTGCTTCTTAACACTTTAAAATTTTGTTTTAATTTTCTTATCAATAAATTTAAATAATTATAACAATTTTATCAAAATAAATCTTATTTAATCCTTATAATATAAAAACCTATATTAAATTAATCATTTTCTACTTACAGCTAAATTAAACTGTATTAAAAGCTAGTAACAATCTTATTTCATGTACCATTTTTCTTGAAAGCTGATTAGTAAAAAATGACATCATTCTAAAAGAGAAACATAAAAATACTATAAAACTGATACAATGCTCTTTGTTGGAAATTAAATTGTTGCCTAAAATCAGCTTTTTTAAAAATATTTAATTTAAAATATAATAATTTTTGAATCCCTCTTTTTAAAAAGAGGGCAGACAGCTTTTTTGCATATTTAATAAATAAATATTAAATAATTTTGGATTTGTTTTATAAAAAATCTAGTAAAAAGTTAAAAAACTAAAACTAAAATTAAAACTAAACTTTTATTGAAATTTCAGTGATCTCATTTAGCAAAAGTAATTTATTCTTAAGTTAGATTTTATAGAAAATATATAATAAGAACTTATAAGAGAGTAAAAGTTTTTCTTTTCAAATTCTTAAGTATTTAATATTAATAAAATGGCTTTATACAACTATTTAATAAAATTATATTTTTATACTGTATGCTAGAGATAATATGTATAAAAAATTCAAACATAAAAAAGAATGTATCAAAAACTTGCTTTATTTAATTAATTTTTTTAAAGGTTGAAATTTATTTAAACTAAGTAAAAAATGATCTTAGTCATTGTATCTATAAAAATAAGATACAACTTTAATTATACAAGCAAATATTTATATGTGATTAAAAATAACATTTTTGTTTTGATAGATTTAAGATATATAAAAGTTCATTTTTTAAGAACTGTTAAAAGTTATAATAAACTTAAGTTTATTTAAACAAAAGGTTTTTGAGTTGGTTACTAGAAGTAAGCTAAATAATAATTTATACTTTAAATTTAGTTTACTGATTAAAATATCATACTTTAAGAGTTAATTAGCATATTTTATTTCAAATAATAATTTTATAAGCTTACATTCAAAGCCACTTCAAGATACTAAATTGGCATTAAAATATAAAGTTGCAGCACAATTCTGAAAGCTGAGATTAAGGGCTTTCTAATGATACTAGTTTGAGCTAGATTGAAGTACTATTTGCCGAGATATCAACAGTTAACCAGAATATAAAAAGGGTAAATAAACAATGATATCAGACTTCAGGGGTGATATTGAAAAATTAAGGAGATCAGTTGGGGGTCAGTTGGTAATTTATGCCTGTAGTGCAAAAGCTCAGCTAACATGGTATTTAAACAGCTCAACTTTACAGAAATTTACTTTACAATCCACACCTTTACTCCTTTCTGATAACGGCACATCTATTTCTAAGCAAGAACTGCCTGAACCAAGCCAAGGAACCCAACCACTGTCATTATGGAACCCATCAAGTTTGCACCTCAGATGACACCCTTCTTCTCACTGGGGGCTTCTACTAAGAGAGAAAGAATCTCTATGCTTAAACAAGCATTTCTTTTTACTGCTGGCAGTGATCTTAACAGCTTTGTTGAGCATTTCTTATTAAAAACAGAGTTTGGAAAAAGTACCTTCTTACCTGTCATACAAAATTCTAAGACAGATGATTTCCTTAACAACCTAAAGGAATTGATTTCAGAGTCCCCTGACAAGCACCTTCCTTCCCTAAGAGCATTGGTTACATCAAGCTACAGTCTGAAAGAGCTTTGGGATTGTGGATTTAAAATGACAAAAAATGAGTATTTATATTCTAAAAAAATAAAAATGCTAAAAAAGTATCATTAAATTCAAAAAATAAAAGGGGAAAATATAAAAAAGATTTTAAAAAATATGTTAAAAAATTCATTTCCAACCAGCCAATTCACTAAAAATCACCTGGATTGATTTATGAAGAATTACAAAAAGAATTTAGAGAATATTCAACTAAAATAAAGTACTCATTATTGAAAACAAAAAAGAAATTTATGAAGATATGAAAATAAAAAACAATATTTCTATTTCACTTTCCACTTTCTATAGGCTTATTCCTAATAATATAATTAAAAGCAAAAAGAAAACTGATATGTGTAACATTTGCAACTTAAAAAAATCATTAGAAATGAAGAAAAAGGATTTGAGTATAAAGAAGTTGCCATTGCCTAAATCTATTAAAGAAAATTTGGAATCTATTTACCTACATGAAAAGTTTTATAAGCATCAAAATAAAGAATATATTAGTGATATAAATAATCTTGATAATAATTCATATGTTCTAGTAATAGACTATAAAGAAAACTTTAAAATAGGTGGGGGTCCTATAGAGACAAATAATTGTTTTTATGAGAAAATACCTATTTCTTTATTAGGATTTGCAATTGCTTTTAAAGAAAATGAGAAAATTAAATATGAGTATCATGACTTTTTATCTGAAATTTTATCTCATGACTCTTTGTTTTCAGGTCAGTGTTTGATAAGTCTGTTTAAAAATAATAAATTTAAGAATATTAAAAATATTAAAGTTTGGACTGATAATGGTAATCATTTTAGATCTTATGAATTCTTATATTATCTTTTTAAAGAGGTACCTAAAATTATAAAAGGAACAATTAAGTTTAATATATTTGTTGAGTGTCATGGCAAAAGCATTGTTGATGGTCATTTTGGTGTATTATCTAAAATATTTAAACAAAAGGAAAATGAGATGTATATAAAAAATATAAATGATCTCAAAATGGTTTTTGAGAGAGAGGAAGAAAGAAAGGGTTTATATGAGTCACTTGTAAATAATTCAGATGTTTCCCAAAAAACCTTTTTTTAAAAATGATAGAAAATCTAGGCCTAAAAAAAGCTGGCTTGAAGTCAAAGCATTTTATGTTAATCTTTCATATTTAATGAAAGATGGTGAGCTGTATGTTTCACCTTTGACATTTGAGGATGTTAAGGAGTACTCCAAAATAAATTATTGTGCAAAGATCTGCACAGATGACAGAGAAACAAAGAGAGCTGATACTACTAAAGGATTAGTAGGACATGTTCATGAAGTTGGACGCATAACAAAAACTTATATTTCACATAGGGTAAATAGTCTTTTAAATACAACAACTTTTTTTTCTAAAAATAACTAAGAAATTAATTATATGAGCCAAAGATAGGGTAATAGCAATTATGGCTTTGGGGCTGCTATTACTCTCCCATGCAACTCATATATTTGATTCTTGGCTTATTAAAATAGAAAAAAGGGTTTTTAGCAAAAATACAGTTAATAGAAATAAGATTTATTTTTATTATTTGTATATTTTATACCCTAAACTTTTATTCAGTAAACTAAGCATTATATTAATGTTCAAAAAACATAAGTTTACAACTTAAATGATACCAAAGAAGTTAAAAGTCTTTAAAATGCTTAAGCTGGCGCCTTAGCTTAATGTAACAAATAATGATCCATATACAGCACACTGCATCAAAAAATAACTGACAGAAGCACCATCCTGTACATTCCCACACATCAAAGGATTGATACCATCTTGCGTTATTATTGAGATCTGGGCATACAAAGAGCCACAATTTCTATGAATTCCTAAAGCACAAGCAAGTTGTCCAACCCTGTACCAAGATTTTCAGGAGGTCTTTGAGCAATGTGTAGTATGTAGAAAGTTTGCAAAGAGTGATACCCCTAAAAAAATCTGTGTTGCCAATTTGTTCTCAACTACCCTTCAAGGTGTGGGCCCTTGACATTGTTGGGCCAATGCCAGGGAAACATAACAACAAAAAGTATATCATCACTGCCATTGACATCTCCATTTTCTGGCTAGTAGCACAAGCAATGAAAACACATACTGGCAACAATATTTGACAATTTATTGGAAAGAAAATAATTAGCAAGTTTGGCAAGCCCAAGCTATTGATCACAAACAGGGGCAAAGAATTGACCTCAGAAAGCACTAATGTCTACCTCAAAAAGAATGGAGTCAAAAACACTGTAACCACACCTAATTAAACTCAGGCTAATGGCTGAGTTGAGCAATTGAATGGAAGCCTAGTAAAGCCCTTGCCAAGCTCACAGCCGGGAGACCTGAGGACTGGCCCAAGCAGCTACCAACTGCACTTCTTGTATGCCACACCCAGGTCAAAAGATCCACTGGGAAGAGTTCATTTGAGTGTCAAGGATCTGGATGTACAAGTATTTTGGCTACTGCCAACCTACTTAACATCCAGCCATTGCCTAATTCAGTTCCCTTTCAATATACTTTTTGACATACCAAGAATAGTAACCAAGCAATAACACCTGACTGTCCAAGTATCTAGTGGCTCAAACCCATCTAGCATATGACCAACCCCTAGGTTTGATCCAATTAAATACGCCACAGTCAAGTCTATATAAGTTAAAGTATTATCTAATAAAATATACTTCTCTTCTTTCTTAATTCCATATTTGAAGCTTCCCCAAAAGGCGCTCCTTATTACTGGTAGTAGCTACAGTTTTTTGACCACACCCATGAAAGAGAAAATGACTGACCAAAACCCACCCACCTTTGCTCACATACTCAACCAGGCCACATCCCAGGATACCTGGAAAATGTACTTCCACACCCACAACAACAATGAGAATATACCTAGTGGATGCACCGTATTTGAAGGTCTGGTCATGCCCAAAGCATGCACCAAGATTATTCAATACAGTTGCTCTCTTCAACCACAAACAAACGCAATACCACCTATCAAAGGTGAAGTTACCAACACCAAGTACATTGGTATCTACAAGTTCTTTGGTAAAAACAAGGAAAATGTTATCAACAGGCTAGACCACTCAGCTGCTAAACTCCATGCCAGCCGCATCCCCCATGAAAAATGGGTCCAGGAAGCCAGCAAACGCCTATATGAGGCTGCAGCTAACTGGTTTGCCACCTGGGTTAGCTTACAAACCAACATCTAGCTTGACAACTGGGAAAAGTTCAAAGCAGACATCACCCACAATTTTCGCATCACCAAATCTCTCCAAGACATTGAAATACAGCTCAGTGACCTTCTTCAAAAGACCACTATCAAAGCTTACGCCAATGAATTCAAGGAAATACACCATAAAATTCAAACCCCAGCACAAGCTGACAAAGTACACACCAGAGCATCCTTTATCAACATAATGAAACCCTCTGTTGCTGCCCTCATTTGCCCAGAAGCTAATACCTCCATGCCTGCGCTCATTGCAGAAGCCAAGAGTGCAGAAAAACGTACACACATAGAATATGCTGCATGCAACGGCAATTGCTGTTCAAATGGCAATGGCAGAGAAAACTCCAATGGCAATAAATGCCAAAATACCAATCATATCAATGGAAACTCCAATTACAACAATGGTAATCACAACCAAAGCACAAACCTCTCTCATCCCAAGAAAGAGGACACTGCCAAAGTTAACAATGCTGAAATAGCAACCCTCTATGAATCTGACCCCACATTCTCTGACCTTGAAGGTCTCAAAACAGATGAACAGGGAAAAGAGGAGGGGGAACAGTATTAAGTGCCCCTGTCTTCCCCAACTTGACAAGAAATTGCACCAAGGCAAAAACTTTGCTACCTGCATTCCCTGTGTCCTGCAATCCTCCATTTTTATGAACTTAAAAATTAAAGATTGCTCACAACTTCTTGTCTACCCATGCACTTACAAATCACATACACATAAAATTTTATTTGACTCTGGTTCACAGCACACTATGGTTAGCAAACCATTTGTAACCAAGTACAAAATACCAGTTGTCAAATCCAACTTCAAATACGCCAGAATGGCAGATAAATCAAAGGTTCTACTTGAAGGCAAAAAAACTCTCTTCAGAATTGACCTCCAAGGCATACAAACGTCCATCAAAGGACTTGTCATGAACAACATAAACTACGACATTGTATCAGGCATGGACTGGTTCACCCAAGTGAACCCCAGTGTATGTTGGAAACAAAAACCATGACCATCAAGCTCAACGGAGTCAATTTTAACATCCTCAAAGAACCCAATGACCTCATTCTAAGAGACATAGTATTTATCAAGGTCATAAACCAAGATGACTCAAAACATCTAACCAAAGATAGTACCCTCCAAATAATGAGGTTCACCAAATTCAATAACATACAAACACAAAATATCCAATACCCAGAACTTGCAGCACTCCTAAATGAATACACTCACATATTCAAAGAGGAACTCACCAAGCTACCCCCCAAACGGAAGGTCAAACATAGCATCAACTTATGCAAAGCCATGCAAAACCTGAACCCTTTACAGACTCTCTCTTATGGAGACTCAAACCCTCAAAACACACATTGAGGCAAATCTAGCAAAAGGCTTCATCTGCCTGTCTGAATCCCCATGGGGGAAGCAGTATTCTTTGTAAAGAAAAAGAAAGGCACTATATGTCTATTAAATGACTATAGAGCTCTCAATGCAAGCACAGTAAAGAATAAATACCCTCTTCCACTTATAGAGGATCTGTTTGCAGGACTCTCATGTGCCAAAATTTTCTCCAAAATTGACCTCACCACAGGGTACAACCAGGTTAAAGTAATTGAAAAGGACATACCCAAGACTGTGTTCCATACATAATTTGGATCCTTTGAATGTAGAGTAATGAAATTTGGGATGACCATTTCTCCTGCAATGTTAGTCACCATGATGAACCAAGCACTAAACGGTCTCTCAAATACATGATTCTACCTTGACAATATCATCATTTTCTCAAAAACAAAAGAGTAACACCTCACGCATGTCTGCAAGACACTTGATTGACTTGCAAAGCACAACCTTTACGCAAAACCAAGTAAGTGCCAGTTTATGAAAAAGGAACTCTTATTCTTGGGCCACATTGTCTCTGACAGTGGCATCAAAGCAGATTCATATAAAATTAAAGCCATAAATAACATGCAACACCCCACCTCTTTTAAACAAGTAAGATGCTTTCTTGGAATGGTAGCTTACCTAAGGAAATAAATCAAAGACTGCAGAAAACTAACCGCACCAATCAATGACTTAACCAAGGGTAATGCCAAAAAGAAATTCATCTTGACTCTAGAATGTGACAAGAATTTCCATTTATTAAAACAGTCTCTGATTGAAGCACCAATCTTGCAATACCCTAACAATAACAGGTGCTATGAGCTCAAGTCAGATGCCAGCAACACCGTCATTGGCACAGTCCTGCGCATCCACCAGCCAGGGCAGCAAGACTATCTGCCAGTATTTTACGGAAGCAGAAAACTAACCAATACTGAGCAGAGATACCCAATCCACAATAAGGAATTGCTAGCAATATACCACACTTGCAAGAAATGGAGATGTTACTTAGAAGGACATTTAAACATCTGAGTACTAACTAACCATAAATCCTTAATCTATTTAAAAACTCAGAACACACTTGCACGGCAACAAGCCAAATGGATGTCCTTGCTGGAACAGCTTAACCTGGACATCCGATACAAAAAGGGGGTAGAGCTGGTCACAGCCGATGCTCTCTCTAGGCTATGCCAGCCAAGAGAGGATCACCCTGACCACCTGGACCCTGACTGGCCAAACCTGTACAACACTGAGTATAAAACCAAAGGGAAAGACCCCTCAACACATCAACTGAACCACAATACATGAGTAAGAAACAAAAAGTACTTCCATGTATCAAATGGCACTGTATACCAAATTATTAATGACAAACATGTTTCATACATCCCACTTTCACAAAGAGTTGACACCATACTAAGACATCACTGCCTACTAGGACATACAAAGGCTAACAACCTATACCTCACATTAAAAGAGATAGTATGGTGGCCCAACAACAAACAGGATATAGTTGATGTTCTGAAAAAGTGCACAGTGTGCAAGAAATACACCAGTACAAAGGCTCCTCAGCCAACGGTCAACCCAGTACCAGACCTGGAACCATTCAAGGTTTGGGGACTGGACGTAGTGGGCCCCTTCCCAGAAACAAAAACAAACCAATGTTTTTAATTGTAGCTATTGACTTTGCCACAAGCTGGCCCATCTGCTGGGCAACAAAGGACCATAAAGCAGAAACCATCAACCACTTCATTAACAAAGCAATCATAGCCAACTATGGCACTCCAGACTACATCATAACTGATGGAGCAACAGAGTTATCAGGTCACATAGTAAATGATAACTTAAAATCCAAAAACATTAAACACTCCACAACCTCTTGATCAGGCCACAGGCCAACGGCAGAGTGGAACACCTCAACGGCAGCCTTATCAGGACCCTAGAGAAAATAATGGGTGGCAAAGCCAAAGACACATGGCCACTATACGTGAAACATGCATTATCAGTATCCCAAGTCTGCGCCAACCAAGGGACAGGCTATTCACTGTTTGAGCTAACCTACGGGTACAAACCAGAAATAATCACCCACAACAAACAGCCCTACATAAAGATCCCCCTGGGGAAACCTCCCACAGTAGAGTAAGCACCAAACCTACAATGCATCCACCTCAAAGCTAAAATAGCTGAAATGAAGAGGCTCAAGACACAAAAGGTAACCTCCACAGAGGAACCACTTCTCATCAACTCCCCCATCTGGATTCTAGCTGGCAACAGAAAGAAACTAGACTCAGTACACTGGGGACCAGGAAGAGTCATCAAATATAGACCAGAGCACAACACTTACCTAGTAAAATTCCAAAGTGCCAAAAACCCAATTATTAAGAAATACCACAGAACCTGTCTCTGCCTCAGTAAAGGAGAACACTCAACCAGACTGGTTTCAACTAGCAAACAGCTCAAGGAGCATCAGGCGGCAGCCGTTAAGACAAAGCCCCCTCCTTATGCACCAGAGTAACCCCTTAAGGGGGTGTCAAGGGTCTGGATGTACAAGTATTATGGCTACCACCACCCTACTTAACATCCAGCCATTGCCCGATTTAGTTCCCTTTCAATATACTGTTTGACATACCAAGAATGGTAACCAAGCAATATCACCTGACTGTCCAAGTATCCAGTGGCTCAAACCCATCTAGCACATGACTAACCCCTAGGTTTGATCCAACTAAATATGCCACAGTCAAGTCTATATAAGTCTAAAGTATTATCCAATAAAATATACTTCTCTTCTTTCTTAATTCCATATTTGAAGCTTCCCCAAAAGGCACTCCTTATCATGAGCTTGGGTATGATACAAAACCAAACATTATCCATGACCTTATGGGGCAAAAGTTGGAAATACCCAGCAAAGTCCCCCCTTGTTAGCACCCCAGATGCTACAAGCCAATAGTGACCAGCTAGAGAAGGAAGAAAGACGTCTTTGAGACACATTTGTTCCTATTCACGCTAGACATAAAGTCAGGGACAAGGTCTGGGTAATGAATACAGACAAAAGTAAGCTACAGCCCAATAAAGTAGGCCCCATCATCATAGTAAAGTTAAAAAACAACACTTACCTGGTACAAGGACTTGGAAAGCGCAAACAAGACAAGGTCCTACATCACAGTTGGTTACGGCCCTGTAAGGCCTAACAGAAGCAATGTGGGGCTGCACTACCTGCAAATGAGCAACAACTACTCCAGTATGGCGCCTGGGCTCCCAAAAACCTCCCTCCAGTTAAAGCCAACCCCTATCCAGGGGGTGTCAAAACAGCAGGGTCAACCTGCCAACAAGGTTCTGACTAGGTGAGTTTGAGACCCGCAACCCAATTATCCAGTCACTTGAAGCCAAACAAGAAAGTTGACTCAAATTCCCAGAATTAGCAACATGAACAAATGATGATCCCATACAGTGAATGACTTGATTTGGAACACTGACCCTTTACCAGGAGCAAGCCCCCCTTAACCATAAAACCAAATGATCTACATAATCCTGTCCCTCTTAAGATGATTCAGCACAACTATATAATCCCTATCTCCAATAAAAGATAATTGTCTAGTTTCCAAACATTTTCCCCCTTGTAACACTGCTAAAGCAGTACAGTTACAATAATAATTGATATTAAATGCACCAATAATATGACTGAGGCTACAGTGGTTTTCAAAGCTATAGCTTAAGCAAAAAATATCATCTCCAAGTGAAATCAACTCATCTGTAAACAAAATCAACCAGATGCAAACAAAATTAATGCATCACAGAAAAAAATACATTATAGTAGTTTCTAAAGCTATGGCACTAAGGAAAAAAGAAGGATTTAAGAGAAAACAACTTGATTGCAGACAAAATTAAAGCCAATAAATTTATATTGATTTTAAAATAGCTTTTGGTTTCCTTCTATTTTTTCATCCGAGTTGATTTTTTTTACATCTGAGTTGTTTTTGAAAACATATAAGTTGATTTTTCTTGGAGACATAGCTTTAAAAAGTACTTTAGAACAACATCTTTAATATCTCACTTTAGACGTTTTCCCTTCATAGCTGGCTTTAAATGGTTTTTAAACTCCCATAACACCAATAAACATCTAGTGTAGTACCAGGATGAAGGATTAGCTTCCAAAAGAATCTTTAATAGATCTCTGACAAGGTGAATAAAAAGTGCGGTGTAAGGGTTAGCTATGAGAAAACTCATTTTATCTTCATAAATTCATCAAAAGCATTATATTTCTCTCTTTTTCGCTTAATATGATTTTATCCAAATCTATATTCATGGGAGTTCATTTAGTAGCTTTTATGCATCTCCGAATATGAACGATATTTTTTGTCAATAAGTTGAAGTGACCAGGATCCTATATGGGATGCAATGTAGGGTGTTTTAGTTTATAAGCTTATTGTGATAAAGATAATTTTTAAAAGTGATTTAATGCTTCAGACTTTTTCCAGGCCAGCAATACCGTCAGGTGCCCCAGAAGGCAAATATAGATCTTCACAGTGGCATGAAACCTTGATATCACGGCACATTGCACATAAATGTTTCGCAGTAGCGTTCTGTCTACAGAGAGATATTTGGTTGAAAACAATGCGAAAAGTAGAGGGGCCATAGGCCTTGAGGAAGTAGTAGGAGGCTTCAGTCCAGTTGGCGCGGATTGTGCTTGGTATGGTGTGGCGAGATCTCCGGCTCATGTGTGAAGGGTATTCAGTCATCTCCATGGTCCATGTGGAATTATTCCATATAAGCTTTACCAAGCATACTGTGGACTTCAAACAAGCCAGCTTTAAGCTTGTGGGTTGGGGCCCAGAGAAGACGTAGTAGGGGGCGATGGAAGTTCTTACAGTATTTCTCTTATAATTTCTTCCATTTGAAAACGCTTTGGTGGTTAATAGAGCTTTATGATATTCAGTGAAGCTGTGATAATATTGTACCCAGCCGGAGACACCATGCCCTTTTAGTACGAGTGGATTGGAGGCGCTGAATGAGCCCTGAGTAGCGATGGTGATGGATGGAGAGGGTGACATTTGACTGCAAATGGGCTGGTGAAACTTTCCCCACACTTGAATAACAAATAAGAACCCAAATACTTTCATTCCAAAGGACCACTTTTGATTCTCACTTTGCCTGCCCTAGAGCCTTTAAGATTTTCTGAATCCAATTGGTTGGAATATGTTTCATCACATATGGACGTTGACTCATTTAGCTTAGCTCACAAGAAGTTATTTCACATTTAGTGATGTGTACATCAATGTTTGGATTTAAACCAAGTATTTATTTCATGATTAACTTGGCAATAAACAGATTATTTTCTTTCTATTGCAGTCCAGCCACATTCACGTAATGAAATACCACTTACTTAAAATCTATATTACATCTTCATTTAATTGGATACAATCCACTCATCTTATTCTAACCTAATCCTGCTTCGGGCTCTGACTGGGTCTATTGGTTATAAGCAATTCATAGCAGAAAGATATCCAGATCTGCACGAGTGATTCGAAATTCGCTTGGAATTGATCCCTTCAATATTTAGAATTTTCATCTACCTAAATATTTCATACCAAAACAAGCATCTTCACCCTTAGCAAGCCACTTGAACTAGAAAGCTGGATAAATAGGTTATTATCCAGCCACAAAGCACTGGCCGTAAACCAACTCTACAACCAATCATTTATGTGCTCAAGCCAAAAAATTCTCATTCGGCTTCCACTAGAACACCCATTTTTCACCATATCGAATATAAATACTTAAATGAAACACACTATTTAACTTGGGTAAGTTCCTTAGGTCGAAAGTGCAGCAATTGAAACTATCAGAGATCGAAGTGCAAAATCAATTTTCCTGAATTAACTCTGAAGCCAAAAATCATATACTTTTTATTGTAAAATATAAACTTTAAAGCTTCTAATAGACTAAAAAGACTCAAGGAATTTCTACCCGCAATAAAAGTACAAAGTAGATAAAAATGCTTACATTAGCCTTTCCTATAAGAGAGCACTTTTTACTTCTCTAAGCAAAATCACACTAGAATTTATATACAGCTTTATGAAAAAAAATATAGAATATAAAGCCAAACAAAATTTATTTCATAAACTATAACTTTTTATAAAGTTCAATTTAATTATAGCTTATGTAAAGCTATAACAATACTTCAGCAAAAGCAAAATAAAGGAAATTTCCTACAAGATACATGTGTATAACTTTAGGTGCAGTTACTTTATAAGCTGTTAAGATAAACAAAGCCAAGTCAAAATAAATCATAATCAGCTCAGCTTAAAACATAATTAAAAATCAAGGAGTTTATACAAAATCACAATAGATTTGGATCCTCTTCTATTTTATCTTAAGCCGAGTTGGTTCTGCTTTAGATTGACTTGATTTTGTTTATCTCAACAGCTTATAAAACCAATCTATTCTAGTTGAATAGTGAATCATTTTAATGGTGATAAGGAGCGCCTTTTGGGGAAGCTTCAAATATGGAATTAAGAAAGAAGAGAAGTATATTTTATTGAATAATACTTTAGACTTATATAGACTAGACTGTGGCGGGATTTAGTTGGTCAAACCTATGGGTTGGTCATGTTCTAGATGGGTTTGAGCCACTGGATACTTGGACAGTCAGGTGATATTTCTTGGTTATCATTCTTGGTATGTCAAACGGCATGTTGAAAGGGAACTAAATCGGGCAATGGCCAGATGTTAAGTAGGTTGGCAGTAGCCAGAATGCTTGTACATCCAGACCCTCAACACTCCTTCCTTAAGGGGTTACTCTGGTGCATCAGGAGGGGGCTTCCTCTTAATGGCTGCTGCCTGATGCTCCTGGAGCTGTTTGTTAGTTGGAACCAGTCTGGTCGAGTGTTCTCCTTTACTGAGGCAGAGACAGGTTCTGTGGTATTTCTTGATAATTGGGGTTTTGGCACCTTGGAATTTTACTAGATAGGTGTTGTGATCTGGTCTGTACTTGATTACTCTTCCTGACCCAATATACTGAGTCTAGTTTCTTTCTGTTGCCAGCTAGAATCTAGATGGGGGAGTTGATGGGAAGTGTTTCCTCTGTGGAGGTTACTTTTTTGTGTTTTGAGCCTTTTTGTTTCTGCTATTTTAGCTTTGAGGCGTATTTGTTGTAGTGTTGGTGCTTGTTCCACTGTGGGAGGTTTTCCTGTGGGATCTTTATGTATGGCTGCTTGTTGCGGGTGATTATTTCTGGTTTGTACCCGTAGGTTAGCTCAAACGGTGAGTAGCCTGTCCCTTGGTTGGTGTGGACTCGAGATACTAATAATGCATGTTTCACGTATAGTGGCCATGTGTATTTGGCTTTGCCATCCATTATTTTATCTAGGGTCTTGATAAGGCTGCCGTTTAGGCGTTCCACTCTACCATTGGCCTGTGGCCTGTATGGAGAGGTTGTTGGTGTTTAATGTTTTTGGGTTTCAAGTTGTTGTTTACTACATGACTTGATAACTCTGTTGCTCCATCAGTTATGATGTAGTATGGAGTGCCATAGTCAGCTATGATTGCTTTGTTAATGAAATAGTTGATGGTTTCTGCTTTATGGTCCTTTGTTGCCCAGAAGATGGGCCAGCGTGTGGCAAAGTCAATAGCTACAATTAAAAAACATTGGTTTGTTTTTGTTACTGGGAAGGGGCCCACTACGTCCAGTCCCCAAACCTTGAATGGTTCCAGGTCTGGTACTGGGTTGACCGTTGGCTGAGAAGCCTTTGTACTGGTGTATTTCTTGCACACTGTGCACTTTTTCAGAACATCAACTATATCCTGTTTGAGGTTGGGCCACCATACTATCTCTCTTAATGTGAGGTTTAGGTTGTTAGCCTTTGTATGTCCTAGTAGGCGGTGATGTCTTAGTATGGTGTCAACTCTTTGTGCAAGTGGGATGTATGAAACATGTTTGTTATTAATAATTTGGTATACAGTGCCATTTGATATGTGGAAATACTTTTTGTTCCTTACTAATGTATCATGGGTCAGTTGATGTGTTTGGGGTCTTTCCCTTTGGTTTTATACTCAGTGTTGTACAGGTTTTGCCAGTCAGGGTCCAGGTGGTCAGGGTGATCCTCTCTAGGCTGAAATAGTCTAGAGAGAGCATTAGCTGTGACCAGATATTCCCTCTTTTTGTACTGGAATGTCCAGGTTAAGCTGTTCCAGCAAGGACATCCATTTGGCTTGCCACCGTGCAAGTGCATTCTGAGTTTTTAAATAGATTAAGGATTTATGGTCAGTTAGTACTCATACGTTTAAATGTCCTTCTAAGTAACATATCCATTTCTTGCATATGTGGTATATTGCTAGCAATTCCTTATTGTGTATTGGGTATCTCTGCTCAGTATTAATTAGTTTTCTGCTTTTGTAGCTCTAAACTTTGGGAGAAGAGAGTTGATAGGTTCACCGTAAGGGAAGTGAGTATCAGTTCCTTGTATTAAGACTAAGGATGTCAATACACAGTTACTAACTTCAAAAATACCTTTTACTTATCTAGAAAGACCAAAAAACAGTCTTACTATCTTTAAACACAGATAAACCTTAATAAAGAGTAAAGTTGAAGAGATCAAGAGTTATATCCTTATTATTGTTAGAAAAATATCCTTTTATAGGATTGTTATCTCATGGACAGTTGACCCAAGAATCCTTGGGCCAGACCGGCCTATATATTGGGGCCTTACTGGATAGTGTTATCCAAAAGACATCTCACTCAATGCTCAATCACAGAGTCATTTTTATTGCATCATTTCTGCTCCTGACCTTGTCCTAAGGCAAGCATGATGCCAGCTGCAATGTCAGGTTGCTATTGTGGTATTCTTTCTGAAAGCCAGTCCATTCATCCCATGTTCTATGAGTGGGATCCACTTCATTGCAGAGTATAATAATATAACACATGAAAAATATATCAAGGAGTTTTTTGAGGTTCAACCCCAGCCAATATAGGCAGAACTGGGTTAACCCATAAACCAATCATTATTGAGGTTATGATGTTTGGGATATGCACCTAAAAGTGCATTAGTGACCAGATTTTCAGCTCCTATGGAGCCCTGGGATATTATGGGGTAGTGCCGCTGCACTGCTGGATTGATCAAAGTGGATACTGTCGTAAATGTGCTGTTTTAGCAGAGTTACACAGGGAAAAATATTTAGAAGATAAATAATAATCTTTATTGTGAGATAGTTACTATATAGCTATTGTGAGTCAATGGATAGTAGGAACATGATTGGTGATCACACGGCTGGATGATGAAGGGGATGGCTTGAACCTGCTAATGAGTCAAGCGCTAAATTGAGGTATCCATCATGAAGGATCATAATCTGTTTATGTTGATGGATTTGGTAATTTGAGTTGACTTCCTAGTCTGGCTTTGAGTGACCAGGTAATCAGATTGCGGGTCACAAACCCGCTTGGTTGGAACCTTGCTGGCGGGCCAAGCCTGTGGTTTCAAAATACTTATTCTGGATTGCATTTAGGCGGACTGGTCTATTGATTTTGGGTTGGGAAGAATCATTCTTAATTCTTGGAGCACTTTGGCTTTAGTTCCACCAATTTGGCTGCTGCATCAACGTTTGCGCCAAACATCAATTTATTCCAAATATCTTTCCAAATTTCAATCAAAAAGATTGATGGCTGAATTGTCAAGTCAAAAAGCCAGAGATTTCATAGTAGCATACTGGCAGAAAGTCTTGCTGCCCTGGCTGGTGGATGCATAAGACTGCACCAATGGCGGGTTCACTGGCATCCAACTCAAGCTCATAGCACCTGTTGTTATTAGGGTATTGCAAGATTGGTGCTTCAATCAGAGCTTGTTTCAATAGTTGGAAATTATTGTCACATTCTGGTGTCCAGATGAATTTCTTTTTGGCATTACCCTTGGTTAAGTCATTGATTGGTGTGGTTAGTTTCACACAGTCTTTGATTTATTTCCTTAGGTAAGCTACCATTCCAAGAAAGCATCTAACTTGTTTAACAGAGGTGGGGAGTTGCATGTTATTTATGGCTTTTATTTTGTCTGGATCTGCTTTGATGCCATTGTCAGAGACAATGTGGCCCAAGAAGTGGAGTTTCTTTTCCATAAATTGGCACTTACTTGGTTTTTCATAAAGTTTGTGCTTTGCAAGTCAATCAAGTGTCTCATGGACATACATGAGTGTTCCTCTTTTGTTTTTGAGAATATGATGATATTGTCAAGGTAGCATAATGTATTTGAGAGGCCATTCAGCGCTTGGTTCATCATGGTGAAAAACGTTGTGGAAGTGTTGGTCATCCCAAAGTTCATTACTCTACATTCAAAGGATCCAAATTGTGTACGGAACACAGTCTTTGGTATGTCCTTTTCAATTACTTCAATCTGGTTGTACCCTGAGGTGAGGTCAATTTTGGAGAAAAATTTGGCTCCTGGGAGTCTTGCAAACAGATCCTATATAAGTGGAAGAGGGTATTTATTCTTTACTGTGCTTGCATTGAGTGCTCTGTAGTCAGTTACTAGATGCAGAGTGCCTTTCTTTTTCTTTATGAAAAACACTGCTGCCCCCATGGGGATTCAGACAGGCAAATGAATACTTTTGCTAGATTGTCCTCAATATGGGTTTTGAGGGTTTGGGTCTCCATGGGGGAGAGTCTGTAGAGGGGTGCAGGTTTTGGCATGGCTTTGCATAAGTTGATGCTATGTTTGACCTTCTGTTTGGGGGTAGCTCGGTGAGTTCCTCTTTGAATACATGGGCGTATTCATTTAGGAGTGCTGCAAGTTCTGGGCATTGGATTTTTTGTGTTTGTATGTTATATTTGGTGTACCTCATTATGTGGAGGGTACTATCTTTGGTTAGATGTTTTGAGTCATCTTGGTTTATGACCTGAACAAATACTGTGTCTCTTAGAATGAGGTCATTGGGTTCATTGAGGATGTTAAAATTGACTCCGTTGAGTTTGATGGTCATGGTTTTTGTTTTCCAACATAAGCTGGAGTTCACTTGGGTGAACCAGTCCATGCCTGCTACAATGTCATAGTTTATGTTGTTCATGAGGAGTCTTTTGATGGAAGTTTGTATGCCTTGGAGGTCAATTATGAAGGGAGTTGTTTTGCCTTCAAGTAGAACCTTTGATTTATTTGCCATTCTGGCGTATTTGAAGTTGGATTTGACAACTGGTATTTTGTGCTTGGTCACAAATGGTTTGCTAACCATAGTGTGCTGTTCACCAGAGGCAAATAAAATTTTATGTGTATGTGATTTGTAAGTGCATGGGTAGACAAGAAGTTGTGAGCAATCTTTAATTTTTATGTTCATAAAAATGGGGGATTGCGGGACACGGGGATGCAAGCAGCAAAGTTTGTGCCTTGGTACAATTTATTGTCAAGTTGGGAGGAGACAAGGGCACTTAATACTGTTCCCCCTCCTCTTTTCCCTGTTCCTCTGTTTTGAGACCTTCAAGGTCAGAGAATGTGGGGTCAGATTCATAGAGGGTTGCTATTTCAGCATTGTTAACTTTGGTAGTGTCCTCTTTCTTGGGATGAGAGCGGTTTGTGCTTTGGTTGTGATTGCCATTGTTGTAATTGAAGTTGACATTGATATGATTGGTGTTCTGGCGTTTGTTGCCATTGGAGTTTTCTCTGCCATTGCCGTTTGAGGAGCAATTGCCGTTGTGTGCAGCATATTCCATGTTTGTATGTTTTTCCGTGCTCTTGGCTTCTGCAATGAGCGCAGGATGGAGGTATTAGCTTCTGGGCAAATGAGGGCAGCAACAGAGGGTTTCATTCTATTGATAAATAAGGTTCTGGTATGTACATTGTCAGCTTGAGCTGGGTTTTAAATTTTGCAACATATTTCCTCAAATTTGTTGGTGTAAGCTGCAATAGTGGTCTTCTGAGGAAGGTCACTGAGCTGTATTGCAATGTCTTGGAGGGATTCAGCAACGTGAAAATTGTGGGTGATGTCTGCTTTGAACTCTTCCCAGTTGTCAAGCTGGTTTTCAGTTTGTGAGCCAACCCAGGTGGCAAACCAGTTAGCTGTGGCCTCGTATAGGCGCTTGCTGGCTTCCTGGACCCATTTCTTGTGGGGGATGCGGCTGGTCAGAGTTTGGCGGCTGAGTGGTCTAGCCAGTTGATGACGTTTTCTTTGTTTTTACCAAAGAATTTGTTGATACTAATGATTTGGTGTTGGTAACTTCACCTATGATAGGTGGTTGTGTGTTTGTTTGTGGTTGAAGAGAGCAACTGTATTAAATAATCTTGGTGCATGCTTTGGGCATGACCAGACCTTTGAATATGGTGCATTCACTAGGTATATCTTCATAAATGTTGTGGGTGTGGAAGTACGTTTTTCAGGTCTTCTGGGATGTGGCCTGGTTGAGTACATGAGCAAAGGTGGGCAGGTTTTGATAAGTCATTTTCTCTCTCGTGAGCATGGTCAAAAAACCGTAGCTGCTACCAGTAATAAGGAGCGCCTTTTGGGGAAGCTTCAAATATGGAATTAAGAAAGAAGAGAAGTATATTTTATTGAATAATACTTTTGACTTATATAGACTCAGCTGTGGTGGGGATTTAGTTGGATTGAACCTAGGGGTTGGTCATGTGCAAGATGGGTTTAAGCCACTGGATACTTGGCAGTCAGGTGGTATTGCTTGGTTACCATTCTTGGTATGTCAAATAGTATATTGAAAGGGGACCAAATTGGGCAATGGCTGGATGTCAAGTAGGTTGGCAGTAGCCAGAATGCCTGTACATCCAGACCCTTGACAATGGTAACCTATAGTAGAAGCTTATCATTAAAATACTATGTAAGCACATCACTTACTTATTATAGGTGCCTCTGTGAGGAAGCAATATTGCAACTGAACCAATTATAGTTCAGTATTAAGATTGGGGAAGACATCAGTCCAATATAAAGGACAAGCATAGGAATAAGATGTAGCTTTATTTTGGATGCTGTAATTAATATCCTATAATGAGAAGCCACTAGTCCACCAAGGGGGTGGCATTGCGGCAGGGTCCAAGTATGGTGTGAATAACAAGTATCTAATTGAGGGATCTGCAATTGAGAAATATTTATGCTCCTAATTAGGGATACTGCTCATGGTTTGAAATTGGCAGCAGGATGCCCAATTCATTAGATACATCATGGGTAGGGCTGTGGCGTCCCACCCCTGGACAAAACCTGGATTTTGCCCAAAGTTTCTGAAAATGTGGAAGGTAATATATTTTCTATTTAAGCTTGATTTTAAATCAAATCTTTTGGAATACCAGAAAAAAAAGATATTTGTCCGGGAATGGGAAGCCACAGCCCTAGTCATGGGGCAGCTCTATGGGCTCTCCCTGTGTAGTGTAATATACATTGGTGGTTGGGGAGTTGATCCTGGTTGCAACAGCAACAGCAAAAAATTGGCATATGAGTAAAAAATTAGAGATTCAGCTGTGGCCAAGTTGAAAATCTTAAATCTTCAATATGACCCTTCCCTATAAATCAATTGGTTCTTATTGACCTGTTAAGTTAATGGAATGGGTGATAGCTATTATATATGCCTATAATAATTTTCAAGCCTAGCTAAATCAATTGAAACCGATATTAAAGTTAAAAAGGGTTGGTTTGGACAAAGTTGAGTCCTCACTTTTGCATTGATACCGCTGGTTTTCCCACAGTTACCCAGGTCATGTAAAAAAACTAAAGGTCGGCATCAAAACCTACCAGGTATTGGCCCTGAACAAGAAGTGACCATAAATTATAACTCATTGCAATAGGCTACACTCCGGCCTCATCAAGAAACACTAAAGGAAGTATTTTTACTTGTTGCTAAAGAATATCTTGTGGGGTTCAAGTACAAGAAACTTCCTGATACCATCATCTATGAAAATGAGTCACCTTCCAGAAGAATGAGGTGTAAAGGTTTGGGGGTGAGCCCCTGAAAAGAGGTTGTCCTGTAACAAAAGTTTATCCCCATGGATTGAGCTGCCCCTGACTTGAAGCTAGGTCAAAGGGTTGGTTTTAGGGTTGGTGGGTAAAGCTCCACTGTAACTAATTGCCAAATGTTGTGCCTAAGCAATTTGACTTTGTATCAGTACATTGTTATCAGACAAATGCACTCCCAAAGAGTCTAATGTTTACTATATAACCACTGATATATAATAAAGATCTTCTTGAATCGTACCAACCCCTTTCAGCCTTTTAACTCTACTGAGGGAACACTGTTACAACATTTTTATGTCGTATTAAGAATACACTTATGAGAAGTATGTGAAACAAATAAGGGGAAGGTTAAAGAATATAACGATACTTTGCTTTAACCTAGAAGAAGGGTACTATATAGTATCATATCAATCCGCATAGTATCCATATTTATCATGGTAGTCATGGGGCTTACCTTAACCTTGTTCCTGATAGGACACACATATCCAATTCCGGGATAATATCTGGATGTGAGGTTGTGCCACCTTTTAACTTGTTTGTAAAGCCATTTCTCAGGGTAAAGATTTCCTAAGGGGATGTAATCAAAGGGTTTGCGACATTCGATCAGCAACTTGGCCGTGGAGCATTCTGCAGGCCTCCTTTAAAAGCGGTGCTGCTTTGGATACTTCTTCAGAAGCGATCTTTAGCCAAGGGCCGTGATGGTTAAACCGATCCCTTAGGATTTTGTAGGGGGTGGAGGCGGGTAAATGGAAAGGTGGACGGTGGCTGATCTAAAGCTTTGGTATATTTTTAAACTTTATGCCCATGGGTTTAAGGTGGGCTTGGAACTATTTTTTAATGGGATTGTTTGGCTGGTGAAATTAAGATCCATTTTAGTAAATTTGATTCAGAAGTGTTTGGTCAGTTCGGTGAAGGATCATTTGATTGAGCGTAATTCAACCAGATAGAATGGCAGGTTAATATATATATTTATATGCCAAAAAAGAAACTTGTTTAGGATAAGATTTATTTGGGCTCATCTGTATACGAAAAAGTAGATGGCGTAGGGAATGATGAAGAGGATGGGGATTCCAATGAAGATGTAGTATAGGCTGTTGGAATGCGGTTCTTCATCCGAGAAGCGAGTGGGGCTGGCTGAGGGGTTGAGTTGGTGAGGCCCCTTGCGATCTTCGTCCTGGTTGGCGATGGAGCTATGGGCGAGAGTGAGGAGTTTGAGTCTGGGGTTGTGGTTGAGTTTGACGGTTCCTCCTACTGATTCGAGGTAGGGGAGGTTGGCTGAGGTAAGGCTGGGGTTGTTGGAGATGGTGAGGTTTTTCTGGATGGTGTCAATGGGAATATTGAGAGTGGATGAGTTGGTGTTGTCGATGATAAGTGATCCTTTGACTTGGGTGAGGAGGGGGAAATCCTTGTTGATGTCTTTGAGTGCTGGGTTGTTCTGAAGAAAGATGTCGTTTGCAGTGTCCAGAAGAGGGAAGGGGACTGAGGTTAATTTTGAGTTGTTGGTGATGTTGACATAGTTGGGGTTGATGGAGATGATTCCAGTGACAGAGGAGATCAAAGTGTTTTGAATGAGAATGTTTTGTTTGATGTCTAAGTCATGGAATTCAAGTGTTGTGGGGTTAGTGACGTTGTAAATCAGGAGATTTGTTGCTTGTCGCACTCTTTTTAAAGATGAGAACTTTGCATCTGTGTTACCCTTCAAGATGAGTGAGCCGTGGATGTTTACATCAAGGTTGATTGTTCCAGAATATTTGTGGATAATCAAGTCACCATAGATGGCGAATAGCTCAGAATCTATTTTCTGGGGTGAGTTATGGTCGATATAGACATCGCCGTGGAAGACTTTGCAGGTTTTGAATGATTCAATATCCTTGTGCTTTACATGTAATTCTCCAAAGCAGGCAAGATTGCAGGCTAGGGCCTCTTTGATTTTGAGATGAGCAAAGTGGAGGTAGTACTTCTGGCAGAAGTTCTCTGCATTGAAGACGGAGGGAGATTTCCAGGAAGCATTGGGTGAGATTACAATCTCATGTACCTTGTCTTTGAGGTCCATCTCGTTAAACTTTTCGATGACGGGGAGGTTGACAAGCTTCAAGTTGTAGTTTCCTTTAATGATTACGTCGTCTTTGACTTGTTTGAGGAGAGGTAAGCTCAAAGTGTCCATTTTGTTACCCAAGAATTCCAAGCTGCCATGGATAGCCTGTATTTTTAGGGAAATGGATTTATCTTGGCTGTTTTCTAGGACTAGACTTCCTGCCGTTGAGAGATTGGGAAAGAGTCTTGATATGTTCAGATTTGGAGACTCGGATATTTGGATCTCACCAGCAACTTCGCTCAGCAAGTCCAATTGCAGCAGCTCCAGGAAGGGATTGTCCTTGATCACAAGCCCATTCAGCTTAATAGAGCTGATGCCGGTGACACCGAAAATTCTGGACTTCTCAACTCGAACTTCAGAAGGCGTGATGTTGTTGAATTGAATTTTGACTTTCTTGTTGAAATTCAGAATATCTACTTTCTCAGCAGTCAAGTTGAAGTAGGACTTTGCTTCGTAATCATCCACTCTCGAGAGGATAAGATGAGTCACCTTCAGTCCACGTAAGGCTAGTGGCAGGATGCCCTCTACAACAAGCTCTCCATGGATGGTCTCCAGTTTAGACCCGGGAAGGTCCCTGGGGGCAGTTGCTGACGATATTACCACCCCATGGAACTCGCGACATTGAAGGAAGTCCAATGAGCCTGCCTTTTCAAGAGTGACTTGGCCTTGGCACTTGTCTTGAGCAGTGACGCTTAAAAATAAAACGCCAATAAACAATCTCATTCTTTCGTGAACCGACATTTCCTGAACCACCTACAAATCCGTATATATACTTCACTTAATATGCAATAAACGGGAAATCCATTTCTCCGGCCTTCAAATCAAATTTCAAGACTACATGCGATTTAACAACCTTTGTCATGACCCAATTATAGCTCACGTGTAGCGAAAGATTATTTTAAACGATCTTCACCTAGCGCATAAAAGTCAGCTGACCCTACGCCACCTCGGACCTCATTAATGTCACATTATGCTCACCTAGGAGCTTTAGATTGGCCTTGCGTTTATCCATAGCTCCGAAGAAGGGCGATAAGATATTCCTGCACGTGGCTTTGGATATATATTCGGGACTTTTCGGATCACCAATACTCTAACCCTAATTATGTTTCAAAGGATGAGGCACCGAAGGTTTCGAAGGGCTGGAAGCCTGGATTCCGGATCAACAGGGGTGTATGTGGCTGATTCAATGCTCCGACCCCTAAATCTCAAGCCATCATGAACCAGCATCGAGTTCGTAGAAGGTTTCGAAGGCTTGAAACTTACATTATGGATCAATTATTGGGTGGCCCATCCCATCCTTAGCTCGCCAAACCCAAAGTAGCTGGGCTTTCGTAAAGGTTCCGAGGGTTGGGCCCTGACACCACCCAACATTCTCAATCCCCCATTTGATTTCTTATCAAGATTCCTTATCAAGATAATCCAACCCCAGCATTGCACATTTCAAATATGACTTGCTGGACATCCCTGCCAGGATCCCTGGACAGGGTAACTTAACCTTTATATTTACTCCTTATTGGGCAAATAGAAGATATCGCATATTAATCGTCGCTAGGGATGCTTCAGCCCCAGCTAGCCTCTTCTTTTGGCCACCATAGCCAAGGCAGCATCCCATAAGATTTAAGCATTATCAAATAATCTCTTTGATCCAAGCGGCCCAGAACCAGAAACATGTTACAGCTGACCTAGGGTTGCGGTGGACCACCCAGTCATGTACTAGATCTTGTCAGAAGCAGCAAAATTGTACTCTGAAATGTTTAAATATTATGAAATTATATTTTAGCAAGGGGACATAACCCGGAACCTAGCTGGATTTGATCCGCTGCAACTCTAATCCAACCAAATCTTGGGCAAATAATCCCTAATCATCCCCTATTACCAGCACGCTTCTCAAGGGTACATGCCGCCACTTTAGAGGTTAAGCTGATCTCTATCATGTGTGCTGCCCAATACCCCAACTCTTTCTTTTTCATATAGATCTCTAACATTTCTTTTTAAAAGACATCATTTGATACAAAAACATTAAAATTTGACCTTCCAAGCTTATAGTACTGCAACACCTTTGACATCTCTCTCCCTCCCATAGAATCATTTTACCAAGAACCACCTTAGAACCCCAATTAGAAAGCAGCCCTGAGACTTGATCCAAGTATCTTACAAGTACCACCCCCTCATCCTCCAAACTAATTCTTCTACTCAGATCACAAAATCAGCACATAAACATGTGGTATAATTTAAGCCTACAAAGATCCCACCCATATCCAAACTAAGATATAAATATTTTTTTCTAAATTTCACTTTCTAATAATTCAAAACTCTCCCAAGTGTAAGTATACCATCAATAGAAAGGATAGGTGATCTATACCTCATAGCACCCAGTTCTCTAAAAGAAGGAAGCTCAGAAGATGGCACTTAGAATAGCTTGAGAGCTTAAAGATAAAGGTAGGTAGCCTGTACACAATCTATCATCACTAATGGTGAGTGTATACTTCTGAGAAGTACAATAAACAAAGTAAAGGGGAGATTTAAGAAGAGAATGATACTTTCTTGATATGAATCTAGAGGATCACATAGTACCACGGGAGGCCACACACTGACCATGCTTGTCATGGTAGTCATGGGGTGTGACCAGGTAGTGCTCAATTTCATACACAAAATGTTTGATCCCCATATAAGATGGTGGCTGATAAGAGTGCCACCAACTTAGTCATTGGCCACAGAATCATTCAGGGAAGCACTTCCCTGAGAGGGATTAATTATATGGTTGCAACACCTCCCTGCCAGGAACCCACCCTGCTGGAAGAAGATTTCTCACGGCATGGATTGGTGCAGAAAGATTCAAACCAGTGAGCATAGTTCTAATGGGAACAGATACCATTCTTGAATGAAATAACTCACCAAATAGACAGTATCAATCAAGAAGAGGATTAAATGGCTTGGAAACATGTAGGCCCTTAATTAGAAGAGCAGGAAGGCAGTAGCAAACAGATGGAAGAGATTGAAAATAAGGGAGATCTTAGTTGTATGCTGAATATTCCCTTTAACTGGAGGAGACTTGGAGAAGGTTGAATCTGTATACCATTTGCCAGGAGTTCAATGAGCCTATTCTTCTTCTGAAAAGTGTTGGGTATTAGTCCCAGAACCCTTTCTAGCCTTGAAGTTGACCAATGATTGTGTTGGATGAAGCAACTTTAAGGCTAGTAGCCATTTAAGCCCTACCCCTCCTAATTGAAGAGGATCAGGCAGTTTCTTGATCTCTAAGCCAATATCTTACAGACAATAAAGGAATTTAATAGGTCCAAAAATCTTTATTGATTGAGCAATGGCTATAAGCAAGGCTCAAAGCTTATAAAAGTATGTGAATTGGGGGGAATTGGGATGGGAGGTTTAGCTGCTATGTAACAGAATTAAATGACAATAGATAGACAAGGTCATCATTGATGTCCTCAAATATTTTTCAAAAACTTAAGATAAATCAGCCAGCTTAAACTTACTTCAACAGGCTTAATAGACATAAGAGAAACTAGAATTAAAGCTTATAGTTTAGGAAAGTCAAGAGATGATACAATGCCACTAACTAACTCTTAAAGTTGAAGCTCAGCTGTTTACAGAGCCGGTTAACTTCAACAGGCAGTTGGAGGCATCACCTGGCCAATTTTTGCATTTGACTGGCTAGAACCACTGGGTTTTATTTTTTATGCCTAGGAGTGATTTCACCCAAGGTCTTTAACTTAGAATTAAATATTTGCATAAGCATTGGGGAGGCCTTAGGTTCAACTCCCAGTCCAGATTTAAATAATGAACTGTTGACATTAGTGGGTTGTAAGTTGTTGATTTCCATCTTTTTTTATAACTCATGTAAATGATTAAACTTTCAGTTGTAACATCCATCATCTCAGAACCAAGATATTCAATAAGACAACCCAATTCAGGAAATTTGGCTTTAGAACCATCAGAAATGCTGGTGTTGACTCTTTCTCTGGGGTGCTGAAAGGTGGAGCCTTAGGAATATTATTAAAAGTGCCAGGGGCTCAAGCTTGGTATCAATCCAGTTCTACATTGGGAGCAGGCAGCCATGAATTATGTTGGGCATTCCTTGTCTTACATGTGCAGAGTTGGTCACAGTGCATATGTTTCAAGCCATGCAAGTACCAATAACTTTGGCAAGGTAGGTATTATTGGGCTTGGCTTCCATTGTTGCAACCAAGTTTCCAGACCCGCCTGCCAACATATCTAACAACATAAACCAATATGATGGCAATATCAAACTGCGGGTACTTTCTCCTAATTAGGAGTGCTATCAATTTGACCTGCTTATCCCACACAAGTTATTCCTTAGCTTCAACCCCTACATGAAACATTCCACCCCCTTGTGGCCTTGTGGCTTTCCCCATATAGTATATTAACCACAATATTCTACAATAAACAACACCTTATTCTGTTCATTGTTTTCCTTTATATTGGACTGTTGTCTTCCCCAATCAAATACTGAACTCTAATTGGTTCAGTTGCAACAGTGGTAGCAGCAGTAGGTTCACAATCTACCTAAAAGAAAAATCCCCCCAAGAAAGGACAGAGTACGGGCCATATGGCTACTCCCCATCAAGAGACGTTCCTGCCAATCCCCAAGGGGGACATCCCAAATGTGTATGTCATCTACCAATATCAACTGGTACTTACAAGCGTGTATAATTGACTCTGCCTTGGGCAGCGCAACGCAAGTGTCACCCTGCCTCAGTCAGACCTTTCTCAGTGCATGCTCAATCTCCAGCTTGAATCTTTTGTGGGTGGTGTCAAAGGGGCTGACATTGTCAGTTGGCTCCACTACACCAAAACCTGCCTTCATATCTGTCAAGTATCTGAGCCCATGTGGGTTACTACTACGTCTGGGCGGCTCATGGGACCTGCCGCTGTGTGGTTCACCAACTGGGCCAGCCAAGAAATAGATGTCACTTGGGCGTTGTTCAGGGACGCCACAAAGTCCTGCTAAAGTGAAACCTTTTCACCCATTGTGGTGGGAAATCTCCTCCTGGCCATTAAACAGACTGGGTCCATCCCTGAATATCTTGCCTCCTGGCAACAAGCTCTTGCTGCCGCCAAGAAGCTTTGACCAATGGGAATGCCATGCTTCTTACCTTGATAGTTAATGGGCTCAAACCTCATATCTGCAAGTGGGTTCCCGTAGGTTGCTGCACTTCCATCAACAACTGCTACAAGGCCATTGTGGAGGCCAATGATCAGGCTTCAATAGGCTTCCGCAGATCTAACCATACTCCACCCCAACCTTGTCCTGCACCTGACAGTGCCCACAACATAGTAGGCTGCCACCAGTCCCGCCAACAGAAAAATGAGGTTAAGCGTCCCGCAAGGGGGAACTCCAGCTAGCGCAAATTGAGGACCAGGGAAAAGCCTTGGGGTTGTAGCTACGAGAGGTTCTACAACCCCACTTGACCCTCACTCTCAATTCCTCCTTGCAAAAAACCCCTGCAGTTACAATGTGCATGAAGCTGAAACCCTTAACGTATTCCAGGTCCACAGCAACAACTCTGTTCTCCAAGCAAGTCATTCTTCAAACAAAGTAACCCACTTGGCCTATCCCTTCTGTTTTTGTGGGAACACCCACAAACTATTGGTAGATACCAGGGCCAATCACACTATGTTTGACCAGGTGTTTGCTGACTCTCAACAATTAGACTGGGTGCCAAGCAGATTCAAGGCAGTACAAGTAGCTGATTCCTGTAGAGTGGCAATTACCCATGAGGCAGTAACCTTCTCTGTGAGGATGGGGAACGTCCAGGTTAAGCTCTCTGGGCCAATCATGGCAGGGCTCAGTCACAATGTCATTGCTGGCCTTGACTGGCTTTAAAACAACTGTTCCTACATTGACTGGGATATGTCTGTAACCACCCTCAATAGAAATGGGATGGACTTTCAGATATATCCTGTTGAAATGAGCAAGTTGCTCCATGATACTGTGGTGTCAGAATAACAGAAACGGATTTATATGATTTCAAGGGGGAAGCTAGACTTTAGCCAATGCACAGTTGAAGTTATCTGCGCCAAACCACCTGTGGCTCCTCCCTTGACCACCTCACCTCCACTAGCACTTGCCACAAACCTCAAAAAATATAAAGACGTTTTCAGTGAAACACTGGACCAACTACCCCCCTCCCCAAGAGATCCAGCATACTGTACAACTCCAAGGATTGCTACCCAAAGTACCTCTCTTATATTGTCTTACACCAAAAGAAGATGAGACCCTCTGCCAGTACCTTGTAGACTTACTTGACAAGGACTTCATCCGCCCCTTGTTCTCTCCATATGGGGCTACTGTCTTCTTTGTAGCCAAGAAGGACGGGTCCCTTTGCCTGGTCACAGACTACCACGCCTTAAATGAGGTGACTGTTAAGAATAAATACCCCTGCTGTTGATTGAAAACCTGTTTGACACACTTGTGGGTGCAAAGGTCTTTAGCATGATTGATCTCACCACAGGATACAACCAGGTCTGTATTGCACCAGGAGATGAGGCAAAACTGCCTTCTGCACATGCTACAGGTTGTTTGAGTGCTGGTTCATGAACTTTGGAATGACTAATGCTCCTTCCACCTTTGCCATGTTAATGAACAAAGCATTTGAGGAACTGATTGGAAAGTGTGTGGTTGTGTACCTTGACAACATTATTGTCTTCTGTCAAGATCAAACCACACATCTCCAACACCTCTGTGCTGTCCTCGGCACCCATTAAAAAACAGTTGAAGGCCAAGCCTTCCAAATGCAAATTCCTCAGGTCAGAGCTCCTATTTCTTGGGAATATCATCTCTATCCAAGGGATAAAGTCCAAACCTGCCAAAATTAAGTCAATCATCAGTATGCCACCCCCCACCAATGTGGGCCAGGTGCGTACATTCTTAGGCATGATTGCCTATGTGCAAAAGTTCATCCCCAACTGCAGAGAACTAATTTCACCCCTCACTGAGCTCTTAAACACAAAACAGCGCTTTCATTGGACCCCTGCCAGAGATTAAGCCTTTGAGATGTTGAAGCAAAGACTTACAACTGTTCTGTATTGCAGTTTCTTAATTGGAAATGCCAGTACAAACTTAATGTTTATGCCTCTGACAGAGCCATAGGGGGCATGCTATGAGTTGGAAACTGACAAAGATGCATTTATTCCTGTGGCATACAAATCCAGGAAGCTCACTGACTTGGAACAACAATACCCCATACATGACAAAGAGTTAGTAGCAATTGTGCACTGTGTCAAGAAGTGGCGCTTTTACATGAAAGGGGCCACCTTCCCACCCCACGTCCTGACAGACCACAAGCAATCCAGTACTTCAACACACAGTCCCACTTGACACGCCGCCAAGCAGGCTGGGTCAAGCGCCTATCACCCTATCAGCTGCGCATCAAGTACAAGCCTGGGAAGGAGCTTGTCACTGCTGACGCCCTCTCACGCCTCTAAGTAGCATCCATCAATGGGGATGACAGCTTGGACCCAGATTGGCCAATGCTCTACCTACGTCCTGAAGCAACCTGCTACAAAGGCCTCAATTCCGCAACTATCTCCAAGTTTAAAGACAACAAGAGTCAGTTCACAACTGATGCTGGCAACATCTGTTGTTGGCAGGGACTAGTGAGAAGACGCTTTATAATCCCACCACCCAGCAAGGGGACATAATATTGCATTGCCATCACACTTTGGGTCACATTAGAGGGTGTAACCTCTTCAAAATAATAAAGTGTAAGGTTTGGTGGCCTCATATGTGCCAAGAAATCTTGTACATTTGTCAAAACATGTGTACTGTGCAAAAAGAACATGTTGAAGCCTACACCTCCCAAGTCTGTCCTGCCCATTAAAGCCATGGAACTCTTCAAATAGTGGGCCCTTGAAATTTTTGGGCCCCTCCCCAAGGATAGGCTAGGCAAGAAGTACATCATTACGGCCATCAATTACTTCACCTGTTGGCCAGTGGCATGGCAATCACTAACCACACTGCCATCACTATCACCTGCTTTACTGACAAGAAAATTGTGGCCTGCATTGGGTGGGCCAAACGTCTCATCATGTATGGTGGGACCAAACTTGTTAAACATGTCATGAAGGTGTACTGCGCCAAAAAGCCCCCCAAAGAATAGTCACAACTCCCTATGATCCCCAAGAAAAGGGACACATGGAGCGTCTAAATGGTTTGCTGGTCCAACTACTTGCCAAGCTCTCCCAGGAGCATCCCAATACCGTGTGGACTGAACACTTGCCTACTGCCCTACTTATTTTACAAGCAAGAATCAACCAGGGTACCAGGTTCAGCCCCAGCGCCCTGGCCTTTGGGACGCCTGACAGCTTGACAGGAGTAGAACAAGGGAAATTAAAATCCACAGTTCCCGGGAACCCCCTTGTTAACTACTCCCTCCCTGAGCCAGTGGCGTGTCAAAGCTTGAGATATTAAAAACAAGCAAATTGAGGGAGGGATAAAACACCTCAAGGCCAGATACACTGTAGGTGACCCCGTCTATGCCCTCAACCCCAATTAAGCCAAGTTAGAGCCCAACCACTTGAGGCCCTTCAAGATAGCTGCGGTCTATGAAAACCACACCTACCAACTTAAAGATGCTCAAGAAGGTACCAAGAAGCTTCACCACAATTGCTTGCGCCCCTGCCACATCATCCCCACACAAAAGTTGTTTGTGTGGACCTTCCCAGATCTTCTGCAAACTCTGATTCTGGTGTCTGACAATAAGCAGGGGGCAAGGGGTGTGTTGCAACTAAGTTTCTCACCTTGCCTGCCAATGTATCTCATAATACATAGGGGGCACTCAAGGAGACACCCCTTGATGTATCTAACAACATGAATCAGTCTGATGGTGATGTCAAATTGTGGGCAATATCTCCTAATTAATAATGTTGCCAATTCAATTTGTCAATCCCCGCATAAGTTATTCATTGGCTTTGAACCTTCCATAGAACATGCCACTATGCCACCTCATGTGGCCTTGTGGCTTTCCCCACATAGTATATTAATCACAATATTCTACAATAAACAATACCTTATTATATTTGATTCTATCCTTTCTATTGGACTGTTGTCTTCCCTAATCAAATACTGAATTTTAATTGGTTCAGTTGCAACAATACACTCTTTTTTCATTAACCTTAGTACTTTGAATTCACAATTTTCAGCTATTCTTATTTGTTGAAAATTTTGTCAAAGCCTCATAGTAAATTCAAAGTGTCATAAATATATACCCTTCCCCTATGCATGAGCACATTTCTTTGAAAATTATTTGAATATAGTTCTCAAAGACAGCTCTCACCTCTTATAATGATTCCCTAAGGAATGTCTTTGCCACTTCTATAACTCTGAGAGAGTCTTTCAGAGACTTCTAAAGGATCTCCTTTTGTAGCGCAGCACTCCCTACCTGTGATACACCAAATTTTGCCACACTGAAAAACACAATAGAAATAATGAAACTTAAAAATAGAACAATGGAAAGCATGGCTGTTGACTGGATATCTCATCTACTAAAATTTTCATTTTATATATTATTTGGGGTATATTTGACTGAAAACCCTTCTGGTTCTAGAATCTCACCTAGATTCCAAACATGAGATCTATGACATAAAGGTGTCACCCAACCAAGATCCTTACCAAAAGAATTTTTCACATTCTTGATATATAAGAACATGCCCCAATAAATTCTAAAATCATCTGATTCCTTTTATGGACCTGTATCTTTATGGCTTGAAGCATTCCAGACTTCCAGCACCAAAACCCTGTGTAAATGCTCCTATTTCTAATCCAATCTCTTATTGTTCCAACCAGAAAACAGCTGATTAACCCTGAATGTGTCAGGAATATTCCTGACACTAGTAGTCATGTTACCAACTTAAGTTCAATATGGCAGAAACAGGAAAATATTCTACTATCCAGGCCACAGGAGATTCAACTTACGTCTCAAATCAACAAGATGGTAAAAATACTCAAACTACAAGTCCAAGCATAACTTAAAATACATAATAAAAATTTATCATTTGAGCAGACATCCACTGTCACCTTGTAGAAATCTGCTGACATCAAGCCGTTGCCCACTGCCACCAAGCAGACATCTGCCGCCACTGCACAGAAACCCACCCCAATCAAGCAGATGCACCCTGCCACTGCAAAGACGTCTGCCACAATTATTCAGCTCCACTTGCAAGCCACCTGTGAGCCAGCCTGCACATGCTCCTGCCAACCTGCCACCCTGTGACAGTCAACATGAAAGTGGTTGTGCAGGAAAGGGCTGATTTGGCCACAATAAAGACTATATGGTGAAAGTTGGCAAAGTATGGTGGCTTTGTGACAGGTAAATGCCTAGTAGGTAACATGGTCTATTAGAGGAGGGTAAGGTCCCCACCCAGTATCTAACAAAGGACTATTAGGGGTGGGGAATTTACCAGCCTAATAACTAACATTGGCTACTAAGGTGGTAGTATGGTGTCTGAACCTAGTAGATAACAAGGGCTACTAGAGGAGGATTGCTGTGAATACCGCTATTCACCATGTGTCAATTTTGCCTTTGATGGGCCATTTTAAAGACAAATCTCTTGCTTTTGCTTTTGCCTCTCAAAATAAGTTGATGACTGAATCAGGAAATACAATTGTTTGGTTTCTTGACTCTGCGCATCTCACTTGCCCCACTCATACTTGTGGCGAGTGATCCTACCGTCCTGGTAGTGTTTTGTGGTATCAACAACCACTATATATTCCTTTTCCTAATTCACCAATAAAATTAAGTTCTATTCACATTTTTATCTTTGTGTTGTCCAGTACTTCCACGCCTCTCTCTAGCCACAACTAGTAGAGATTATTTTTCCAGGGCCAAAAAGTAATTGCATAGCCTTCCCTGTCATCTAACCAAGACTTAGTATGAATCCAATCCTGAGGTTAGGATTCCCCAGTGTGTGTCTGTGCCACGCCTCAGAACACGACAAAGATAAATTCTCAACCCAGTAGGTAACATAGGACTACTGGGGAAAAATGGCTCTTCAACCTAGTAGGTAACATTAGCTACTAGAGAGAACATGCAATGTAAACTAGTAGGTAAAAAAGACTACTAGGGAAGGGAGGAGCTGAGGTTGTTCAACAATCCTTTGGCCACTTACAGGAGGTCTGAAAGTGGAGCCTCTTCTAATGGTCTGGTAAGGTGTCCTTGTCTGTGTTTTCTTGGAGGCTTTGGGGAGGTCTTGAAGCCACCATAAGGGCATAGATATGCCCAGAGACGTTATCAGGGTAGCTGCTTGGGGAAGCAGCTGCATTAATTGATAATGAACAGGTATCTGGGAAGTAAAGTTGGTTACTTTGCAACAAAAAGCTCAGAATTAACTGCCTGAGTGAGTAAAGATAACTGCAAAGGCATGAGGATTGTCTGTGGTTCAATGGCTCAAGTGGAGATCACTTGTAGGGGACCAGTCAAAAGTTAGTATCCTTGTAGACTTATTGCCTGAGTCTGAGGTATTGGTAACAAGGACTGAAATTGGAACCAAGATGGTTCATAGTGAGAACTAGTTGATGGACTGGAAAGGACTGGCAGGTAGACTAGCTAATGGATAAGGAAGAACTAGCTGATTTGGCTAGAAGATCATGAAGAAGAACTAGTTAAAAACTTGAAGGTCATGGAGCAGGACTAGATGGAGGCCTGAAAGTTGGTTAAAAAGGACTAGCATAAGTGGATGCAGAAGCAGGAATGCTTGATTTGGACTCTTAGAAAGAAGGATTGTAGTCAAGAAAGAAGCAGCAAAAGAATTAATTAATAATTACAAGAAATATGATAAGAGTATTGAGATAATTATCATATAAACTATGAATTTATTAGGAAAAAATTGAGGGGAACTGGAGCCAAAGAGTCCAGAAATCAAACAGAGAAACTCTAAGGACAAAGGCTGGAGTTTTGTCAAAATGATTCAGAGGATCAAGAAGCGAGCAGCAGGGGGGTTTGAACTGATGAAATGTGGAAGAAAACTCAGAGAAACACGGAGAAACATTGAAGAAATTAGGGTTCAAAATCCCTAAGTAAAATATAATTGGAAGCACTTGAGTTTGGCCAGAGAAACTTACTAGAAACACAACAAAACTTTTTAAAACACAGAGCATGTGTTTATCTGGAGTGAGACAGTGCCAGGTTTGAACCAGGGTCAAGAGCAAGTCATTTGGGCAAACGTTTTGGAAAAACCACTCAATCTGGGTGAATGATTGGCTATAACTCAAAGCTTGTTTGGTCAATGTTTTAAGGGCTTTAAAAGAAGGGTTTAAGCCAAAAGATTAGGGGATGAACCAGGAAAAGCTGTCTTTTAATTGAATGAAGTAGTTAAAAGGTTTAATATATTATAGAGAAGAGAAACTGGATAGTTTAAGCCTTGAAAAACCAGAGTTCTGAGAGAAATAAGGACTGAAACAAGGAGCTATACAAGGGGGATCAATCTGAGGCTTTTCAGGGACTGAATCAAGTGACATAACAAGCCACTAGAGATATAAAGAGAGCTGGAGTTTAGGACTAAGGATCAGGAGTCCAATATCAAGTACAAGGAGTCCAAGAGATTGTTGGAGAACTACCAGTATTGGCACATAACAATTGTTTCCCAGACCCTTGGGCCATATACCAGAAGGTTTCTAAGAGGATCTTCCTTTTGAAGCAAATAATAGCCCATTTGACCCCTGCTCACATTTCTAAGTAGTAAAGATAGACTCTATGAGTGAGTTACCCAATATCTTCTACCCTAGCTTAGGGAAGAAAGACACCTATCACCAAAGCTGTTGAAGGTTTTTCACTAGTAAAACTTCCTAGAAAGAATAGGAAAAGTTAACTAGACCCCTTGAGATGACAGATAGGGGGAATTTATTGATAATAAGTTTACTAGGCTGTTAAAGGATTGGTACAGGTCCACAGAGGGTCTAGCACCAGCTAAAGTACAAGTATATGGTGAGGATGCCCACCTATTCATTGGGAAATTATTGGAAGAGTTTGCTGTAATGCAAGCCAAATATAAGCAACTTCAAGCTAGCCACTTACCTCTACTAGGGAATGACAACTCCTTCCAGTGAGTCCCTGGCTATGACCCAGGACACACAATGGGGACTGGTGAACAGGAACCCCACACACCCCTTGCCCTCTCACGCCAGCTGGCCAGTCCCCCTCCACTCCAAGAGGAAATTGCCAAATTGGGAAACCAGAAAAGGCAATATCCCCAAAGATAAACTTGGGAAGAACTGCTGCCCAAGTTAGGAGCCTACCAAATGGGGAATGAACTGACAGGCTTGTCAACAATGGAAATCATGTGTTGAATTCAGTAAACAGATTGGGATAGATGAAGACAATCCAACTTGGGTTATCCCAATGAAGGCTGGGACCCAGCCAAATCTCCTTGATTTTAAGCCACCATAAACAATCCAAAAAAGGGAATAACAGATGAAACTCAGACTTGTGGTTTCACAATGCCATTTATTCTAATCATCATACCTTGCAGGTCCACTAGCATAAATAACAACAAACCCATCAATGATAGGGTTTGCTATCATTGAGTGGATACCCTGCTCAATATTTTCACATTAATTAATCCTCTACCTAGACTAAGCAAGTAACCTTAATAGACCCATATCCCCCAAGCAGAAGATGCATTATATAATCCTCACAGCTTTCTTGAAAGCTTACCTTGGGATAGGGGTAACCAGCTAACCTATGCTCAGCTTAGACCTGAACCTCAGGGACCCAAATAAATATTGTATCATGAGCCAGCACAACTCAACTCAATGGATTCAAACTTTCAGGACTGAGAATTTAAGTCTCAACTGATATTTCCTATTATGTTGATATTTATGCCAAGACTTCTATTTGTTTGTTTTTTTCTCCTTTACATCTCTGGTTACCTATATTTCCGCAAATACTGAACCATTTCAGCCCAAACTAGTGTCAGCCAAAAGCCCTTGATTCCAGCTTTCAGAATCTTACTCTTGACAATATACTTATGATTAGAAATTATGAATTAATCTCGCTCAAACATAGTTCTCCTATCATCTCCTTTTCATAGAATTGGGTATAAAAACCCTCACAGTTCTATTATTCCAAGCAATTAAATCTCCTCCTGTTTAGGCTCATCAATAAAACTATTGTCTCAATCCTAGCTGTATCTCTTGTATCCTTGAGAAATAGTAATTTGTTGGTGATGTTTGAGCACAGGCTTTGATACAACTGCAGCTGTTGTTGAAAAAGTCTGAAGTCTTACACAAACCCATGGACACCTCTGGCATCATCTGGCCCAGCCCACAACTTGGCTAATTATGTGGTCCCCTTGGTCACGCTAATGTACCTTGTTGGCAACCTTGGACAATGCAACATCCTTGCCAAAGCTTTCTTTTGGGAAATGAACCTATATTCAAAAGTCTACGCCTTGAATCCTTACATCCACCTAGCCTGCCCTTATGTTACTAAAGTTTTACCCTTTGATTCTTGGGCTTTACAGAATGCCTAGACTCCATTTCTTTGTCTAGCATCTTTTGTGCCAATTTCTTTTTGTCTACCAATAGCTAAGCTACCAGAATAGTTAGGACGTAATTGGGTGCCACTGGGTTGGCCAGGAATGCTCTAGGTAGTGTTGCAGTGCCTGGAGCATGCGCTGGGTGGCACCTTAGTGATTTGCAGATGGGTTAGGCAGGGCTTTTAGACCAAATAGATTTGATGTACAGCATCTTTAACCAGCTATTTAGGGATTGGCTTATCTTGACCTCTCTTTGGACAAAGCTGAGGCTGCTCCTTCCCCATTTTTAGATCCAGGTTGATGGCATTCCTGGGTAGCCTTTGGTCAACCTTCTCAGAATTTTAGTTGGCTCGCAATCCACCTGACCTCAAAGATCAACCCGGTTGATCTTGTCTTAATCTCATCAAGTATTACAACTCAGCTAACTGTAAGTGACTTTGTATCCATCTTAAACAGATGCCAATTTTCAAGTATATACTTCTTAAAATTATAATAAACAAGATAATGAGGAAAACTAAGAAGAGAATGATACTTTATTAGATATGAGTTTAGAGTATTATATAGTATCATGAGAAGCCACATGCCGTCCATGTACGTCATGGCAGTCATGGGGCTTGTCCAAGTAGTGTCTCTCTTAGGACTCAAAATGCTTGATCCCTGTAATAGATGGGCAAACAATAAGAGCAACACCAACTTGATGAGTAGCCAGAAATTATTTGAAGAGCCACCCAGGGAATTATTTTCCGGAGAGGGAGTCATCAAAGATGTTGCAACACAATCTTATCCAAGAATCCTTCCTTGGAGAATCCCATAAACCTATCCAAATAGGACTGGTAACTGGATGTAACAGCTTGATATGTACTGGTCAGCTTAGGTGGATAGACATCCCAGGTGAGCGCTGCATTGCCACACCAGTGCTAGGTAGCGCCATATTCTACCTGGGGCAGGTACCTGGCCAGGTGGATCCAAGATCAAAGTAAATTTTATGCTTCTAGGTGATTAAGCCAGATTGCATGCCTTACTCAACCCTACCCACCTTGACCAGGCTGGGCCACAGAGGTCAAATAACAGTTTTTGGCAGTGGTCCACCCCTGGCCAAGCTTAGTGCTGGCATCGTAGATGTTGGGTGGGATGGACCTTGATAAGACCATGGGATGTAGGTATCCTATCTCTGGAGTGTTGATATTGCGCTGAGGGTGTGGTACTGCACCTGCAGCCTAATGAAAGCTGGAGGGGATGGGGTCTTAACCTCTCAGCCATGTAAGGCTGATCTGCTGTATCACCCCCCCTTTAACCTGCCTGAGTGGTAAAGCCAACCTTACACTAGTGCCTTTTCTTGGGATCACCTCTTCTCCCAGGATCTAAGGAAGAGTGAGCACCATGCTGTTCACTGCTTTGTAAGATACTCTAAGCTCTCTCCCTGCAGGTGAGCTAGCACCCAAGATTCAAGCTAAAAGGGTATCCTCCCACAACTTGAAGAGCAATAGTTCCTCTAGCTTGCTGGGCAGGGTTCTCTCCTGGTGGGAGGTAAGGATGGTTTGATCCAGTTGGATACTTTGGCAGATGGGGTATATCAAGATGTTCTGGGGCGTTTGATTGGCAAAAGGGAAAAATCAGCTGTAGGGATGCAAGGGTGAGGATTTGAAAGTGAGAATCTAAAGGTGGCTGAGCTGACAATTTTAAAATGTCATGATTCAATTAAAGCACCTCATCTGGGATCAAAAATTATTATGGTCATGTAAAATACTTATTTCATTCTCTCAGCTAAAAAAGTCAGGAAAAATTAGTTGCTTTATTACAAAAGGCTATTTTGAAAATTGAAAGAGTGTCAATTGGCCACGTTTAGATTCTCACTTTTGCATCCTCATTCTTGCATCCCTACAGCCAATTTTGCCACAGTTGCCGTTCAATGGCTACCCCAGGATGTAATAAAGGATATCCTGCTGTGGGCTTCAAGGCTTGAAGTATGGGATAACCCTTCCTCATAAGGTGCAAAGCTGGTCCCAGATGAACTCCCTCTAGACAAACCATTGGAAACCTGAAGCCATATGATAAGGTGATACTGTGGGGAAGCAAGGAATAGAGAAGAGATGATTAGTTATTGGATATTGGATGGTATCTTTATAAGGAAAGGGTAGATATACAGTGGATGTATGTATTTCAGATGCATGGGAGGGTTCTTGGAAGGGGTTTTGGAAGCAAGGCAGGTTGGGGATAGTGGTAACTATCTGATAGCCATAATTAGATTACCAGATCTGCTGATCTTGTCACGTATCTGGACCGCACCATTGTGCCACGCCCATGTGGCTACCTATAACAGTAAAGTATCTTTGGTTCACAGATATAGGCAATGACATATTATAAATCTTGGTTAGCTTCTTGGACTGGTATCGTTTACGATCCAAATACTGAGCTACGATTGGTTTGGCGGCAACTTGAGCTGCCCGAAGAGATGCTGATCGCTATATAAAGGCAGCAGCTAAGTGGTAGATAAGTTGAGAATAAATAGCAGCAGGGTAAGTTGCTTGACAGGAATAACAAGGTTATTTAGCTTTTTTTGGAGGTAGAAATAGGGGTGGGTCCTTTATTAGGGTTATTCTTACAATATATATGATTTGGGGTGACATGTGAACACATCTAACCCCAAAGGTTTAGATGATATAATAGCCCTAGGGATATGGTGGCCAAGGTAAGCATAGACTGGGACATGCGGGTATTGAAGTGTTGAGGCGTGACCCGTATCGGCCAGCTAATCATCGAGCTCAACATGGATTTGGGATTGTGAAGGATATCTAAATCGGTAAATTTAATTCTTGGATCTACTTGTTGAGCTTGGTTGGGAAGCTCAAAGTGTAGTCTGGTCCTTTTCTGCTAAGTAATCTGAGCATGGGGCTACTTGAAGTTACTTCTTAATTATGCGGTGAGAATTGGGATTATGGTTTTGTTGAATAGAGAAAGATGGTTGTAAAGGGTATATATGGGTTTTTGGGATTAAAGTTGGATTTTATTTATGATTTCTTTGTAAACCAGTGGTTTTAACTTTGCAAGTGTTGGATCTGGTACTGGTTGGGGAAGGATGTTTAATGGATATAAGTTACTTGAGTGATTTTCTTTGTTTAGGCTTATTCGCCCATGCATTCTTTGACGGTGGTGAGCCTAAAGCCCTTGTCGCGGACAGTTTTGATGAGGCGGGATACAACGGCAATGGTGTTGGGTTGGATGTCATGCTGTAGGGAGATGAATGCGCTGCTGCGGGGATTGACGTCGTTGAGGGAGTCGCGGTACACTGCGAGGATGTCGGCAGTGGACTTGCCGGTCCAGTCGAGGGTGTCGAGGTTCCAGTTAATGACCTTGTACCCCATGCCGCCTAGCACAGATAGGACCCGGTCGTCACATTCGCCGTAGGGGCAGCGGAAGTAGTTGACGCGCGTCCCCAGCCGGTGCTCAATCGCAGTCGATGTCTTTGCGATCTCCTCCACGAGACGGTCATGGCTCAGCTCGTTGAGATGGGGGTGGGTGTAGCTGTGGCTGGCGATCTGATGGCCCTCGGCTGCCATCTCGGCGAGGATGGAGCCGTAGTCGTCATTGTCCACCATCTCGCCCACGACAAAGAAGGTGGCCTTGACACGCAAGCGTCGCAGGATCGACAGCAGCTGCCGAGTGTAGATGTAGGGTCCGTCGTCAAATGTCATGGCAAACGTCCCTGGGATCAGGCACTCGTACGTCTGAACTCCAGACTGAATGGCACGCTTCCTCAGCTTGGGCAGCTCCACGCCATGCTCTTCAAGGGTCAATCCCAAGGCAATGCTAAATAAACTAAAAACCCCAACAAACTTCATCTTGCCAACCAACCACTCTCAACCCGCCTTAAATATCCACTGCCCCGTTATCCCTTCGTGCCAATCCCACACTTTCCAACCACTAACCCCATCCGTCACCAACCGCATCCTTCTTTCTAGGCACCTTTTTTCCATCCCACCTCAATAAATCATATACTTTCCTTCTTCAATACCACGACCAATAACCCCATCTGCCGAAATCCCCTCCCAACCACCTAAATTATAATAAATATTTATACCTGCCATTGAAACGTCATTCCACATGCTAAACCCATTTTAAAGACCAGTAAATCACATGAAACGATCCCATGCCATCACCCGCCAGCATTTTAATATCCAACCGGAAAATTATCCCGCCACGGCTGTTCCTACAAATATCCCCGACACGGACCCAAAATCTCCGCCCATCCATTCAAAACCATCATTTTACACTGCATATATAAACGAAATCCCCTACGCCGCCGATCGAATAGAATTCCATCTCAACCACCCCAAAGCAAAACTCACCATCTTAATAAATCCCTAAACGAAATCCGATTTAAACGGATTTGATACTTCAATCATAAAGCACAGTGTAAAATATAAATGCACTTCCCACACCAACCCAAAAGTACAATTGGATAAGCCGCTCACGGTAGTGAATTAGCGCGTAAAACCATCCACCACATGGAGATGATCCACTTACCACCAAACCAGGCTTGGACCCACCCACGCATGGCATGGGTTCCAAGAAGACCAATATAAAACCTAAACCTCTACATCGATACCCCTGGCAATGATGTCATGACCTCAATAGCCATGGATCACAAGCCCGAGATGGAAGGGTTCGATCTTCAACAACGGCTATCCTGCGTGATCACCAAGTTGCCTAATTTGGCATGATTGGCCAGGCAACTTTATCTCCGAGACGAACTGACAGATATTGCCATTTTACGTGCATCACCACCTTCCCCGAACAAGGACATACTTTCACCAACCAACTTGATAAAACTTAAACCACACCGTTAACTTCATTTACTCCTCACTTCAACCAACCCGCAAAGGGGTCACCAGAGTGATATCCACTGCAGCGAACAAATCTACATCCAGCCGAAAGAAAAACAAGGAATCCCACCCATGAAGAGGATCTTAAACTGATCCCCTGCCATCACAACCCCATCCCGTTTAAACCCCTTTTATCAATCCTAAAACCATGCTTTGAACCGAGTTCCAAATCCAGATTCCAAAATTTTAACCAACCCACACATGTCCCAGAGATATTCCTTGCATAGAATATAAACGACTATATCAAACCCATTACGCCATCAAACAATACAGGCTGATCATCACGGCTGGAAATATCCCTCGTGTATTTCAGGAAGGCCGTCACAATTCATCTATACAGGCTATGCTTAGAAAAGTTAATTTAAACCCCAAGGCCTTCTCCCAGTAGATCATTCCAATCTAGTCCCAACTAACCCTTCTTCACGGAGAGTAACCAAAAACTTACCAGACCTAGCCCTGGATACCTCCTGAGATATACCTGACATCTCTATCTAGCTTTGCACTTGAAGAGGTTGACACACTGTATCCAAACTAGTCATGGTGGATTTCCTGGCTGCCTTGACAATCCAGGGGGTTTGATCCAACTTTTATCATTACCCAGTGCCATGCAGGCCCAGTTGTAGTTCCCTGCTAAACCCATCCATATCTGATAGACTTTCTCTCTTTATTGACCCATTACCTCCCTTTTGACCTGGAAATTCAAGGCCCTTCTGATCATCTGGGTCTTCCATCTATACCATGGTTTACCTGTATGCATCTGTGACCGTACAACAGTCACTGTTGAGTATTTAGCCAAATGAATACTCTGAAATATAAAGTTGCTCTGTTTTTGCTGTTTATTTTATGTAGATAGGTTTGGCTGGAATCCTTAAGGTTAAGATTCCTGAAAACTTAGCATCTATATTCAATAAAAGAACAGAAGGTAGTTTTGTTAGTTAGGCTGTACCAACTGACAAAGCTAAGTCAAGATGGGCCCAATCAATCTTGGAGACTAGGCGTCTCAAAAACAAGTTAATTAACCGGAAAAGGTTAATTAATAAATGCACTGTAATATAATTAACGAGGAATTAAATTATATTATTCAAATGCCTTGACTGTGTCAAGAGGTTAGTTAAGGTTAACCATAGATAAACCCCCAAATTTGGGTTCAGAAACATGGTGGTGTCTCATTCAAGGATTGAAGCGTTTGTCGCGGGTTTTTAAAACGCCAGAAAACCATTAAATGCAATGATGATTGAATAAAGGTAATGATGCCTAGGGATTCAGGTTTGGTCAGCTGGTTCCCAGTTGGAACATCAATAGCTGAGTTTTGGAATGAGTGTATTCCACAGGGGTTTGGCGCTGGGAGCTGAGAAAGCTCCATGCTGAATCAGTACATTGGGATGAATGAAGTCAGGTGATTTTTTCCCATTATTGGTTGGTTCTGATAGGTTGAGAATTATTGGTGATATTTTAGGTAAAGATCTAGGTTTGGATGACTCAAATTTCATAGACCATGTGATATGAATCATAGGTTGATTCAAGAACCGGAGGGGGTTTCAGCCAAATATGCCCCAAATGGTATATAAGCAAAAACAGCTAAATTTAAATAAAGAGATATATTGTCAATTTTGACGCTTTTCCCTCAACTACTTTTTAATTATCATGTCTTCTTTGCTATCATTTGAGTGAGCAAAATTTGGAGTACTTTGTGTAGAAACTGCTGCTGCTTGAAAGGAAGTTCCCACCAGTTTGCTTGAGGAGGCTTAGGCAAGTCTAAGGTCTCTAAGATAGCGCCTGAAGAAACTTTGGTAGAAGTGAAAGCAGCCTTTGAAGAGCTATATACCAATTATTTTGTAAAATAGGGAACCCCTGCACAAGTAAATAGAATTTATGCATGGGATTCCTGAAACTTGCTGTTAGGGTTCAATAAAATTTTATAAGTGAAGAATGGAGCCAATTGTGAAATTGAGGCATTAAGAAGTAGGGAAGAAAAGAGCATTGAAATTATGGCTTGTTGGTGGGATTACAATGGGGTGTTGTCTCATAAAATTGCCTCCCTGGAGGCAAAGCTCCTCAAAGCTTTGTCATAGGAAGGTAATAGTAACAAGAGTCAAGGGCAAGATAATGGTAAGTTTGACTAGTTGGACTTGGATCTGTCACAGCATCAGACCATTGGAGTGGTAAAAATAATTTTTGAATGACAAGTTCAATGCATAGTATTTACTTCCCAACTCCACCCACTTAGTGGTGGTATGGTCAGTAATTCCAGCTACATACCAGTTCCTGTTATAGGGAAGAAATTACCCTCCCTGGTGAACTCCATCACTGATGGGATTTACTGTTTTGAGCCTATAGATTATCCTTAGCTAACAGACCTTTTGATTGGCACTGCCCTTTACATTTTCATAGCTCAGGCTATCAGCAATCTTGCGGGATAGCCAGCTATGACAAAAACCTCATGCATGTCCTTGACACTAGTATGCAATCAAAACTATCTAGCCCCCAGCCTCAATTAGCCAGGTGATAGAGATGGGCAACATTGATCTGAGAGACACTCAATATCATGCTTACCTTTCACACTCCTCCTGTATATCCAGGGTCTCTACACAAATGTCCATTAATTTGGACTAGAAGTACGCTCTTTCAGGACACTGCAATAGTTATCAAACAAGTTGTTTCTTACCAAACCTAAAATATTTCAAGGTGGTGTCAATATTTTTTATGGAAGTTATTTAGGCTACCCTGCTAATATTTAGGGATAACAAAACTCTTCCCTAAAGGAACCCCTGGTTTTTCTATAGTGGCTTGGGTGCATGCCCAAGTTGATACTAGTCTACGCTCACTTGCACATCACCCCCTGTTGACCTATTTAATCAGGACCTCCAACCCTGCTCTAAACAATTACCCTTTCATAAGTTTCCTGCAAAGATGTCTACAGTAAGCCTCTCAGTTACTGGTCTGGATCCCATGGCGACCATCTTTGGATGAGGCTCATCCACCCCACTTGGCTTATTTAGAGGTGCTACAGCGGTTGAAATGGGTTCAGGGATCTTAAAAGCTAGCACAGTTATTATCTTCTCTCTTCAAATCATAGCCCCACCTCAAGGCTCAGCTCAATGGTTCCCACTGTCCCTTGCCATGATCAGAAAAGTATGCTTATCTTCTTGATGGGGTTCTTAACTTTACACTATTCTCAATGGCTTTTGAAAGTTATCAATCAGCAAATATGCAGGATGGCCAGCCTAATCAATGATGGGTTGGAGGCCCATGTTAAAGCTCTACGTGTACAGATAACTCTGAGATAAAAGGTTAGAGCAGACCAATCATTGTTGGATTCCTATCAGAAGCCGCTGCATATCTTTCAGGGTTGTCCACCTGGTGATCCCTGGGTAGAAGAGGATTCTTTAGCCTCCCAGGTTGCCGATAAGAGGTATGTAAGTTTTACCAAAGGTGGATTCCCAACCAGTAGGGACCTGCTCCTCAAACAAAGCTTCTTGCGCCGGCAGCAGTGATTGATCCTAGAGAAGGTAGTTTGGCCTGGTCCCCTTCCTGTGTAGGGTCCATAACTCCAATTTCCACTTGCTATCTTCATCCTTGCAGAATCTTATCATTCTATGATGCTTTGTGCAAAACTTTAGAGAGGTTTATTAACAAATCAGCTACTCTCTGAATGGGTTCTATATTTTCATCTCTCTACTTGGCCCTTATCTCAACACTTTTTGATTCCCACAGCTTTAGCCCTTCTATTCCCTTATTGGAATTGGCTTGCATCTGGATAAAAGTTCCATCAAACCCCTGAAGAATATTGAACAAGTCCCAAGCAAAAACCTTGTCCCCCAAGGCTGGTGTCCCCTCCTTGTAGAAGTAAACATATTAAAACTCCTCAAATGTAGCCTTTTCCTCAGCTAATGTATCATTTGGAAATGTCTTGACCACCTCTAGATCCTCCAAGGCTCCATAGGGAGATCTTGAAGGCCTGCTTCTTCAGTGCCAAACTTTATATCCCTGATAATCCTTGACCTTGCCTTCTTGAAACTGGACGAGGCTGACATAATTAAGCTGAAAGGACTGCTGGGGAAGGCAGTGGATGCTGAGACACTTATCTTATTAGACACTACCCATCCTATTTATGCACCGTCCAGCATACCTGGCTGAACCCTCCCAGTTCAGGATCTTACCCAGATCTCCCTGAACTCATTGGCAGCAATCATCCACCCAATCCCAGTCCTACTTTGACCAGAAGCATCTCATTTTGATCCACATATCATAGCTGACTTCTGACTTGTGCCACCCAGGTTTTTACCTGGGCATTTGTGATGCTGCTTGATCTGCCCCTGCCTCCCCTATACTAATTTCAAGCTACTCAAACATCCAAGCTCCTCAAAGTTCCTACCCAGGATGGGCTGATCAGGCATGGAGAGAAATTTACTGCTTTCCAACAGGTTCCAATATGTCAACCTCTACAGCAAACAATCTTTACTTTGGACCCAGGAGTTTGATGGCCTTAACTCATGCTGCATCTTGAGACTGTCATGGTGTTTCAAACCCTAGAACTAGGCGTCTTCTTATCCAATCCCTGGGGCTCAATAAACCTTCTGGGCTAACTAACCTGTCTTCAAGGCACCAGGCCTCCATCCTGCCTTGATTGATACCAACTCAACTCTGCTAGCCACTTTGGCCTGATTGATTCCTTGGGTCTGACCTTATTATACAGGTACCAGCTTCCTCCCAAAGCCCCTGTCTGGAGAGATTATAAACCCCACCTCTACAGATAATAAGATCTAACCCATGATTTTAATGATTATTTGAGATCTTGTTTGGTTAATTACTTGCATTGAATGCTGTACCGCCATAGGGTCTCTTAATCAGCTGGATACTGATCCATAAAAAGAGTTTTAGGTGTTGGCTGGGGTTCTAAATTATTGAGAAGGGTATATAAGCTGCCCCCTTTCCTTGTACTGTATCTCTTAGAAGGTAGAGTGGTAGCTAAACAGCTAGGAATAAAGGTTTGGTATCAAACCTAATATTTTGGTGAATCCACAAATAGTTTGAGTAGTGAGAAGTCCTGTGGGTTTTGTCAATTGGCTTAATGCTGGGGAAGAGACTGATAACAAGTAGTGAATAGTGGTGGTATTTTTAGCCTACTGCACAACTCTGTAGGTTGTTAAGTGCCTGGATCTACCCTGGACCTGATCTGAGTTGATCAGCTCTTGATTAGAGTACCAGAGCCAATACAGTTAATAGCAGAGGCATAGCAGCTCCTGCATTTAGCCTTTCCACCCTGGTTAGCAGTCCAGAGGTATATAAATAAAGGCTTCACGTATCTGTGCCGCTGGTAAGACTTTTGGTCATGCTGTATCATTGATACAGACAATTCAACTTTCATAGCTAATCCACAGCATCCCCCTGTTGTACCTGATAAACAATATTTGAGCAGACCAGGGGGTTGAATTTCCTATATACTATTCAAATCCAACTGGAACTCCAGGAACTTCCTGGAAAATGGTAATTGCCAATGAATAAGAAGGTCAGGGCGGTATTAGGCAGACAGCAACAGAAGAACATGATCCAAGGTCTTCTGGCCCCCAAATAGATGTAGATAATTAGCACTTGAACTTAATTTGGTGATCCACATGTGTGTTGTTTTGCAGTCAAGGGTTGATTTGGCTTCAAATAAAAACAATATGCTGAAGAGTACAATGTGTGGTTAGCTGATGACGCTGTAAGCTAGTAGGTAACATAGTACTACTAGGGGTAAGTGGGGTGAGCCTAGTAGGTAACATGGTCTACTAGGGTAAGTAAGGCCTGGCTGGTAGGTAACAAAGGACTACCAGAGTCAGCTGTTGCCTCCACCCAGCAGAGGATATTGGCTGCTTTGGGTTATAGTGCTTCACCTAGCAGGGAACCGTGGCTGCAGAAGGGTGGAGACTGAGATAGAAAGCAGGGAACTTTGTCTGTCTGGGGGGAGTAAGTTTTGGGCCCCTGGCGGATAACATGGGCTACCAGGGAGGGAAAGAGCTCTGAAGGCTCTACATACCCTAATGCACTTACAGGAGATCTGTGAGCAAGCATCCTACCTAGCGGACTGGTAGGGTGTCCTTGTTTATGTCCCCATGGGAGCTTTAGTGAGACCCAGAGTGAGCATTGGAGGGTATAGACTTGCTCAGAGGTGTCACCAATGCAGCTTGCTTGGGGAAGCAAGCTACAGAACTTGGTGTGATCAGGCCTCTGGGAAGTAGAGCTGATTACTCTGCAACTGAAAGCCCAGACTTAATCAGCTTGGTGAGTAAAGACAACACATAGACATTGATCTATGGTTTAATGGCCTAAGTGGAGTGCCACTTGCAAGGTCCAGTCAAACACCAGTTTGATGTAGACTCATGCCTGGGTCTACAAGTTCTGGTAACAGGGACTGAGATAAAGAACCAAGGTGCTTCACAGAATTAACAGAGAAGACTAGTGAGAGGGACTGTTTGATCACAGTGAAGGCTAGTTGACGGACTGTTAATTCATATTGAATTGTGGGAACCAAGATGATTCATTGTGCAGAGGGAAATGAGTAGGTTCATAGTAATGATTTGTTGAGGAACTGGTTGGGGATAAGCTGAAGGACCAGAAGATTATGATGCAGGGCTAGCTGATCCTGATTCAGGATGGCCAAAGGACCAGAAGTTTGTGTTGCAGGACTGAAGAGCTAAGATAATGTGAGTGCAGGACCAGGAGATAACCTGAAGAAACTAGCCAGACTGGATACAGAGGCTGGAAGAACTGATTTTAGTGTCTTTTGAGAAGAAAAGGGATGAAAAGAAGCAGTTGAATAATGATTGAATACTACCTGATTATGATTTAAAAATGTTGTAATATCATATAATGAAACTGAAAGAGTAGTAAAAATAACATACAGTTTGTTAGAACTATAAATTTATTTAAAAAGGAGAATGAAGGAAGAAGGGAGCACGAAAGAGGCCAGAAATAGGACAGAGAAACTGTGAAAGAAAAAGAGCAAATTTTGCCAAGAACAGCTAAGAGAGGCAAGAGGACAAGCAGAAAGCAGGTTCAAGGTTGAAAAACGTTGAGAAAAACACAGAGAAACATGAAGAAACGTTGTAATATCAAGGGGTCAAAATTTGCCTAAGTAAAACATATGTGGAAGTGCTCAAGATTTGCTGGGGAAACATGACAGGAATCACAGAAAAACTGTTTGAAACACAGAGCAGTTGTTTACAGGAGCGAGACAGCCTCAGGCTTGAACCAGGGTCAAGAGCAAGTCATCCAGGGAAACTTTTTTGGCAAAACTGTTAAATTGAGGTGTATGATTGGCTGCAAGCCAGAGTCTATTTGACCAATGTTTTAAGGGCTTTAACTTAAGAGTTAAAGCCTAAAAAATGAGGAGCAGAAGCAGAAAATTCAGGGCTTTCATTGACTGAAGTAATTTTTAAAGTTTAATATATTATAGAAGGAGAAAAACTGGATAGTTTAAGCTTTTGAAAACCAGAGTTCTAAGAGAGATTTTTGGTTTGAAACAAGGGGCTATAAAAGGGAGAGCTATCTGAGACTCTTCAGGGACTGGATCAAGTGGATTACAAAGGCCACAAGAGCTACAAAAGGAGCCAAAGACCAAGAAAAGGAAGCCTGAGCTGGAACAGAGTACAGGAGCCCAAGACCAAGGTGCAGAAGCCAAAGATCAAGTACAAGGAGTCCAAGAGATTGTTAAAGGACTCCAAGTACTGGCACAAACCCTCATTGTCCCCTATACTAAGGCCATATATCAGAAGTTTTCTAAGGGGATCTTCCTTCTGACCATGAATAAAAAAGCCTATTACAACCCCTACCCAAATTTCCTGTGATAAAAGGATTTAAGCTTTATGAGTAAATTACCCCACATCTTCTACCCTAGCCCAGGGGACAAAGAATCCTATTGCTTAGGTTGCAGAGAATTTCCCTCTAGTAAGTCTTCCCAGGAGGAGTGGGAAAAGATGACTAGGCATCTTGAAATGACAGATATAGGAAGGGAGTTTATTGGGGGAGAGTTTGCTAGACTATTACAGGATTGATATCAGCCTATAGAAGGGCTAGTGCCTGCTGAAATACAAGTGTATGGTGGAGACGCTTGCCTGATGATTGGGAAGGTACTGGAAGAGTTTGCTCTTATGCAGGCCAAGTATAAGCTCCTAACCAACCATTCACCACTGTTGGAGAATGACGACTCCTCCAAGCCAGTCCCTGGCTATGATCCAGCATACACTTTGGGGACTGGTGACCAGGAACCCCACACTTAAATTGAGAGGTAATCAGACCTTTACCCCCAATTAAAACCAGAAGGCTCTATAAAGTTATTTGTCTCCTTACTCAAGGTTTTAAAGTGGTATTTTTTGAACAATCCATCTTGGAGGATGAAGACCATATCACTGGTGTTTGGACATTAGAGTGTAAAATTATATTCAGGGTAAATCCTGGGCTTTGGATACCCTAAATATATCTTTTCAATGGCTTGACCAGCTAGGGTGCCAGCTATACTAAAACAGTGGTCAGGGCCAGATGTCATAGATTAAAGATCATGGAAGTTATCATTAGGATATAACAGATAATATTAATTCAGTGTACACTCTTCTTGTAATCAAAGTCCCATCAAACTAGATATCATTAGTGATGTAACCATGAAACAATCTAAAGCACTTCAGCCAAGCTATGGTACTGTACATGATCAGGGTTAGTTAATAGTAGCTATTGCAAAAAGGGAGCTGCACAGCAGCTGCCCTGCATGGATATTGATCATTATCTTTTAAATCTGGATTGTAGGACTACAAAATATAAAAAGTTTGGATGCAAGCATCACTCCTGTTCTCAATTAGGTGCAATATACTATCTCAAAGGTGCTATCTTGAAAGATAATATATCAATTGTTTTAAATAAAGTCTGGATTTGCTATAGCAAAATTTAAAAAAAAACTTAATGTCAAAACAGCAGGCTTGACCCGCCAGCAAGGTTCCAAACAAGTGGGTTTGCAACCTGCAATCCAATTACCTGGCCACTTAAAGCCAGACTAGGAAGTCAACTCAAATTACCAAATCCAACAACATGAACAGATGATGATCACTTATGATGGATACCTTGTTTTGGCGTCTGACTCATTACCAGGATCAAGCCACCCCCTTCATCATCCAGCCGTGTGATCAAAACAATCATATTCCTGTTATCCTTGATTCAAATTGACTATATAATCACTATCTCTCAATAAAGATTATTATCTAGCTTTTAAATATTTTCTCCCTTGTAACTCTGCTAAAAAAGCACAGTTATGACATTAATAAAATTTATCAAATAATCAATTTATACACAGCTGTCAGGGATTATCCCAAGGGGGGTTCCTGAGAACTTTCAGGCAGATAGCGCATTGGCCTGGAGGGTACAACCCACCACAGAATAGGGGCTAACTTTACAATATAGGATAAAGATTTTCCTAGGATGGCCCAGGGCCTGTTGGAAGGGACCATGGAGCCCACAAGCCAAGTTAGGGTGATTTACATCACTCCAAATAGTTGTGAAAAGTGGACTCACTGGTGGCCATGAATTCCTGTGTGCGGTTGGGCCGCAGGATGAGGGGCAAGGTCATTGGAACTTGGTAGGCTGGCAGGTAGTTATATTTATCTTGGAATAGCAGTGTGGGCACAATGATCCAGGCTCCTTCTCTGCCAATAATTTCAGACTCACAAGTTCTAGCTTCAGGGCCGTAAATCAGGATTTCTTCTAGAGTGAACTCTGAATATTCTGGGTTGGATGGTTATTCTGTGAAATGTACTGGGCCAAAGGGTGCTCCAGGTGGACAATGTAGCTCAGGCAGACAGTACACATTTTCTTGGGGTTGATTGACGTGGGAGACAAGGCCGCGGAGATTAATATGCAAGTGAAATAGAACTAAAATCAAATATTTGATGACCTGGTTGAACCAAAGGTTCATGTCACTTTATTGCAAGAATGACAATGGGCAACTTCCTGGAAGCCCAGGGTATAAGTATTTCCAACTACCATAGAAACTTTTATAATTCCCCTCAGGCCGTGTGGTACCATCTACCAGGGTTAGGCAACCCTTGGTAGCATCTTGCATGGGAGATCTTTCATTGGCTGTGTCAAAATAAGAAGACTTGATTTCCCTTTTTTAAGTTGCGGGATTAGCCATCCTTAGATGGCCCACATTCCACAGGAAGTTTCTTCATTTCCCTGGCCGTGGTGGCCCAGTTATCTTGGGGTTATTAGCCAAGCATGCGCTCCCATTGGTGAGAATAACTGGATCCTTTTGCAGGGGAGGCATAGGCGCTGGAGACTCTAGAGTGATGGGCATCAGGAGTTTCACTAAAGACAGATTTGGCTCTGGTTCAAGCCCAGAAAGATGTGGGTGGCTGGGCAGCTGGGCCTTTGGGCTGGCAGCCTGCAGAGTGTTGGGGTTTGAATCCTGTAGCTGAGGGTTTTTCATGAGCATTTTAAACAAGAGTTTCCCATTTGTGACAGCAGCAGTCTCTAATATGGCATCTCAAAAAACTGCAACTCAAAATACCATCCAAAATCAAAATAAAAGGGTATTATCTGGATAAAGAATTCTTTTATAAAATTATATAGTAAATAACCTGAAATAAATTATCAAAAAAGCCACCATTTAGAAAGATGCCATCTGAGATTTGTTGACCATTATACATTTTGCGGTAAATCCAAGTGTGGCTGCATAACAGTCACTCTGGGTGTTTAGCCAAATAAACTCACTATATGTATTGATTTGATAAGTTGGATTATGGATTTAATATGGATAGGTTTATGGAATTCTCTGATTATTAATTCTTAGATAAGCTTGGTATCTGTATAAGATGGATATAAAGTATCTTGAATTTAGTTAATTCAACTAATTGACAAGATTAAGGTAAGAAAGGGCAATTAAATCTTAGAGGCTAGGTGCCTTGAAAATAGTTTAATTAGCTGGGGAGGTTAACCAATTGAGTACCTGGGAAAATAATTAATGCAGATTTAATAATAAGGCTATAATAGTCTTGACTTTATCAAGAAGGAGGGTTAAGGTTAATCAAAAATAAACATCTGAATTGTGACTCAAAAACGTTGCATTGGCAAATTTATTAGGCTCAAAAGCGCTACTGCAATGCCTAATTGATTTTTAAAGCACCAGGGTGCTGCCTGTTGCATGTTTCATGTGCTGGGGCGCCTGTTTTGAGTTTTGAAACATTTTAGGGTTATTAATAGTGAAAATGCAATTGAAGTAGAAGCAGTTAAAAAAGCAAAGCTCCCTAGGTATTAAGGAGTGATTATCTGTTCTCAGTTGGAACAATGAGTGCTTGAATCAGGAATAGAATATTCCATAGGGGGTTTCCCCAAAAGTATGGAATGCTTTAAGTTATGGATTTAAAGGTTCACAGAAAGAATCAGGTGATTTTAGAATGTAATAGGACATGCTCTCATATATTAATAATGGGAAGATATTTTTGATAAAGCTCTTGATTGAATGACTCCTGTATGTCAAAGATCCCATTCCAGGAATCAGGTGGGATTTCAGAACCAGAAGTATTTTAAGCCAAATCTACTCCAAATAGTATATAAATAGAAAAAAATGTAATAAATATATATAATTGACAAACAACCCTTTCCCTTGTTCTATTTTTAAGTTTTATTATATATTATCAATTTTTATTCAGCAATGGAAGCTTTGGTGTGTCAATAGTAGAGAATTTAGTGCTAAGAAAGGAGATCCCTGAGAAATCTCTAAAAGACTTGTGAGGTATCTTTTATTTGCCAAGACATTTCCCAAGGACTCATTATCAGAGGTGAGAGCTTCCTTTATGAACTATATTCTAAATACTTTTCAAAGAAAAGTACTCATGCATAGGGGAATAGGATATACATTTTTGACACTTTGAATTTACTATTAGTCTTTTACAAAATTTCCAACAAGTCAGAATAGATGCAAATTGTGAATTCAAAGGACTAAGGTTTGGGAAAAAGGGTATAAATAATTGAAAAGTGGAGAGAAAGTAACAAAAAAACTCAGTAAAAAACTGGCAACTATGGAGACAAAAATTGTCAGAGGTTTTCAGCTAGAGTACAATAAGCAACAAGAGTCTCGGAGAAAACAGTCAGAGCAAATGGGGATGATGGGCCTGGATCCAATAAATCAATTTTTTCCTTTATTGAATGGGAATAACTTAAGGTGTTAATTTGAGACCCCATATAAAAAATCAAGCCAGGTTAACGTCCCTTTGATAGTACTATTACCCCATATCATATCAATTCTAAAAAACCACTTTTCATATAATGGTTTTATTTCTTATCATAGAAAGATCTTTGATATTTGGGTTTCAACAACAATAAGTTTTACCAATGATCTTATATAGTACAGGGGGTGTTAAGCTATTTTGAAACTTACCATTACAAAATTTAAGAAGCTCCTAAGTGTCTAATAGAAAGTGGCATCCAACAATGTGACAAAAAAATACCTGTTTAAACATATAGTTTCATATTATGTAATTTATAGTACCACAATGTGAATTGACTGTTTCCTATTTTCACTTTAAAAGTTTACCTTGTTTTTCACCAATATTAAAAAACTTAAAGAAATAGGCAACCTCCATAATTAACTCATATAGAATGGAACATCCTCCATGTCAACAATTTAAAAAATTGTTTTTGCTTTATCTTTTATAATTTCAATTAAAAGCTCAAAATAAAAATCAAACATTATTTCTATTATCAATGTCAATTATTTAATCAAGAAAAAAATAATCTTTAATATTGAAAAAGAAAAATATTTTTGAGAATTTTCAAAATGGAGGATGTTTCATTCTGTATGAGTTAATTCTGGAGGTTGCCAGGAAATATCAGAAAATCAGCATGGATATGAAAAAAGACCTCCTCTAAACAGCTGGTTACCTTTTAACCCCAGTTATATAAGCTTGCTTTCAAGATATTTAAGCTTTAAACTTTGGCCTAGTTGTGATGGCTTCACTTTGGATATATAAAATTAATATGAAAAATAGTTAAAATTTCTATGTTTCTGAGCTATATCATCTTGATTACAGCATCTTGAATTTGTCATTTTGACTGCAAATTTTAATTCAAAACTCAAAGATTTTCATACTTACACTACAAGATAAAATTTATTTTCACTTAACAAAAAGCTCTGAAAACTTGATATAATAGAATTTTGAGTTCTCATGCAAATTTTTGTAAAAAAATATTTAATACATTTTATATTTAAAATACTCCAATTTTTTCCTTTTTAAATCTACCCCCAAAAACCATATTTGATGCTAATTTCCTTATAAATGACTCACAAATCCACCACCAAAGCTGTGTCCATGGCCTCTTAGGGCAAGGCTAACCCTTCTAAGGACAAAAAGCCCCAGACTACCCCCAAGAATCAGCCTGATAAATCTAAAACACCCCTAAGACCCCAACAATATTACCTGAACCTGAGGCATAAGCCCTACCCCTTCCCACTCTCCCTTTGTCTACTCCACCTCTGATCACAAGAGAAGCCTTTTGACTTCAACTGCCACTCTGACCCCACTTCAGAGCCCATGGAGGAATAGGAGTAAGAGCATGAGCCTGGTGCTCCTGATAATGATCAAATTGAGCTGTTGCATGTTAACACTTTCTACAAGGCTTGCAACAGAAATAGTACATCCACAGTACCTACCAATATTTAAAAGCTATCATATAATATCTAAGAAGGGGAGATAGTTTTGTGTAAAAATGGTACAGCTTTAACTGTAACTACAAAAAGAAGCCTATCTGTCAAAGTCACTACAAATGTGATATCCTTGGCTATCCAGCAAGGCTAACCACATATGGGTTTAAAAGATTTAAGGCATTAACTGCATGTCATGACTACAGTGAGCCTTTTAATCCTCTGTATCAACTCATCTTCTGGTTTCTTTGTCAAGTTATTCTCATCACTAGGGACTAGACCTTAACTGAGGTTATCAATGACATCATTATAAAAATCAATGGCTCCAACTTGACTTTGTTGATGATACCATTTACCTGCAGAGATAATTCACTGATCAGATGTATGCTCTAAGAAATGAAGGCACCAGTGCTACATCCATTAATCAATCAATCCTAACTAAGTAGCAAAAGATTTCTCACCATTAGGAGTGCTTCCTCAATCACTGTTATGGGTTAAATGCAAAGGAGCATATAATCTGGTTTAAAACCTCCCAGGATTTTTGCAACCTTCTAAAGTACAAGACCTGGCTTTTAGATGGCAACTTTTCCACCTGCCTGCCCTTTTTAGCCATCTTTAGAACATTTACAGGAAGATTGGCGATATAGTACTCCCCTTTATTGTTTACTTCCTTCTAAATAGGAAGCAGTGCACATATTTCTGTGATCTTATTGTTCTCAAAAACAGGCTGTATTAGATCCTTACTACCATTGAAGAGGAGCCTAAGGAAACCAGAGAGCGCAAGGAGAAGACCCAATCCCAGGAAGAGGATGCAACCATAAATAAAAATCAGTTGATAGCCTGCCCTACTTTACCCATCTGGTAATTAAATTTCAATAGGCTTAGGCAAATGCCTTTATTCAGTCTTTAAGAGCTCCCCTAAGGAATGCTATTGATAAGGAGCACCTTTTGGGGAAGCTTCAAATATGAAATTAGGAGAGAAAAGAAGTATCTTTTATTGTATAATATTTTAGAATTTATATATATTGGGCTGTGGCAGAGATTTAGTTGGATTGAACCTAGGGGTTGGTCATGTGCAGGATGAGTTTAAGCCACTGGATACTTGGATTGTCATGTGATATTGCTTGGTTACTATTCTTGGTATGTCAAACAGTATATTGGAATGGCACCAAATTGGGCAATGGCTGGATGTTAAGTAGGTTAGCAGTAGCCATAATGCTTGTACATCCAGACCCTTGACATCCCCCCCTTAAGGGGTTACTCTGGTGCATCAGGAGGGGGCTTTGTTTTAAAAGCTGCCGCCTGATGCTACTGGAGCTGTTTACTAGTTGGAACCAGTCTGGCCAAGTGTTCTCCTTTACTAAGGCGGAGACAGGTTCTGTGATATTTCTTGACAATTGGGGTTTTGGCACCTTGGAATTTTACTAGATAGGTGTTGTGATCTGGTCTGTACTTGATGATTCTTCCTGGTCCCCTGTGTACTGAGTCTAGTTTCTTTCTGTTGCCAGCTAGAACCCAGATGGGGGAGTTGATGGGAAGTGGTTCCTCTGTGGAGGTTACCTTTTGTGTTTTGAGCCTTTTTTATTTCTGCTATTTTAGCTTTAAGGCATATGTGTTTGTGGTGCTCAAGGGTTTTAGGAATGGGTTGATGTAGCTGAGCAACTGGAAACACAACAGGACTAATTCTTCTTACTCAACAGAACCTCTATTTTTGGGCTCTGCAAGTAGTCTAAGATTTGTAAGTCAATTGTTATGTTTTTATGGTGAATGATTCTGTTTATTGGGGACCTCTTGGATCTTTTTATACTTGGAGGAAGAGAAGGGAAAAGAAAAGGTGATTCATGATAACTAGGGTCTAGACTTTCAGGCAATGAGCTTATTATTAGAGGGCTGAAACATTTTGGGGAATATTCAGAGGGAAAGGGGTTAGATTGGGCAAGAAAGGAACATTTAGGCATGTGATCTTGGGTCAGGTGGTTACAGTAATAGTAGGGCTGTATTTGGGTAATTGAGTGTAGAATAGGGTTTCAGGCTACTCTCTTTAGGGTTCAAATTTTGGCAGAGAAGGGGTGGAAGATCAATATATTGATTTAAATAGTGGGAAAATTGATGGGTTGTCAATTGCTGCATACAAAGCCTCTTTTGATGGGTCACCAATTGATGCATCTGCGGCTAGCTGCAGATGCTCCAATTGATCACTAATTGCCATAAGAAAACCACTTCTGATGGGTCACTCTCCAACGTATCTGCGGCTAGCTGCAGGTGCATCAATTGGTCTCTAATCAGAATTGCCCTTATGTGATTTGAAGGGGTACTCTCTGATGTAAATTACAAAAAAGGGCAGCAGTTCCCCTTATACTTTTCCAAATAAGGAACCAGTCCAGATAAGGCAATACTAGGGAGTGGCACCCTGCACCACAGTGTTGTAGATTTGGTACTTGTTCTACTGTGGGGGGTTTCCCTGGGGGGGGATCTTTATGTATGGCTGCTTGTTGCGGGTAATTATTTCTGGTTTATATCTGTAGGTGGCTCAAACTGTGAATAGCCTGTTCCTTGGTTGGTGCAGACCCAGGATACTAGTAAGGCATGTTTCACATATAGTGGCCATGTGTCTTTGTCTTTGCCACCCATTATTTTCTCTAGGATCCTGATAAGGCTGCTGTTTAGGCGTTCCACTCTGCCGTTGGCCTGTGGCCTGTATGGAGAGGTTGTGGAATGTTTAATGTTTTTGGATTTTAAGTTTTTGTTTACTACGTGAATTGATAAATTGGTTGCTCCATCAGCTATGATGTAGTCTGGAGTGCCATAGTTGGCTATGATTGCTTTGTTAATGAATCAGTTGATGGTTTCTACTTTATGGTCCTTTGTTGCCCAGCAGATGGGCCAGCATGTGGCAAAGTCAATAGCTACAATTAAGAAATTTTGGTTTGTTTTTGTTTCTAGGAAGGGGCCCACTACGTCTAGCCCCCAAACCTTGAATGGTTCAGGGTCCGGTACTGGGTTGACCGCTGGATGGGGAGCCTTTGTGCTGGTGTATTTCTTGCACACTGTGCGCTTTTTCAGAACATCAACTATATCCTGTTTGAGATTGGGCCCCCAAAATATCTCTTTTAATGTGAGGTATAGGTTGTTAGGACAACTGTGGTAAGTTTGACTCCCTTAAACTTACCTCCCTGGTTCTTGACACTTGTCGAGTACCAGGGAGTTGAGTGCCGCATATGTGAATCTATTGGTATTTTTGGCTTAACCAATTTTAAGCTAATTTTTACTAGTAATTTAGGGGTTTGAAACCAAAAAACAAGGTTAAATTTACTTGAACTCAACTCCGTTTAATAAATCAGTTAGCTAAAATACCAATTTAAGGGGCAATTTATAAGTAAATTTACTAATAGAAATAAAAAAACCTGTGTTTGACACTCTAAACCAAAAAGTGACCAGTCCAACACTTTTTAAGCCAAATTTTAATTTTATTAATAAAATACATATGCGCTTATATAAAATTTTATTATTTACTATTATATTTTTATTATTAGTGTCTATAGTTGCTGATTAGGCTCTCAAACATCTATATACTGGATTTAGTGTCATATGCATTAATCAAATACCCCACTTGTTTTATATTATGTCATTCCTGGGTTTTTGGATTAAGTGGTGCCACATAAATTGGTAGGATACACCATTTCAAAAACGGCATCACAAAAAACGCCATCTCAAAATACGCCATCTCAAATTTTTGCTATCTTGATTTACTAGTAAAAACACCATTTTGATTTATGGCATTTTGACTAAGAAAAAACGGCTTTAAAATTTTTGATTTTTTGAACTCCAAAAACTACCCAAAAAATACCCAAAAATAAAAAACAAAAAACATTTCTAGGCTTAAAAAGCCCCAGAATTCCAAATCTGCAATAAAAATGGGGTTGATTAGTAGCAACATAGTTGCATAAAGCCCAAAAGTTAAAATATACCCAAAAACAACTATTTTCATCTATTTTAACTATAAACTATATTTTAAAATAAACATATGTTTGTACCAAATACCAAATAAAATTAAAATAATGATAAAAGTAAAGGAAATAATAGAGAAGATAGAGTGGTGTTTATTGAGGAAGGATCATACATTGGTTGAAAGAGCAACTGAGATAGCTTGGAGATGCTCAAGCTTGCTATCCTTGGGATAGTAGGCAAGGACCATCTTGCTAATCTCTGTATACTTTTTCACCGCTTTGGTTTGCTTGGGGGGATCATCCTTGGTCTTCATGCCTGTTTTAAAGAGGCAGGCAGAGATGGCTTGTTGAGTCTTGAGATGACCATGATTTTGTTGAACTTGGGCTTCTGAACCCAGACCCTTGTGGCAAATTGACTATGTCACCCTTCAAGAGAAGAGGTGGTCTTGATTAGGCCATCCTTCACCTGCTTAAAGCAGTTCCACTGAATTGAGTTACCACCTTTTCTGATATAGTGTGCTCCTTGAAACACTCCAACCAATTGAGTTTCAAAATACTCTATGAATGGAGCAAAGGCTGCCTGGTTGGCAATAATGTAGGGATGGCAGAGGAGGGCGTTGTAGAAGGCATTTGTCTCCTCCTTCCGCACAAGGGCAAGGGCAGCAAAGCAGTTGAACAAGTCCTTTGCTTCCTTTGTGCCTTCAGTGTAGACCAGCTCGTGAAGTGCATAGTACTTTTGAAGGCAGCGGCAGAGTACCTGCCAAAAGTGAAAGTAGCATCCCTGAGGGGAGCTCTTGAAGACTCTAATAAAAGCATTGACCTGAGCCTGCTCAAAATCTACTACCAGGTATTCATGGTATGGAAGGCTTTCAGGCTTTTTCTTGATTGGGGTGGCTTCCTCTGACTGGGCCTTTTTCTTGCGCCCTCTAGTCTCCTTTGGCTCCTCTTCAATAGTTGGGAGGATCTCATCCAACTTGGCCTTTAATATTGTTAGAGCCTGGAAATAAGTTTCCTGCTTCTTATTTGGGAGGAAAAAGAAGATCAGGGGAAGAACAATATTGTCAACCTGCCCATGGATATTCCAAAGCTGGCTAAAGGTCTTTGGGCAGGTTGAGAATGTTCCATCTGCAAGCCAGTTCTTGCATTTTAAAAGGTTGCAAAGATCCTGGGAGGTAGCAAAGCAGATGATCCGCTCTAGGGCATGTTGCCCATCATTGTGAAGGAGGAATCTCTCTTCATGCTGTGAAAGCTTTTGCTCTTCAGTTAAAACCAACTGGTCAATTGATGTAGCACTGACGCCTTCAGTGCTCAGAGCATATCTCTGGTTAGTGAGATATCTCTGAAGTTTTGAGGCGCCACCAACAGTTGCCAGTTGGGTATCATTTAGATTAATGAGTGCATCATTTACAACCTGAGTTGCAGTTTGGTCTTTGGTGGTTGGTATGACCTGGCAAAGAAACCAGAGGATCAGTTGATACAGTGGATCAAAGGGCTTGGAACAGTCATGCCCAATAGTCAGGGCTTTAAAATGAGTGAACCCATAGGTGGTAAGTCTAGCTGGACAGCCAACATTATCACATTTTAAGTGATGCTGACGGATGAGCTATTCTCTTGTTGTTGCAGCTGAAGCTGTAGCCCTTGTGTACAAAGCCAGCACCCCCTTTCTTTGTCATAATTGGATAGCTGACAGGGTATGTGGCAGGCACAGCAAATGTGCCATTTCTGTTGCATACATTGTGGATTGAGTTAAGATCCCAGAGCTCAATTGGCTCATCTACAGGAGCACCAGGCTCAGGCTCCTGCTCTTCTTCATCCTCAGGCTCTGAAGTGGGGTCAGAATGGCAATTGAAGTTGAACAACTTCTCTTGAGGGTCTGACGGGGAGTAAGCAAAAGGAGAATGGGGAGGGGTTGGGATTGTTTCCTCAGGCTCTGGTGAGGGCGTATGTGTCTTGGGAGGAGCTGTACCCTTAGCAGGCTGCTTTTTAGGGGTAGTTTTGGCCTTTTTGGCCTTTAGAGGAATGATCTTGGACTTTGAGGCCTTGGAGGCCTTGGACGCAGCTTTGTTGATGGGCTTGGGAGGCATCTAAAAGTGAATTAGTATCAAAATATGAGCATTTTGGGGGTTGTTTTTAAAGAGAAAAATAAGAATGTTTTAAATATAAAAGTATCAATTTTTTTACATAGAATTGTAGAGGAGATCAAATAATATATACTTTCAAAATTTCAATGTTTTTTATTTTGAAAAGATAATTTTTATTAGTAACGCAAGTAGGCAAAACTTTGAGTTTTGAATGAAAACTTGCTTTCAAAATGGTGTTTTCAAAGTGATGTAATTAAGGTGCCGTAGCTCAAAAACATAGTGTTTTTGACCATTTTTTATATTAAATTAACAAATTTACAGTGGAGCTACCTCAACCAGGCCAAAGAGTAAAACTTGAATTTCTCAAAAACTAGCTTATACAACTGGGATTAAAAAGTACCCAGTTGTTTAGAGGAGATGAAAAAATATATATTTGCAAATTTTCATATGTTTTCTTACATTTTTTATCAATGTTGGTTTTGACGTGAAACTATACCTTTGAAAAGTGGAAAGCAAGAATTGCGGTGGGGGAATTGATATAGCGTAGCCTGGCGTCATATGTAATTTCCCCTTATTTTCCCCTATCCATTGTGCGCATCAAATCAATTGGGTGATGTGAAACTCAGTGGAATTTGAAGTGACATAAATTGAAATGGCGTAATCACCCTCTTCCATATTAAAATCACTATTAAAATATTTTATTGATGAAACCCTTATCAACATATCCACATATAATAAAGTTATAAATTACATATAACAAAGCTGGGTTTTTTTACCCAGCAATGACAATCACTAGAAGGACAATCATAGTAGCATCTTTTTAGGTTGGTCCTTTTATAAGTGTCTTAGATTAATACTATAGGAACATCTTCTGGCACTATACCACAGGCTTTATTTTAGTTAAGGTATCAGCTTATTTTAGTTTAAGATAGATGGCGTAATTCAAAATGACATAAAGTTGAGATGGCGTAAACACGCCCCACACTAAGTGTTTTTATATGTAAATAAAGTTAGCAAAATAAGATTTAATTAATCTGACTCAAAGTGACGGAATTGAGATAGCGTAAATTCAAGATGCTGTATTATAAAAGTATATGTAAATTTCAAACATTTTTTTGATTATTTTATTTTTTGTGATTCAAAATAACTAGCGCAAAAAACGCCATCTCAGATTTAATTCAAAATGGCGTTTTTCAAGATGCTGTTTTTGAAATGGCGTGTTGTACCCATAAATTAAGCCTGATTTATTAAGAAATTTCATATGTAATTTATAAAAAATTGAAACTCAACACTTTCTTTGTTTGACTCTATCCACTTGACACCCAATTGGTTTTGGATTTAACTAATTAAAGGCTTGTAATTAAGGCTAAATTAATATGTGACGCACTATGAGCACCACTCAACACTCACCAACTTGACACTTTAACTTGGGGATTAGTACAGAGAGCTTCTTAACGTTTTAACCAACACTATGGTAAATAATTCACTCCCAGCTCCTCCCAGCATAACTTAAACACTAATAAACACATTCCCATTTATTTACTTTTTTAACTTATGTTGTATTTTTTAATTTTTGAGCATAAAAAACTGCCTTGCTTTTGGGTTAACTTTTGAACCCAGTTTAACTTTAAGCAAGTTTTACATGTAAAAAACATAGTAAATTTGATGTTTCTGCTCAACTCCTGCATACTTGACAGTGAGAATTCAGCTTTTTCTGGCTGATTGACAGTGCCAAACTTGACAATTTACTATGTTTTGAATTTTTAACTCTCATTAAAAAAATTTCACATAATAATTATTTATTTTTTTGCTATTATAATCTACTACTTTTTCTGCTGCTCTCCATAAAATTTTCATATATTTTTTTGATTTTCCATTAAACTTTTACATTGATTTAACACTAAGATGTTATGCTGAACCTAACATATTTGATGCTTCATAATAAATTCACTTATTTTCTATGTTTTAACCTTTATATCTATACTTCTAGTTTCTATTTTGCTTCTATTTACTTTTTTTATGTTTTTTTTCTTGATAAAATTTTTTCATTTGCATACTCTTCATTTAACTTTTGCTTTGTTTTACCTCTGTGTTTCATATCTTTTATACTTCTATTATTTACAATTCTAAACTCTTCTTTAGACAAAATCAAACAAGAACAGTCAACAGCCCAAGTGCTAAGCCTCCAAGGGCTCCAAAGAAACTGCCTCTACTCCCAAGCGTTCCAAGAAGCCTGCAAAGGCAAAGTCTCTACCCCATCTCCTCCCACTCTATCTCCTCCTACTCCTCCCCCCTCCCCCCTCATCTTCCACATCCCCTTCACCTTCCCCCCAAAATTCCTCCCCCAATAAATCTGATGGTAATCTTACCAACCACTCCTTTTACCACTCAGAGGCCGACTCCAAGCCTACCAAGGAGCGCCAGACCAAGAAGGCAAAGTCTGCCAAGGAGCCTACCTCTTCTTCTGGTAAGAAAAAGGAGGCATTCAAGCAGGCCTCAAAGAATCCTTCCCCTCCCCCCTCCCAATGGCTCTTTCCCTCCTTCCTCATCTGACCCCCAAGATGAGCCGGAGGATTACTCCAAGAAATTTAAAGCTTCTGGTTATGTGGCTTGGGATCCACTGGCCATCCACAACATCTTCAATGTGGACAAAGAGTTTAAAGTTCCCAAACGCTTCCCCCATTACTTCCCAATCATGTCTGTAAAGGGCAGCCCTGGTTACGTTGCTGACAATTACATCTTTAATTGCAACAACCAAAAGCGGCAGACCAAGAGCAAGCACTTTGTGTACAAAGATAAGACTTGTGAGGCCTGGTTGAACACTGAGGGCTGGGAGCAAGTAACAGCAGAGAAGGGGGAGCACACTTGCAAGCCCCCTAATCATCTAATCACTCGGATGTTAAAATGGTACCTTGTTCAAGTAATACTCACATCCTCTCATCTCTGGGCTTCTGATCTGGCCATAAAGGCTTTGCAACATCTCAAACCCAACAATCTTAAGTTGGTACCAACACAGGAGCAGTTGGTCAAATTCATCAGCAATAAGTGTATCACTGCCAATGCCCCTCCCCCCAAGGCTTCAGACGTCCTCTTGGAGCTTACACTCACTCATGAGCTTAAGCAGCTTCCAAGTGTAGAGCTCTTCCTGCTCCATGATGACGGGCCTGCGCCAAGGGACGCATAATCTGCTACTCAACTCAGCAGAACCTGATGGAGTTGAAAAGGGCGTCAAACTGGCTAGTTGATGGTACCTTTGCCACTTGCCCCCAGATGTTCAAGCAGCTCTGGATGGTCCATGCCCAGATTGACATCTGGGTGATTCCACTTGCATTCTTTCTTCTTCCTGGGGCCACCGAGGCCATCTATACCTGCGCATTCTCCATCCTCCACCAAGCAATTGCCCTCCTTCCTCCTGCCAACAATGACAAATCTAAGAAGACTCCCCCCACACCCGCGCCAACCCACCTGCCTCTGACAAGGACCAGGCCACCCTGGACTTGGAGGAAAAGGCAAGGCTAAGAGCTCTTGGGCCTTGCGTATGCATTATGGACTTTGAGCCTGCTCAGTTCAATGCATTCAAGCAGCTGTTTAGCAGGGAGGTACAGGGGTGCCACTTCCACTTCTGCCAAGCAGTTGCTTGTAACGTGCAGGCCCACACAGAGCTTAGTAGGTTGAGCTGGAGGGATACTTTGGACACCTGCAGATTTGTGCTGGCACAATTTAGTGCCTTGGCTTTTTTAAAGCCAGAGTACACTGCAATGGGGTTTGAGGTGCTCTCAAAGGATCCCTACATAGTGAAGCACCCGGAGTTTAAGCTTTTCCTTAAGTACTTCAAGCCCCAGTGGATTGGGAAGGTTATCACGCAGAGGCAAGGCAAGGCCTGTGCCAAGGCCAGCTGGAATGTGTACCGGGCGGCAGTGAATGGTGAGCTCAAGACCACCTCAGCGCTAGAGGCTTATCACAAAAACCTCAAGGCCAACTTTGGGCTCCACCCAAAATTTAATAAGTTTTTCTCCCTCCTGCAGCACAAGCAAGAGAAAACAATCTCCAAGCTCCGGGATCTCTCCAACCATGTCCCCCCACCAAGCCAACCACCCGCTGTCCCCTCTTCACCAAGGCCATACAGGGTGCGGCCAAGCACAAATACAAGGCCTCTGAGCTTAAGAAGCAGCTTGAGCTTATTGCCACTGCCCTCCTGGAAGGGGCCAAAATGAAATGGGGAAAGAATGATGAGGAATAAACTTGCTTGCTTGCTCAGTTATATGATTTTTACTTTTAACTTTGAACTTTTTAACTTTAATTTTTTGCTTATAACTTTGATCATTTAGTTTTTAGTTTTAATTTCTAAGTTTTTTTTAATTTAATTATATAGCAGTAATTTTTTATGTATACATGGTAAGTTTGAGATGAATATTTATAGTTGAAAGTAAGTGAAATATCTTAATTTTTGTTAATTTCCAAATAAAACATATGATATTCACAGTTGTGCTTATATGAACTATATCAAATAAACATTAATATTTCTTCATATTTTTTATAACTTTATTTGTTGTGTTTGTGTTTTTTGTCTCATTGGAATTTCAATTTCTATAGTAATAAAAAATATTTTTATAGTGAAGAGTGTAAATTACATAGTAAAATGAGAAATAATTACTTATTTCTCTTTATTTCTATTAATTAAGGTACTGCTTTTATTGTATTTTGAGCTCTCTGAGATTATTTCAGTATACCATAGCTGTAGGGCTTATTTTTTTATATTAAAATTTTTCAGTAAATCAAGATCCATTAATTAAAAAAGTGTTGATTTCCAGTTGTCAATCAGGGCAAAAGCTGAATTCTCAATTTACTATAGTGTCAACTACCAGGGAGTTGAGTTTAAATAAAGTCAATCACCAGGGAGTCAAACTTACCACAGTTGCTGTTGTTAGTCTTTGTATGTCCTAGTAGGCGGTGATGTCTTAATATGGTGTCAACTCTTTGTGCAAGTGGGATATAAAGGACATGTTTGTTGTTAATGATTTGGTATTCAGTGCCATTTGATACATGGAAATAATTTTTGTTCATTACTAATGTATCATGGTACAGTTGGTGTGTTGAGGGGTCTTTCTCTTTGGTTTTATACTCAGTATTGAATAGGTTTGGCCAGTCAGGGTCCAGGTGGTCAGGGTGATCCTCTCTTGGCTGGCATAGCCTAGAGAGAGCATCAGCCGTAACCAGCTCTGCCCCTTTTTTGTACTGGATGTCCAAATTAAGCTGCTCCAGCAGGGGCATCCATTTGGCTTGTTGCCGTGCAAGTGTGTTCTGAGTTTTGAAATATATTAAGGATTTATGGTCAGTTAGTACTCAGACGTTTAAATGTCCTTCTAAGTAACATCTCCATTTTTTGAATGTGTGATATAATGCTAGCAATTCCTTATTGTGTATTGGGTATCTCTGCTCAGTGTTGGCTAGTTTTTGCTTTCATAACATATTGGCAGGAAGTCTTGCTGCCCTGGCTAGCAGACGTGCAGGACTGTGCCAATGGTGGTGTCACTGGCATCTGACTCAAGCTTGTAGCACCCGTTGTTATTAGGGTATTGTAAGATTGGTGCTTTAATCAAAGCTTGTTTTAATAATTGGAAATTCTTGTCGCATTTTGGTGTCCAGATTAATTTCTTTTTGGCATTACCCTTGGTTAAGTTATTGTTTGATGTGGTTAGTTTCCCGCAGTATTTGATGCATTTCCTTAGGTAAGCTACCATACTGAGAAAGCATCTAACTTGTTTAACAGAGGTGTGGTGTTGCATGTTATTTATGGCTTTTATTTTATCTGGATTTGCTTTGATGCCACCATCAGAGACAATGTGGCCTAAGAACAGGAGTTTCTTTTCCATAAATTGGCACTTGCTTGGTTTTGCATAAAGTTTGTGCTTTGCAAGTCAATCAAGTGTCTTGCAGACATGCATGAGGTTTTCCTCTTTTGTTTTTGAGTATATGATGATATTGTTGAGGTAGCATAATGTATTTGAGAGACCGTTTAGTGCTTGGTTCATCATGGTGACAAATGTTGCAGGAGTGTTGGTCATCATAAAGTTCATTACCCTACATCCAAAGGATCCAAATTGCGGACAGAACACAGTCTTTGGTATGTCCATTTCCTTTACTCAACTTGGTGTTATCCTGAGGTGAGGTCAATCTTGGAGAAAAATTTGGCTCCTGAGAGACTTGCAAACAGATCCTCTATAAGTGGAAGAGGGTAAATATTCTTTATTATGCTTGAATTTAGTGCTCTGTAGTCAGTTAATAGACGCAGAGGGCCTTCCTATTTCTTTACAAAGAACACTGCTGCCCCTATGGGGATTCAGACAGGCAAATGAATCCTTTTGCTAGATTGTCCTCAATGTGTGTTTTGAGGTTTTGGGTCTCCATGGGAGAGAGTCTGTAGAGGGGTGAAAGTTTAGGCATGGCTTTACATAGGTCAATGCCATGTTTGACCTCCTGTTTGGGGGGTAACTTGATGAGTTCTTCTTTGAATACATGGGTGTATTCATTTTGGAGTGCCACAAGTTATGGGCATTGGATTTTTGTTGTTTGTATATTATTGAATTCAGTGTACCTCACTATGTGGAGGGTACTATATTTAGTTAGACGTTCTGAGCTGTCTTGGGTTATGACCTGGACAAATAAGTGTCTCTTAGAATGATGTTGTTGGGTTCTTTGAGGATATTTAAATTGACTCTGTTGTGTTTGATGGTCATGGTTTTTGTTTTCCAACATACGCTGGGGTCACTTGGGTGAACCAGTCCATGCCTGCTAAAATTTCATATTTTATGTTGTTAATGACAAGTCCTTTGATGGATGTTTGTATGCCTTGGAGGTCAATTATGAAGGGAGTTGTTTTGCGTTTGAGTAGAAGCTTTGATTTATCTGCTATTCTGGCATATTTGAAGTTGGATTTGACAACTGGTAGTTTGTACTTGGTTATAAACGGTTTGCTTACCATAGTGTATTGTGCATCAGAGTCAGATAAAACTTTATGTGTATGTGATTTGTAAGTGCATGAATAGAAAATAAGTTGTGAGCAATCTTTAATTTTCACGCTCATAAAAATGAAGGATTGCAGGACACGTGGGATGCGAGCAGCAAAGTTTGTGCCTTGGTACAGTTTCTTGTCAAGTTGGGGGAGACAGGGGCACTTAAGCCTGTTCCCCCTCTTCTTTTCCCTGTTCCTCTGTTTTGAGACCTTTGAGGTCAGAGAATGTGGGGTCAGATTCATAGAGGGTTGCTATTTCAGCATTGTTTACTTTGGTGGTGTGCTCTTTCTTGGGATGAGAGCAGTTTGTGCTTTGGTTTGATTGTCATTGTTGTAATTGGAGTTGCCATTGCTATGATTGGTATTTTGGCATTTATTGTCATTGGAGTTTTTTCTGCCATTGCCATTTGAGGAGCAATTGCCGTTGCGTGCAGCATATTCTATGTTTGTACGTTTTTCCGCACTCTTGGCTTCTGCATTGAGCGCAGGCATGGAGGTATTAGCTTCTGGGCAAATGAGGGCAGCAACAGAGGGTTTCATTATGTTGATAAAGAATGCTCTGGTGTGTACGTTATCAGCTTATGCTGGTTTTTGGATTTTGTGGTGTATTTCCTCAAATTCATTGGCGTAAGCTGTGATAGTGGTCTTTTGAGGAAGATCACTGAGCTGTATTGCAATGTCTTGGAGGGATTCAGTGACACAGAAATTGTGTGTGATGTCCGCTTTGAACTCTTCCAAGTTGTCAAGCTGGTTGTCAGTTTGTGAGCCAACCCAGGTGGCAAACCAGTTAGCTGCGGCCTTGTACAGGCACTTGCTGGCTTCCTGGACCCATTTCTCATGGGGGATGCGGCTGGCGCAGAGTTTAGCGGCTGAGTGGTCTAGCCAGTTGATGGTGTTTTCTTTGTTTTTACCAAGGAACTTGTCAATACCAATGTACTTGGTGTTGGTAACTTTGCCTGTGATAGGTGGTTGTGTGTTTATTTGTGGTTGGAGAGAGTGACTGTATTGAATTATCTTGGTGCATGCTTTGGCCATTACCAGACCTTTGAATATGATGCATCCACTATTTATATCTTCGTCAATGTTGTGGGTGCAGAAGTACTTTTCCAGGTCTCCTGGGATGTGGCCTGGTTGAGTACGTGAGCAAAGGTGGGCGGGTTTCAGTCAGCCATTTTCTCTTTCATGGGTGTGGTTGAAAAACCATAGCTGCAACCAGTGATAAATAGCGCCTTTTGAGAAAGCTTCAAATATGGAATTAGGAGAGAAGAAAAGTATCTTTTATTGGATATTATTTTAGACTTATATAGATTGGGCTGTGGCAGAGATTTAGTTGGATCAAACCTAGGGGCTGGTCATGTGCAGGAGGGGTTTGAGCCACTGGATACTTGAACATTCATATGATATTGCTTGGTTACCATTCTCAGTATGTCAAACGGTATATTAGAAGGGCACCAAATTGGGCAATGACTGGATGTTAATTAAGTTGGCAGTAGTCAGAATGCTTGTACATCCAGACCCTTGACACTATTTTCACTTCTAGCAAGCATTCTGATGCCACCTCCAAAATTGCACCAATCTGCATTAGTTCATTAATGCAAAAGGGACCAAAGAGGCCAAGGACATTTTCAATTGTTTTTCTGCTCTTTCCCTAGTAATAAAGGAGGAGCATAATGCCTTCTATAACACCCTTATCTACTCCCCTACATAATTACAAGTCAGGCAGCATTTTAACTTTTTATTGAGTATTATAAAACTCAATGGTTTGTAGTATTCCAAGAGGCACATCATATCAGAAAAGGCAATAACTCAATCATCTGGAGCTTCTTCAACCAGGTCAAATATTTTTTCATTAATATTACCTTTTGCTTGAAGAGTGGCACAGATAATTTATAACTAGGATCAGGGTTAAGAAGCCCAAGTTTAATAAGCACCGGTTCACCTCAAGACCCATCAGGCCATCTCTGCCCATCTCTTTAATACTGGAATGAAGAACAAGGAAGACTCTCCCAAGCAGATCAAGTTGGTGAAAAAGTACACTGAGATATGCAAGGTGATTATTGACTACTATTTCAAAGATGAAAAGCTTGAAAATCTCCAGGCCATATATGTTGCTCTTTTTAACCAATTTATGAGCCTTCCTCAATAAGCTCTTATTATCTCTTATTTTTGTTTATTTTTATTATTTATTTGACTTTTATTTAGTATTTGATACTATTATAATCTTCTTTTAAAATATAAATCATAGATATTAAGGATGAAAATGGATATTTTTAGATGTAATTCAACTTTTGGGCTTTATGCAGCCTTTTTGCTACTAATCACCTCCATTTTTATTGCAGATTTAAAATATTGAGGCTTTTTTAAGACTAGAATTATTTTCTAAAATGACTCTTAAATGTTTTTTATGTTTTTGGAAGAAAACCTAAATTTTTGATATGGTGTTTTTCATAGATGATGCCATAAATCAAAGTGGCATATTTACTATTACTTTTGAGATGCTGTATTTCAAGATGCTGTTTTCAAGGTTGTGTTATACCCCAAAAATGTAGCTCATAATAAGATCCTGGCCTTTCAGCACCCCTTAAGTAAGGTGTCTCTATAGAGATCTATAAAAATCAGTCAACTCTCTTTAGAACAGCTTTTTTAAGACATTTGGAAAGGATTTAATTAAGGAATATTGTAACTGTGCTGGTAGATGTTTAATGTACTATTATTTTTAACTTGTTAGTTACAAATTATACTTATTCAATCAAGACTAAGTTGGAATTTAAAGGTCAAATAAATAATATAATGTTTGAAACCTGATCCTTTATTTCTTAATTAAGAGAAGAGATATAAAATGAGAAGTGGGATATTAACTGAGCCATGATTCCTCTCAGAATTCACTATGACTCAGATGAGGAACTTTAATACACACCTTCTTTTTCTTAAGCTGCTATTCACAGATAAACAACCCTGATTTTATTTGCAGTCAGTCAATTCTCAAGCTATATCACATCCTTGCAGGAATACTACCTGTGGTGCTGGGTGCCACTCCCTAGTAGCGCCTTATTTGGAATGCCTTCTTATTTGGACAAATATAAGGGGAACTGCTGCACTTTTTTGTTATTATCATTGGAAGGTAACCCTCCAAATTACATAGTGTTGTCTCTGATTACAGGCCAATTGACACACCTGCAGCTAGCCGCAGATGCGTCAGAGAGCAACCCATTGGAATGGGTTTTCCTATGGCAATTAGTGACCAATTGAAGCATCTGCAGCTAGCCGCAGAAGCATCAATTGGCAACCCATCAAAAAGAGGTTTATATATGGCAATTAATGACCCATCAACGCATTGCTGGTGCCCACTATGTAAATTGGTATAGTGATCTTCCACCCCTCTTTTTGCCAAAGTGAGAACCCTGAAAGAGAGTAGTCTGAAACCTTATTCTACCCTCTATTCCCCAGAGACGGCCCTACTATGTGCTGCAACCACCTGAACTCAGATCACATGCCCAAATGTTCACTTCTTGCCCAATCTAACCCATTTCTTTCTGAATATTCCCCAGTATGTTTTAGTCCTCCAAGAATAAGCTCATGGCCTGACAGTCTAGACCCTAGTCAGCATGACTCACCCTTTCTTTTCCCTTTTACTCATCAAGTATAAAAAGACCCCCTGGGGTCCCTAATAAACAAGAAATTATACACATACACAACAATTGACTTACACATCTTAGACTACTTGCAGAGAAAAAAATAGAGGTTCTGTTGAGTAAGAAAATAATAGTCCTGTTGTGTTTCCAGTTGCTCAGCTACTCTCAAACCATCCCTCTAACTCTTGAGCACCACATTTTCTGGTGCTCACTACAGGGGTATCCACCACTGCCTGTCACACTGCTACCAGAGACCTCTAGTTGAGGGATCAAAACTGTGACCCCAAAACCATGGACTGCCCACGCTGTTCCACCGCCAACTACGCTCAATGCAACGCTAGCCCACCGCGCCCTATCTGTCCACTTCTGGTATGCAGAGGCCGGGGTTGGCCCTGCAACGCTGAGAAAGTTTCAACCCCCACCAAAGTCCCCCACCCTGAGGGTCAGGCTGCCCCTAGCACAGGATCTCCCCAACTGCCTATAGAGGTTGAGGAACCTGCTGCCCTGGTCTCTGACTTTCCTTTACAAGCCCAACCTAGACCTTGCCTGTCTGCCTCTGTTCCCCAAACTGTCAAGTCCACAAGACAGTGCCCTACCTCAGTCTGCCTTGAAGCCCCTCCCCTGCCTCAGATGAGGATCCCATAGGGGACTTCTTTGAGGTGGATGAGGAACCTCCTGCCAATCTTCCTTGGACTCCTTCCCAGTCATCTACATCAAGTGGAGACCACCGCCATCCTAGGGCTCTGTACGGAAATCCCACACCCCCTCCCTGAAGACGTCAAACCCTCAAGCAAACTAGCTCCTGTGTCCTGTTTGTCTCACATATAGAGCCTCTTCCTGTCCCTGCTGCTCCTCCATCCTACCAGTCCGTCCCTAGTGCTCCCCCTCTACTAATGCACCAAGTTGCCCACCCTGGCCCCTCTGATGACCCCATCATATCCAATATGGAACATGTCTGCCGGTTCCTGAGCAAGAATGGGGATGTTCTCACCTCCACTGCCATAGACAACACCCGGAGGATCAAGGAATATATGATCCAATTCAACCACCCTATGGTGACCACACTGGTAAATTGGCTGGAGCAACAACGTATCAGCAGTGAACAAACCATTGATGCTTTGAACCAACTAAGGGACTATACTGAGTCAGCGGTAAACCCCCTTCAAGACCATCTTCACCAGATCAGACACAAGCATGAGGTTCTGGGAGCCATGCACTCAGACACCGTGACCATTGCTTGGCAGATAATTGAAGACTACTCCATCCTCCAACAGCAAGTAGTTCAACCCTTGGTTGAAGAAGTGGCCAACCTTAAAGGTCACTCCAACCAACATGACATAGATATTAGTGATATACAGGCCCAGCTGACGGATATTTGAGAGGCTTGTGACCGGTGGGCTGGGAACGCCGCGTCTAGAGTCAACCAGACTCAGGATGACCTAGAGGCCCTTAAGGCTGAATTTGACCTACTTCAAAGTGATCTTGTGCAAACACAAGAAGACCTGGACGTTGTGGGAACTGATGGCGACGCAACATATGCTAAGGTAGAAGCGCTACAGGTGGACCAGGTTGCCTTCAAGACAGAAACCAAGGCCAATCAAACCAAGCACCTTGGCCTCATCCAACAATTGACAACCCAACTTAAGCGCGTCTAACAGGAGCTGACCATCTTGACTCAGAAGCAGGAAACCCATGCCTCCACTTACAACAAGGAACTCTTCTTTCTTAAGGAGAAAGACGCTAGCCTACAGTTGCTGATCTTTAACCTGACCAAAAGATTTGACTCAATGAACCTAGGAGGATCAGGTAGCAATCAACCAGGCCCAACATCTGCCTCTGCCTTGGACTTGGAAGAAGTAGTGTGTTCTGTCCTTGAGTCAGTAGAAACCACAACTTCCTTGTCCAGTACTCACCTGGTTGGAGAGACATATCAAAGTTTTCCCTGGGCTACCCAAGGGGTATCTGCCCCAATGCCAACCGTCTTCCTGCCCATCCCAGACATCTTGACTCCTGGCCCCACCTCAGTACCAACTGCCACCAAGCAAACTCCTGGGGAACATCTCCCCAACACTCCATCACTGGCCCCTGCTAATGATCCTAGGGCAGACCCTGCAGCCGCACGCTGGGAGACCCCCAAACTCTGACAAACTCACATCCCCAGCAATACCCTTGGTGGCTTCCCCCCTCCAGGTACTCAGGCCCTAACCCGCAACCATATCCACAAGAGGGGTCTTTCTTCCAATTGAGTTACCCATATGGGGTTTACACCCCCACTGGGCTGCCGCTTCCACCTCAAGGCTATCCCAGAACTTTCTCTGGAGGACCCCCAGGACCGCCAGGACCCCCACCAGGCCAACCCTCAGGACCACCAGGGCTGCTGCCTGGCCCTCAAGGACCACCCTACTGGCCTCCAGGACCAGCTCCTTCTGACCCAGGCCCACCTTCATGGGACTCTCGTGCAAGCTCTGGCCCTAGTCTCAACTAAACACCAAGTTCAAACCAGGAGGACCCATTAATATTCATGTCTTTCTCAAAGGGTTTGAGCTTATGACCAGGGACAGCCCAGAACCAGTTGCCCGCGCTAAACTATTAAATAGCCTGGACAAAACCACCTTTTCTGCTGTGGTTGCTTCTCTTAATGGAGGGGAGGGGTCTTACAAGGAAATTAAAAATATCCTTGAAGATACCCATGGTTCCCCCCAAACAGCTAGAGGACAAGAAGGCCAATTTCTTGACAATCTCACTGAAGAAAGACAAGTTGCTTCCAGAATTTGGTAAAAGATTTAGGGTTGAGGCTCAAATCCTAATGTCTATCAACTTCCTGACCCCCTGAGAAGCAGCAACAGCTCTTCTACATGCAATCCGCCCCTTCCCACACTTGTCTGTCTTCCATCCACAGCTGTTGACACCTACTTCAACCCAAGCAGTGCTTTGCATAGCTGCCTCCCTCCAACAACATACCTTATGCCAGGCTCCACGCCCTGTGTACCCATCCCGCCGGGTAATGAATGTGGTGGAGGATTATGAAGAGGACAATGATGGAGTCATCTATGTGGAAAGACGCCCCATGGAAGAACAAGAATGTTTTAAGTGTGGACGGAAAGGACACTTTGCAAGAAACTGCCCACACCGCCAACTAGACGTGAAAGAAGAGCCTGCTGACTCAAAAACCAGTGTGCACGCCTTTCCCAACACATTTCAAGAGGATAGTGCCTTAGAAGGGCCAAAAAAACTACTAAGCGGAGCACACAGGACCAGTGTCTCCGCCTAGTAAAAAGCTCCCTCCCAATCTCCCTAGCCCTGACTCATTAAAATGGCTGTGGCTGATCACACACGCACAAAAGCCTCAACCCACAAGGAAGTACCCCCATGAAATAAACTCCTTGAAGGTTGATCCCGCCTTGCCATACATCCTTCAGGTCCAGAACCTCCAGAAAACTCACCCTACTATCAGCAATATAACTGAAGCCCTTTTGAAAACTGTGATCACTACTCTGTTGAGTGATATTATCCACATCTTTCCCACCCTACAGAAAGCCATCAACAAGCTAGAAAAGGGACCCCCCTGGTCTGTTGGGTAGAAGGCAGAAATGGCCTCTTGGTTGGTTCAAACACATGGATGCAAACTGAGGTATTTGGCATCCCAATTTGTGCCGTCCTGGATAGCGGTGCACCAGACTTAATACTATCCTCCCAATTCTTCTGTAGGCTTTGCTTCCCCCAGACGTTGAGTGCAGTAGAACCTTTGGTACAGCAGGCAACAATCCTGCCAGATCCAAAGGCGCGTACTCATCAGTCCCTTTGAAGTTTGGGGATACCGTAGTCACCTGCCCGGCCATAGTCCTGGAAGCCAAGAACTACAACGTATTGATTGGTTCCTCCTTTATGGTTTAATTTGGGACCACCATAAATCATAAGACTGGTATGTTTCACCTCCTAGGCCAGGAATCCCCCCTCCTGACACCAGATGGCCGGCCTAGAGTCCCTCCCAAAGGCATGAACCCTAGAGGATGCATCCTGCTGACCTGTCCATCTGGGATGATAGGGGTCCCCTATGAAACTACCTCAACTCAAATAATCAAGCTTCCAAACACCGTTTGCTACAATGACCCTATACTGATTCAATCAAAGGACAGCGTAAGTATCCCTCCTAAATCCCAAGCCATCATAGGAACAGGTATCAAGCTACGCATACCTAAAGGGTTGCATGGGGAAATATTGGCACTAGGTTTTCCACGTCCCAGGTTGCCCACAGTTGCAACCCACCTTATCCCAGGAGAGACCACTGATGAGCTCACTATCCTGGTGGCCAACCCTCACTCCTCTACCCTAGAAATTGGCCGCAACTCGGGAGTAGCCTTCTTAAAAATTGCCTCAAATAAATCTATCTCCTCTGCCTATTCCATTGGATTGTTGTATGAGCTAGGATTACCAGACCCTGGTCATGGCCTAATAACACCCATCCTACAAGACAAAAAAATTGGGGACATAGACTTGAAACAGAAGGAACAGTTTCTGGAGCTCATCAAGAAGTACAAGCACATTTTTGCCAACTCCAACGCTGAGCTGGGCTGTGCCAATAACTGCTTCCATAAAGTCAATACAGGGGAAGCACAGCCCCTATTCCAGACCGCGTACCGACAATACCCTGTGGCTAATCAGATAATCCAACAGGAAGTTGACAAATTATTGGAAGGAGGTCTTTTAGTACCATCCAATAGTCCCTGGGCCAGTCCTTTGCTCCTGGTAAAAAGAAAGATGGGACCAATTGAGTGGTAATTGACTAAAGGAAGTTGAACGCCATCTCCAAGAAAGACAGATATCCCTTACCTCAGATTGATGACACCCTGGACAAGCTGGGAGGTGCGCAGTTCTTCTCAGCCATGAATCTTGTAGCAGGCTACTGGCAGATACCTATGGAAGTTGAAGACCAGGAGAAATGCGCCATTGTGACTGCAGATGGTCTGTACCAACCAACCTGGATGCTGCAAGGGCTAGCCAACGCCCTGGCCACCTTTCAAAGGCTTATGGACACCACATTCTGCGACCTAAAGTCCATCTGTGTCCTTGTATATTTGGATGGCATCAACTTGTATTCAAAAAGCTTTGAGGATCATCTTAGAGACCTAGAGCAGGTCTTCATCAGGCTAGACAAAATAGGGATGGAACTCAAGTCAAAGAAGTGTCAATTCTTTAAGGAAAAACCTTGAGTTCCTAGGCCATGTCATCAATAAGAAAGGCATTGCCCCTATCCCAGCCAAGGTAACAGCTATCTCCAAACTTGCTGCCCCCCCCACTGTCAAAGACCTACAATGCTTCCTTTGCATGGTTGGTTACTATTGCCGTTTTATAGAAGCATTTGCCAATCTGGCCCAACCCTTTTTTGCCTCCTAAAAAAGGATGTAGAATTTGTATGGGACCGTGATTGCCAAATTGGGTTTAAAGCACTCAAGCAAGCTTTGGTAGAATCTCCAGTCTTGGCATATCTCAACTTCTCTAAGTAGTTCATTCTGTACACAGATGCCAGCTTAGTAGCTGTAGGAGTGGTCCTCGCGCAACTTGATGATGAAGGCCACAATCACCCTGTTGAATATTTCTCTAGAACCCTGAATGTCCACAAAAAAAACTACTCAGTAACTGAACAAGAGTGCCTAGCAATCCTATATGGTATTGAAGAGTGCTGCCCCTACCTGTATGGGTCCCACTTCAAAGTTATGACTGATCATTCCTCTCTGAAGTGGCTAGCAAACTTAAAGGACCCCAAAGGGAGATTGGCTTGCTGGGCAGTAAGATTGCAGGCATACAACTATGAACTTGTACATTGCCCTGGAGCCAAGCACGTCAATGCTGATGGATTATCTAGACTTCCACTAGTAGCAGCCCTTGCCCCCAAAGGAGACGCCCTGTTTGATCTCATTCCTTTTCCCTCCAAATGGGATAATATCCCCCCTGAGGCTCAGAAAACCCTAGCCAAGCTTGCTCATAGCACCATGATTAGAGACGGCTGTCTATATAAGGAAGTCAAGGGACATCAACTGCCATATATTTGCCCTTCTGGGTGCTAGCTATATTACAACAATTTTATAACCTAGCCACCGGGCACACAGGCAAAAACACATGATGACAACACTTACATCACATTGCTATTAGGAAGGTATGTACACTGATGTATTAGAATATTGTCAAAGCTGCATGACTTTCTCCAAGTATTGCCCCCTATCCAAGGCCACTAGCTATAGACTGCATCCCCCTACCCATGTGTTTCACACGGTTAGCATTGATGTGGTAGGACCAGTAGGCCCAAATAAGACTAGTTGTGGGAATAGATATCTTATTGTAGCCATTGGCCATTTCAGCAAATGGGTTGAAGCCAAGGCTATTCCTGCCCCTATAGCCAAGCTCACTGCCTGATTTGTTCTATCACATATCATTGCCAATCATGGCTGTCCACACACCATTTTGACGGATAATGGAACCAACTTCACTAGCAAACTTCTGTCTGAATTAAACAAGGTCATGGGAATTAAGGACACAAAATCTACTCTGTATCACCCAGAGACAAATGGCTCTGTTGAACAAGTCAAAGGCACCCTTAAGACTATCCTCAAAAAACTTATGTTAGATTCAGGCTTGTCTTGGGATACTTTAGTCCCTTTGGCACTTATGGCGTACCAATTAACTAATCATACCGCTACTGGTTGTTCCTTTTTCCAGATGGTTTATGGGCGACAACCCTCCCTACCAGGTCTCCTGGCAACTTATCAGTTATATCCAGGCAGATCCCCTGATGACCACTTGAGAGCCCTCACCAAAGGATTAATAACTCTTCATCATGAAGCATATAACACTATGGGGACAAATTGGCGTGCTGTGTTTGCCTGCAACATAAAGCATTGTCCCAAGCTAGCATCTTTTGAGATTGGTCAACACGTACTTGTCTCCAGGGCTTGTACTTCTGGACGTCCCCACAAGCTCATTCCTATATTCTCAGGCTCATTTGTGGTAATTGAGAAAAGTATTTTTGATGCATACACAGTTTGACATATTGGCTCTGGTTGAACTTATCAGAGAGTGCACGCCAAGTTTATGAAAGCAGCCCCTGTAGTTGACAAGGAGTCCCCTTGCCTCTTGTCAACTTCTGCCTACATTTGCACCCCTCAGTAAGGCCATGCAGTCCTACATAACCTCTGCTGGCCTTGCTATTATCTCTTCTATATAGGGCAGCAGAGGAAACAATACATAGAAATATAGATAAATGATGAAGCAAGGTATCCTACTACCCCTTCATAGGATCAGGCTGAAGAGACCAATTGTTGGTATAGCCTGCATAAATAAAAAGGGATTTATCCCAGAGAAAAAAATATATAAATATAAATATATAAAGTAAATAAGGGAGAAGCAAAAAGGTTTATTCTTGCAGTGGATGAGGGGTCATGAACCCTATATAGTGGTTAGTGACCTTAGCGGCTACAAAGAAAGGGAACATGCAATCATTGTCATATGCTACTATGTGGTTGCTGATTGGAGCCTGTAGCATCCAATTATACATGCAGCATTTCTCAGAAGGATGGTGGCTGGTGTAGATGACTGCCAAGATAAGCCCATCTTGAATCATATACTTTTATGATTTGAACCCCTTTGCCAGGCAACCTGTGGACAGCTGGGCGCGCATGCTGTTGATGGCAGTGGCCACCTTTTTGCGCAACAGGTTTGCGCAATTTGATAGGTTAAAGGATAGGCCCAGAGTAATGAGCAATTGTACCTGCTGGTGATACAAGTTAGGGTCCAACCCCCTAACCTGGTTGGCAAACAGGCGGTACCGCCGGCTCTGAGAAGCCCCATTGAACCTGTGGTACAAAAGAATGGGGCAACTGTCCTGTTCAACACCCCAAGTCTCCACCGCCAAGATCAGGGCGTTTTGGGCAAAGGTGACGTCCATCATTTTGCAAGGACAAGTTGCAATCAGTTGGGTGAATTTGGTCAAGGTAAAAGAAAGGGCATGTCAGGTGTCAACAGCCATAGCGTTCTCCACCAAGTGACCTACCCAGGCAGTAACAGGCCTAGCCACCTGACATCCTAGCCCAAGCAGGGCAATGTTGATAAGGTTTGACGAGGAAGGAAGGCGTCCCACCGGAGGCACACACAAGTAGGAATTCACCAAAGAGTTCTAGAACCACGCTGAATCCTCATTTTGGACTAGCTCTAGGACCTGTGCCATGGGCTCAACCTGAAGGGCGGCCCTAACCTCCCGGTAGTTGTTTTCAGACTGTTTGTCCAGCTGGACCGCATTGATAGCCATCTGGCTGTAGGGACCAAGTACTTGCTTGGAGCAATCAGGCACATGATGAGTGATAGTCACATTATCCAGCCCCATATCAGCAAAATTTTCTTTGATGGCCACCTGAGGGACCAGGGTGTCCTCAACAAGTTTGTCTGCACCCAAACAATTGGCCGCCTCCAGAGCTACACACTGCTGCTCATCAACAAGAGCCTCAGAAGCTGCCTGCACAGCAGCTGCATCACAAGCAGCCTGGGCCATTTCATCCCGCAAAGTTTGCTCATCATCAGTTGTTAGGGACGCCTCCGCCCCGCAGGCCAGGTTGCAAAGACGTTGGCGCTGAGTGGCCAGGGAAGCAGGGCAACTTGGGGGGCTGTGATCCTTAGGGTCAAGCTGTGAACTTGATCCTTTCTGAGCCTCAGGCCCTGAAGACTTGGGCTTGTTGGTCTTGGCAGTTTTGAACTAGTCATCCTTCTTGTCCAGTTGAAGGTAGTGACGCCCCTTGGCAGCGTGCACCCAACTGGGCGCAATGGCAAAGACCACAGATGTCAATGGGGCCTGTATAATTTTGTGGTCCTCCTCTGGGAGGTCCTCTAAGATGTGTTCTTCCCGTTCTATTGAGGAGCCCACCCCCTGTTCAAGGGCCTCAAGCTTGGCTTGACAAAGAGCAGATAAAGTGGCCTGTAGTGAGGCGGACAACTCACAGACGCGGCGGGCAGCAGAAGATAATGATATTTTTTAACTAAGGAAAACCATTCAGGATGCCTCTATTTATACCTGATTTTACCCAATTAATTTGGCTTGATGATCATTGGGTGATTCATCATGACTCATCCCTCTAAGTCTATTCACCAAACATCATTAGGTCACTTGACTTTTGATTGGTTGTTTTAAATTGGTTTCAGGTGTGCCTCCACTTACCATTATGAGGGCCTCAAATTCCTTTTTTGGATGGAGCCCCATCCTGATCCGGGGGTATGTAGTGCTGGATGCCACTCCCTAGTAGTGCTTTATTTGGAATTCCTTCTTATTTGGACAAAAATAAGGGGAACTGCTGCTCTTTTTTGTTATTATCATTGGAAGGTAACCCTCCAAATTACATAGTGTTGTGTTCAATTACAGGCCAATTGACGCACCTGCAGCTAGCCGCAGATGCGTCAGAGAGCAACCCATTGGAATGGGTTTTCCTATGGCAATTAGTGACCAATTGAAGCATCTGCAGCTAGCCGCAGAAGCATCAATTGGCAACTCATCAAAAAGAGGTTTATATATGGCAATTAATGACCCCTTGAAGCATCTGCGGCTAGCTGCAGATGCATTGATTATCAACGCATTGCTGGTGCCCACTATGTAAATTGGTATAGTGATCTTCCGCCCCTCTTTTTGCCAAAGTGGGAACCCTGAAAGAGAGTAGTCTGAAACCTTATTCTACCCTCTATTCCCCAGAGACGGCCCTACTATGTGCTGCGACTACCTGACCTCAGATCACATGCCCAAATGTTCACTTCCTGCCCAATATAACCCATTTCTTTCTGAATATTCCCCAGTATGTTTTAGTCCTCCAAGAATAAGCTTATTGCCTGACAGTCTAGACCCTAGTCAGAATGGCTCACCCTTTCTTTTCCCTTCTACTCATCAAGTATAAAAAGACCCCCTGGGGTCCCTAATAAACAAGAAATTATACACATACACAAAAATTGACTTACACATCTTAGACTACTTGCAGAGCCCAAAAATAGAGGTTCTGTTGAGTAAGAAGATAATAGTCCTGTTGTGTTTCCAGTTGCTCAGCTACTCTCAAACCATCCCTCCAACCCTTGAGCACCACACTACCTGATGTTATGATCTATAAGACTAATATATAATCAAGTCTAGTTTGAAAAATGTGACTAGTTTAAAAAACAAAAAAAATATAACAAGGACCACTTCAAAAAGTTTATACTCAGCTGCTGTGTTGAATTAGGGTAATTTCATTAGGTTGAAAGTGTAGAAATCAAAACTGACCCATAAAAATTAAAAAAAATATTAAAAAAATCAAAGTGCAAAAAATAATTTTCCAGAAGTTAACTTTAAAGACAAACATACAGTTTTTAACATAATTTATGAATTTTAATCTTCTAGTAGACTAAAAAGCTCCCAAGAAATTAATTTCTGAAATAAATTAATGCTAGATAATAACAGGTGCTTAAATTAGTTGTTTATAAAATAAACATTTTTATTTTAAAGTGCAAAATTATAATATAATTTATGTTTTTTATTTGATTGAATATAAAACATGAAACTAAACAAAAATACTTCATATTTAATATAAAATAAATAGTTTTAAGATCACAAAATCAGCTTAAACAAAAGTTAAATGCAACACAATAACTTATTTAGATCTTTAGAGAGCTTTTATATTATTTTCAAGTTGAGTAAACTAGTTAGAAGAGTTATAGGAGAACAGGGAAAGTTTAGTAAATATCTCAATTTTTTTAGATCTGTGACAAATGACAAACTCCTGTTAGCAATACACACAGAGAAATCCCAACTACAAGATTCAAACCCCAAGACCCTACAGGCCGCCAGCCCGTAGGCTTAGTAGCCTGTGTTTTTTGGGCTCAAATCAGAAATGAATTTGACTTCAGAGAAATTCCTGAGACTCATCAGTATGGAACCTTCTATGTCAAAGCCCTGATCCCAGAAGGATCCTGTTAGCCCTTGCAATGGGAGTGCTGACCCAAACAATGATCCAATAATAACTGGGGACACCACAAATGGGGGAGTGAAGAAACTTCCCCAAGAATTTGGGCAAGTTCCTTAGGTCAAAGTTCCTAAGGTCAAAAGTGCAAAAATTGAAACACTATGTAGGGTACAAAAATCAAAAATATCAAAGGTCAAAGTGCAAAAATTGATTAACCAGAGGTTAACTTTGAAGCAGAAAAAAATACAGTTTATAATATACAACTATATATTTTAATTTTTTTCTAGACTAAAAAGACCACAAGGAATTCATTTCTTTAATAAAAAATTTATGCTAGATAAGGAAAGATCCTTAAATTAGCTGTTTTTTAAAGAAAGTTTATTTTAGTTTTAAAAGCAAAATTAGACTAGAATTTATATTTAACTGTATTCAATTGAATATATGATATGAAACTAAACAAAAAACTGCTTTATAAACTATAAGTTTAATAAAAAGGTTAATTTAATTTCCAGATTATGTAAAGCTATAATGATACTTCAGTATAAGCAAAATAAAGGATTTTTCCTGCAAGATACAAGCATATGATTTTAGGTATTTTGGTTTATTGGTGATCTTATTTAAATGATAAAAGTAATTAGGTCTACCATTGAAATATTATAAAGTACATTGCTCTCTTATTAAAGATATACTATACAATTTTATGCTTAATAAAATATATAGTTTTATATCTTATTTATAAGGCACAATATTCAAAGATATCAAGAATCTTCCACTTAAATATCATAAAATGAAGATTTGAACATTATTATGTTAAAAACACTGTACTTCCACTAAAAATTATATAGATAGAGCAAATTTGTATACCAAAAAACATTTATACATCTATTTTACTCTAATACATATAGTAAAAGATATAGTAGAAATAATTGAGGGTAATAAAAGGAGAGGAGAAGAAGAGAAGAGAAAAGGAGAAGAAAAAGAAAGTTTTTTCTAATTGGTATCAGATTTTATATAATCCACCCTCTTGACAACACAGAAATTTTTTAAAAGTTTTTTGGCCCCCAGCGCAGCCAAGGGGCCAACAAAACTTCTTTTTGAGGAGGAATGAGAGGTGGAAAGGAGAAAATTCAAAAGAAAAACCTTCAAAAAAACCCAAGAGCTTATTGCACTTTGGTTTAGGCACTTCAATTTCTGCACTTTGATTTAGGCACTTTGATTTTGTCCCCTGAAATAACATAAGCAAACATAGTACAATATTATATTAATTTAATATTTTTTGAAATTGCCTCCAAAACATACCAATTTATTAAATTTGCAATAAAATAAAACCTACCAAAAACTTAATTTTTTATATATTTAAATATCAGGTCTTAAAGAATCTACATGAGGAATTTCAAAAGTTTTTATTAGTTATTTAAAATTTTATAAGCTTATAAAAAGTGTGACTAAACCTAAAAAGTTGATTTTTGATTTCCTCATTTTTGATTTGAGGAACTTAATAAAACATAATTAATAAAATATTAATTTTTTGATAAAATTTAATATTAAGTGGTCCTAGTTTTTTGGTACCTTTTTGGATTTCAGTTTGACCACTTTTTGATTTCTGCACCCATTAAGAAACTATATGTAAATTTTTAAAGAAATTTTTATGTGACATAATTTTATTTTTTAAAAGAAAGAGCTTATAATACTATTTTATATTATTATTTGAACATAATTAATTCAAAAAATTTCCTAAAGTTAAAAAAGCTTTTTTTAGCTCTTGATTTCTTTTTTTTACATATAGAAAAAAATTTAGATTTTTTTTAATTTTGATGTGTCAAATATTAAATTGAAGATTTTTTTGCACTTCAATTTTTGCACTTTTAATTTTGTCCCTTATATTCAAAAGGATGAATAAATTCTATTTTAAAAGCCAAACTAATTTAAGGTGTGTTTTAAATTGCATCAATTTGGGCACTTTGAACTTGGTTTTTTTATTTTAGCTACTAGTAAAAACATTTTAAAAAAAGTCAAATTTAAGAAAAATATTAAATTTTTTGGGAATTTTTTTTTTGAAAAAAAGTGCAGAGATCAAAAAATCCATTGATTTGGAGATTTTGATCTCCACAGTTTGACTTTAGGCACTTGCCCAAGAATTTGGGCCTCCAGAGGATGAAAAATCCTATAGCTCAAAGATGGAATTTGAGTTTTCCCTGCCCCAGTCCAGCCAATGAGGAATCCCCCCATGCAGGATGCTACCAAGGGTTCCCAAACCCTTTTAGATGGTATCACTTGGCCCAAAGGGGGTTGCAAAAGCTTTTCTATGGCAGATAGGCTTAGTTATACCCTGGGCCGCCAGAAAGAAGTTTATTGCTATTTTTACATTAAAATGATATGAACCTTTGGTTCACCCAGGTCATCCTGTATTTAATTTTAGCACACTTTCATTTGCAGTATAACTTATGTGGCACTGTTCACTACACCAGCCCACCCCAAGAAATTGCAGACCAATCACCAGAGCTATACTGTCCACCAGGAGCACCCTTTGGCCTGGTACATTTTACTGAATACCCATTCAACCTGGCATTTTCATAATTTGCCTTAGAAGAAATCCTTCTCCACAGCCCCAATGCCCAGACCAGAGAAACTGAGGTTATTAGTTGTGAAGGAACCTGTATCACTGTGCCCCCCTGTTTTTCTGAAATAAATACAACTAACTGCCAGCCTACCTTGTACCAATGACTCCCAGCAGACTCTGCAGCCCAACTGCCCACAAGAATCTGTTGCTGCAAGTGAATTCACTTCAACTCAAATATTTGGGGTTATGTATATCACTCTTATTGGTCTCATTGATTTTATATTGCCTTCTAGTGGCCTCTGGGTCATTCTTGTGAAGTCCTTTTTATATATTGTAAAGTTAGTGCCCATTCTGTGGTTGGCCCTCCCTTCAGGACCTATGGGCTGTCTGTCAGCTAGTTTTTTGGGAACCCCTACAGGATGAATCCCTGACAAGATCCTTGCTACTCTGATAAATACTATTACTCCCATCTAGAAACTCCTGGTAGATGATTTCACTGGTTGCCTACTCAACTTTTAACTTGCTAATCAGATATTAAACTTGGGTTTCTTCCCCCCTAAACAGTTGGTGAACTTGCTGTGGTAGCTTTTCAAGGAGGAATTGGTCTTCATGGTCTTATTCTTAACAAACATAAACAGGTTTCATTAAATTTTTGTTTTCTTCCTGCCATGGCGTCTGCTCTCAAGTTTTCTAATCCATTTTTGTTAAAATCAATCAACAAATAGTGCAAATAGAGATTTATTATCCTTCAAATACTTGCTCTTCTTAAATGCTTCATATATCTTGCTGGAGTCATATTTTTCCACCAAGGCAATGTCAGAAAAAGTATTTGAAGGCCACTTTAAGCTCCTGGAAACTGGATCTAGTGATCAGTCTATTGAGCTCATTGAAGCTCTGGAGCTTCCTTTTAAGGCTTTGTCTAAAGTGAAAGAAGTAACCATAGGCTTGCTCTTAGTAACTTTTTTAGGAAGTTGGCTTGAGAAGGCTCAAAGACAACAAGGAGGTGATTATTATAAGGCTCTGATGTTCTCACATCATCATTCTTGTTAGGGTTTTTTGACTTATTCTTCTTGGGGTAGAGATGGGGAAAGGAAGACTCAATTTATCCTTTAAAATCTCCAAGGCAGGAGTATAATTATATTTACTTTACCCTGAAATCAGTAAAGCAAACCATTGGCAGAAACTTGTCACAATACTTTCCATGAATGCATCAGAGCTTAAGAAGTATCTTGGGGCATGATGAGAAAGTCCAATCAGCCAACCAGATATTAGCTTCCATTAACCTCTTTATGTTCTCCCAGGTGACATAGAAGATTACTCTCATATGCTCAACAGGATCATCATCATGGAGGAGAAACTGTTTGTCATTAGAGGTGACTCTAAGCTCATTAGGGATATTTGGTTCCAGGAGGGAGGTGGCATCTTCCAAATTGTCAGAATTACAGTGGTTATCATCCACATACTTTTGGAGGGATCCAAAAGTTCCAAAAGCTATCTTCTGAAAACTATTCAAGTTGTGAAGGGCCCTGATGAATATCTCCTGGGAGATAAGACCCCTGTTGAAATGCTGCCTCTGGCACAGGTACCAATTTATCAGGTGCTGGTAAACCCCAGTTGGCTCCAGCCAGGTATGATGATTGTTCAGCTTCTTGAACTTGGTTAATTAAGTATAAGTCAAGCAGGCAGGAAAGACAGACACCTCACACTTGTAGCAATGAAGTACCACATACGTCTGTTTATCATTGCACTTAAAGATGAACCTATCATGGTAAAACCAAATATTTCCCTTGTATGGAATTATTGGGAAGGATCTGAGCCAAATATCTGGTAGTCTAAACTCTTCTTAGTGTTGCATATATTTTGGACTTTTAATATATCACAGGTCTCAAGGCCATGCTCAGTTAGTGTAGCATCTCCAGAGCTGTACATGTCTTCATGGTCTTCCTCTGAGATTTGGGGGCATCGTTTCTTTATCTGTCTGGCTATAGACAAACTTGTGCCCAGCTGGGATCTTAGAGGGGCTGTGGGTAGGTTTCTCTTTATAATGCTCCTTTTCTGGAGAGGGGGATGGTTCAGGGGTCTTCTTGGCGTCCTCATAAAGCTTCTTGAGAATCTTTCTGTTGACCTTTGGGTCAAGATTAGTTTTTTCATAATGGGTGGTCTTGTTTGGGTTCATGGGGGTTATCTTATGGAGAATCTAGATGGCTCAAAGTCAGTATATTTTAGTTAGAAAAATAAAGAGTATAAACTATTAATGAAGTTATTGTTTTTATCAGAATCTTAAATCCAGTGTGCTGTCTACAATATTTTTTATTTTTAATAATTTTTTTAAATTGAGGAAGTTAACTACATGATTCTTTTAGAAGAATTAAAAATGATGTTTTGATCAGAAAATTTGGAAGGTTTACTTTTGGCACTTCAATTTCGACACTCCATAAAAACATAAGGAAACATAGTAACATATTGGATTAATTTTTTTAAAACTGCAAAAATCAGCAGTATTTACTAAACCTTTTAAAAAAGTGATTTAAACTAACCCAAAACCCCTGAAACTTTACTATGCTTTAAAAAGGTCTTTACACTTTAAAACACTAAATTTAAACTTTAAACTTATATTGGTTAAATATTTATGGTTTTTCAAAGTAGAGTGCTGTTTTGGTTTAAATTTACCTTCAATTTATGCACTTTCAATTATAAATCATCTATTGTGCTAGTTAATAAAATGTTAAATTTCCATCATAATTAAAAATATGTTGGTAAGCAATAAATCAGAGTATTAAGAATTTTGATTTGAAGCATTTTTTTTTTGCACTCTATCACTCCACTCAGTAAATTACTAAGTGAACTATAATATTTGTTTCTATCACAACTTTATCTTTTACTTAAAAAAACACTAAAATTTAATCAAATGATTTGTAGGTGATTGAGAACCTGTATGATAGATTTTGGCTCATTTGGGTTTGTATGGTATGTTTATGAAGCTGTTGTGATCATTTAGATGCAATGAAGCTAATATCAAGTGATATTTCATTTTTTATTTGGGGGTTTCAAATATTAAATTGAAGAGATTTCCAGACTTTGATTTATGCACTTTTAATTTTCACTCTAGTAAAAAAGGGTGAATAAAATCTAATATAAAAGCCATTTAGAATAAAGATGTATTTTAATTTGCATCAATCTGGGTACTTCAAACTTGGTTTTTTGATTTTGGCCACTAATAAAAAATTTAAAAAAGCCAATTTTTAAATAAACATTAATTTATTTGACAAATAAAAAATTATTGAAAAAGGTGCAAAGATCAAAGGATTCATTAATTTAGAGATTCTGATCTATGCAATTTGTCTTTAGGCACTTGCCTGTTGAATTATACTACTTTAGTATCTTTCTTAGTGGAACATTCAAGACTTTTTATTTAATGAAGGTAGGTGAGCCAGGTTATACTTTCATGTCTGTTATAAATAAATGCTGTAGATTCAGAATCTGTTGGGAAAAATGCGGGATTGTCAAATTCTTTTGTGTAAACTCACCAACTTACTGGAATATTTTTCATCCTTTTTTGTATATAAAAAAGTAGATTATTCTGGGATGGAAATTACTCCATTAGTTTTGTGAGTTCATGCAAAAAATTTGAAAATCCCACATTTTTACCTTTAGGTTCTGAATTTACAGTACTGATAATGATTATCATTTATTCTTTTAGAAATTTCAGTAGCCATTGTGGGGTTTGATTATTCTATTATCTCTTTTTATTGTCTTAAAGTTGGAGCAAAATATGCTGACTTTATCATGTAGAATAAGCTCTAAGTTAAACTAAGATTTAGCATGCACATATATCTTTTAATGTGTAAGAAAATGTCCCACTGTCACCCCAGCTTCAGACAGTCAGAAATTATATACATTTAAGCACCACTGGTCTAATGTCTTTTGCCAAGTCAAAAGTTCAGCCTGTGCTTTCCTGATGATATAGCATATAGGGTTTGATCTAGTAGATGAAATAGAACATATGCTCTATACTTATTACAAATAGAATTTGCCAAGAAAATTATTTAAATATTAGACATTGTAAATAGGGAAAATGTGAAGCAGATTTAATCAACAGAATCAGAATTGTTCAAATCTCCTGTAAACTTGATGAATTTGCTTTTAAACCTGAAGCTTGTTTGGGATTATAGTGAGAATAAGCAGAATTTAAAAGATAAATGTGTTAAACATATATTTTAAAAAATAATAGTGATGTATTGTAAGAAGTAAAATTAATACTATTTAATGTTTATTGTAGCCATAAAATAATAATCCAATCCAAATTTGATATCTTTAATGCTTTTATAAAGAGATTATAGTTCAAAGTCTGCTTAAAATACATCTTTAGAGACAATAGCTTCATCAGATAAACCTGTATTGTGTATGAGGGTTGTACATACATTAACGTTTTAGGTGGTTTTTTAAGGACCAAGTTTGGTTGGTTTATAGATTACTTTGGGTTTGCCGAAATAAGATGTGATTAAGATCTCCAACTATTAAAACTTGTATGGATATATGAAATTGGGCTTCATTATGATATTGCTTCTAACTACTGGTTTAAGAAACTCACCCTTGATTTTATGTTTGATTTTTTGAGCGGCTGGCTTAATCTCTGATATTTAAACCGGATAACTATTAGAAGGTATATCAAGATTTTCATAATCATTGAGATATAATATTCAAATAACAAAGTGCTAGAATGAATTGACAATGTTTTAAAAACAACTCATAAGCTAATAGAATGACGAAAATTGATGCTTTTTTACTCTATTGTAGCTATAATTTTATAGAGCTTATTACTTTTACTTAGATTCTTTGGATGTTGCATACACTCATTGGCAAAGACATATTCTTTCAGGTGTGATTAGGCCAAAGCACTGCCTTCAGAAAAACAGGCTCAGAAACCCTGCTTGCTTGCAGCAATTGTAGATTTAAATCTAACAATTGACACAAGTGGGTGGTGGCAAAAAATTGAGTCTGGGCGGGGCATGGATACTCTACGCTCAATTTTCCAACATTTTATGGCCTGTGTATCAAATCCTGACCTCTTAGGAGGTCATGTAACAGCTTACAGAACCACCATTGGTGGTGTATATAAGCTGACCAAGTACCAAAAAGGAGTCCACCTCATCAAGATGTACCCAATGGCTTCAAGTAACAACCATTTCCAACAAACTACCTTAAAAGATTGATATTCTCACTTAAAATAAATTCTATTTCTTTGTGTTTCTGTTATTAAAATATCTTCCTATAAGATTTTTAATTGCTAGATTGTTATACTCTGTATTTTTGCCACTTTGAATTATGGAAATCTCCCATCCCCAGCTGAAGTGATTCCTGAGATTTGTGGAATTGAGTATGAACTCATCTATGCTGCTGACTCCTTGACTATGAGCCAAATCAAGGTCTTCCTTTTCTACCTCTCCATTGTGATGTGTTGCACTTCTCAACATTCTCTCTTTAAAGGTTATCATCTCTGAGTAAATATGCAGAACCTACTCCTCATTGGGAATGGCATCCTTATTTGGGTGTATATTCCCCGTTTGATTGATTCTGATGAGCTCTCACTCTACTTCACCATGACACTTATGTTCAGTTTTTGAAATATTATAGTAAATAAACGCTTTTCTTATATGGGTTGTCTTTGAAACCTGATAAATCTAAGGACTAACTGATAGCTCTTAGGGAATTTCAGCTTTTAAGGCTACTGCTGTTGGCTTTATTCTTCACTTTTCTTTGGAAATGAAAATCCATAGAAATCTTTTATGCTAGAGGCTATTGGTTTATTTTATTTTAGGATCAAATATAGCTATTTTGATCAAGTTAATCATGTAGGTGTTTGGGATGGTTAGTTTACCGTTGTTAATGGAATTCTGTGTTGGCGAGGAGGAGAAAAAGGTAGATGATATTTGTTATTGGGCATATATATGGAGTTTTGGAAAGTGATTTATATTGTAGAAAGTTTGGATCATTTGCGGAGGAAGGCCGGAGAGGGGTTCAGCTTGAGTTTGATGCAGCTGGCCTTCCGCTTCATCCAGCTTCGGTACCCACCATTTCCTGAGGGTTTCCGTGGCGTAAGGCTGGGCTCGCTGCTGGAAGCTCTTTGCTCAACTGGATCCATAGCCCTTTTCAGGGCGTACATGCTTATCTTCTTCTGGCACGTCGGTGATAGCATGTCGGCGGAGGCTTTGAATTGGTCAAAGAAGACCTCATCCAGGGGAACGCCAAACAAAAGGGAGTGGTAGCAAGGTGATGGGTTGGTGGCTGGTCCGCTAGAGATATTCTGGGATTTAGTCGGCACTAGATGAAATACCTCTTCGTCCCTGGAAATGTCAAAGCTGAGTGTGGCTGGTGTGGTGGATGTGGAAGCCCAGTCTTCGGTGTGAGCAGGGAGAGTGGGCTGGGTATCGGAGACGGAGGAACAGCTTGAATCTAATTCTTGTGTACATTGGATTGTGTCTTGGTAAAGGCCAAAGAAGTGATCGGGGATGTTATGGGTGATGTTTGCCATGTAGTGGTAAGTAAAAGCAGGTTCATTAATAACAGGGATTGAAGCTCGGATAATTGAATCATTCAAGCAGATCCCACATCAAATGGAAAATCAGCTCCAAAGCGCACCATTTAAACATCCACTTAAGGATTTGGTCTCGGAATTACTCTAGCCCGCTGTTCCAACACCAGATACCCCCAGCTACGCCCTCAATATAAACAAACCTATCCTCAATAATTCCCTCATCCACTAAAACTTATGACAAATACTTTAAGCATGCTTTAATAAATACCTAGCTGATTAAATAAATATCATTAACTCTGCTAATAAACACTAAAAAAATTACCTTGGACCCTTTTTAATCGCCCAAACAGACCCTCGTTTTCGAAAGGCAATATCCTGCATAAACATTGTGGAGAGATCAGCAAAGTCTCAACTTATTCAAATCCAACCTGCTTTTTGAAAAAAGAACCCTAAAATAACTAGTATGAAATTTATTATTGGTTTATATAATAAAATGAAAATCCACAATATAATGCATCTCTAGTTGGCAAAAGTCAGCTTATTTAAAAAACAGGTAAAACATAAATGAATTATTAATTTCTTTAAAGCTTTATATTAACATCATTTCATAAGATGCATAATTACTCACTGCAATCATAAGCCATGTCATATAAAAAACATATTAATTTAGGCCATCTTGAATGAAGCCATCACAAAATTATTGTAACGGCATTGTCCCGATTTATGACAACAATTTACAATTGTAAATATATATCGGTATTTGAAGTAAAAACTGAAATATTTTCAAAAAGCACTCAAACAAAAAAACTAGATCTAACCCGATCTCAGAAATTCAAATCTGCAACAAAAATAGGGTTAATTAATGGAATGGAAACCAGTGGGCATAACACTCTACAGTCAAACTATTGTTTACTATATACTTCTGAGAATTATAATAAACAAGATAAAGGAAAATTAAAGAGAATGATACTATATTAGATATGAGTTTGGAGTATTATATAATATCATGAGAAGCCACATACTGTTCATGTACATCATGGTAGTCATGGGGCTTATCCAAGTAATTATTTCTCTTGGATCATAAGGTTTGACTTCCATGACAATGTCTGGTTCTTGTAATCCTGGCTCTAATTTGTGCATGTTGTGATTAAAGGCCCAGATCTTGTCTCCAACTTGGAAGCGTATCTGTTGTAATAGGACTGCTTCTCTCTCAATACTTTCCTTTTCCTTGTCTTATTGGTCTTTACTGGTACTTTGTACAACAGGGTCATTGTTGTCTGGCACTTTCTTGGGCAGAGGTAATTGTGGTTCTGATGCAGTGCTAACAATGGCTGGTTTATGCCTGTAGACAAGCTTGTACGGGCTTTTGCCTGTATTGCAGTTAACTTGTGTTCTACACACCATAGGTGCTGTTAGCAGCATGTCAACCCAGGCTTTTGAATTGTTGGCAGATAACTTGCTGAGGGCTTCTATAAGGGAACTATTTAGTATTTTAACTATTATATTTGCTTATGGGTGATAGGGGCTGGCTATGGTGTGTTTTATTCTGTTTTTAGCAAGGTAGATGTTGGTGTCAATGGCTTTAAGTTCAGTTCCTCCAACTGTGATTACAGTAGATTTAAAAGCTATGACAACAAGCAAAAACAATTCAGATTCAAACAAAATGAACTCAGATTTAAAAGAAATTAATTTTAAACAAATTTATATTAATTTATAATAGATTTGGATTCATTTCAATTTCGTTTAAATCTGAGTTCATTTTGTCCAAATCTGAATTGTTTTTGCTTGTTGCCATAGCTTTTTAAACTACTGTAGGAGTTTAGGTTTCCCAAACTTAGATATGATCTTCTTACCAATAAATTATCTTAAATCATTTCCTTTTTGTTTTTTTATAGCTTGTGCTAGGGGCCACCTAGTTGCATAGTTGATAGCTGTGATAATGTACTTTTTGCCTTTGTTGTCTCTGGGCATTGGTCCCACAATGTCCAGTGACCACAATTTGAAAGGTTGGGTGATTGATACTGGTATTACTGACTTGGGGGTGCCTTGGATCAGGCGTATTTGTCACAGACTTTGCATTGGTCTAGCACTTCCTTGATGTTGTCCAGCATGTTGGGTCACCAGTAGTGTGTCTTGAGGTATTCAGGTAAGTTCCTGATACAGGGGTGTCCCAGGTCTCTGTGGCTATAAAGGACTGTCAATCTTTTGTGTTGATAGGACATAAGGTACAGTATCACCACTTAGTAGTATGTGATGTAGAGTGCCACATAGGTTTTTGAACAGATGTTTGTTCTTGAGTGTCAGGATTGACAATTTGTTACCCCTCAAAACCCAGGCCCAAGGGCGGGATTCAAACCCTGAACCCAAATTCCTGCGGGCCACTGGCCCCATGGACTGAGAGCCCGCCTGCCCGCGTTTTTCTGAGATTGAGCCCCTGCAAGATGAAGCCCCTGCTAAGTCCCAGAGTCAGAATACCAGTACAGGTTCAATTATGATGGTTCCTGAGGAGGAGTTTCTTGAATTGCCTAATGAAGGCAGAGAAGGTGCCCCCGTGAACTTCATGAGCTTGAAGTCCTCTCAAGTAACCAATCAAACTAAACTTTCAGGGAAAAATCCAGGCTTTGGGCCCGACCCTGTGACCACAGCAAAAAATCAAGGAAATCAAGTGACCAATTTGGATGTTCTGGCCAATGAGAGAACATCCAGCTGAGGTGCCATTTTGCTGTTCCTGCACCTGGGCCTCCTGGCCACCCACCCACATTTTCCCCAATATTTTGATAAAGCCCCTATGGAAAATACTAAGTTTGGAGGCAGGATGCTATATATGCCTATAGATTTTGCGCTCAACCCCTATTGTCATTTTTGAATATAGGTTATGTTATTTTGGCTCACACAGCTATTGCCTTATTTTGTATTTGCTATCTACAATGTCAGTTTGAGATCTCCTGGCCCTCCTGGCCCACCGCCTGCAGTTTTCTGTCCTCCTGGTGTACCCTTTGGACATGTCCATTTTACTGACTATCCTCTGAAATCTGAATACAAGGACTACACCCCGGAAAAGATACTCAAGCTTGACCCTTTGGTCCGCATACAATCTGCAGTTAGATACACCAACAAGGCCTGTGGATATTTTCAACACCCAAGTTGTTCAGAGGGAAATTTAACTATCTCTCTGCTTACAGCCTACCCATGGAATTGCCTGTGACCCCAAAACCTATGCCTGCTTCCTCACCCAACCTTCCAACCAACCATAGTGGCAAGCTGTTTGGGATTGTGTACATCACCCTCACAGGGGTGATTGACACTATAATCCTGGCCGCTGGCCTGTGGTCCTGGGTGGGTAAGTCCTTCTCCTACCTTTTTAAGTTAGCTCCCCTCTTGTGGTGGGCATTGCCCACAAAAAACCTGGCCCAGGTCACCCCTGGAAACAATGGGCTGGCTGCTAAGGACTGGATTTCTGACATTGAGGACTTTTTTGTCTTTACATTGGTGTACCAAGTGAGAACCCCTCATAGAGATTTCCCATTATTAACATGGGTCAATTGGGGTCACTATCAGTGCATAGGAGGTGTTTATGGTATATCCTTGACAGGGCATCTGCAGTAAGCATTTCCTTGCCAGGTTTTTATTTGATTATCATGTGGTGCCTCTGTATGAGGCTAATTTATTCAGCTTGTTGTCTAGATAGGTGCTTTTGAGTCTTCAAGAATACCAGTGACTTGTGGTGAGTTAGCACTTTGAATATCTGTGCACTTTCCAGATAGCATTGCCACTTCATTAGACAGTGTACAATAGCTATCAGTTCCTTGTCATGTATTGAGTATCTTTGCTTACTGTCAGACAGCTTTCTTGATTCATATGCTACAGGGAGGAATTTTTTTTATACAGTTTGGATTTGGAGTACTCCTCTTATTGCGTAATTGGGGGTGTCAGTTTCTAATTTTTACAATCCTTCACAAATTTGGATATTACAAAATAGGAGCAGTGACCATATGTTCTTTTAATTGTCAAAAGTGTTGATCTCTCAACAATGTCCATAAGAATTTTGTTGTCTTGCCTGTCATTGCGGACAAAGGGGAAGTCAAGGTGCCCAAGTTAGAGAAGAATCTACTAAAATAGGTTATCATGCCTAGGAATGTACAAAGCTCACTCTTATTTTGCGGTGTTGACATATTGGTTATGGCTTGTAACTTGTCTGGGTCTGGTTTGATTCTGTCCTTGCTGATAATGTGACCAAGGAATGGAAGTTCTGTTGAGAAGAATTCACACTTTGACGGTTTGCAACCAATTGGTTCTCTTCAAGGGTATGGAGGACCAGGTGGACGTCTTTCCAGTGTTGTTCCTTAGTTGTGCTGTATATTATTATGCCGTCAAGGTAGACAATAGCCCTTTTTCCAATGTGATCTTTAAATAATTCATTCATAAAGATCACAAAGATACTTGGGTGTTTTTCATGCCAAGAGTTGATGACAACACATTCAAACAAGCCATACTTAGTTCTGAACACTGTTTTGAGTATGTCCTCTAGACTAACACAGATTTGGTGATATCCCACTGTAAAGTTAATTTTTGTGAAGAATTGGACCCCCCAGGGCGTCAAAAAGGTCATCAATAAGGGGCAGGGAATACATGTTCTTAATTGTGACCTCATTGAGCGCCCTGTAGTCTGTGACCAGGAAGAGTCCTCTATCTTTCTTTGCTACAAAAAAGACAGCCATACCAAAAGGAGATTTATAAGGTTGTAGAGCCCCTTTCAAGTGCCCTGTCTAGATAGGTCTTTAGAGTGTTGTCCTCTTGTGGTGTTAAGTGGTAGATAGGTTGTGCTTTTGGTACACTTCCTTTGAGGTTTATTTCATTATGAATGCCCTGGTTGGGTGGTAGCCCTGGTAATGTTTCTTGGAAAACTGAAGGGAATTCTAGGACTAGCTGTTGCTGGACTAGGTCTTGTTTGTGTGAGGTCTCTGCATTTCAAAGTGGATAATCTTGTACATGCAGATGTTTCAATCAATCTTACTGGGGTCCTTTTCTTCTTCTGTTTCTGTAATTTTCACAAATACATGGTCTCTTATAAGTGTGTCAAGGTGGGTTGGATACACATGGTGGTACACCTTGCCTTGATATATGATAGGGGTAGCACTATCCCAGTCAATATGAGGTTTGGTCTTTCTCATCCATCCCAGATCAAGTACAACATTGGACTTGGGGATTGGTATGATTGGGTGTCAGGGATCTAGTCTTGGGCGGCCGGCCCATTGGTTTCAGGGATCACTTGGGCCAGGTTTTTTGCGGGCAAAGCCCACCACAAGAGAGGAGCTAACTTAAATAGTAGGAGAAGGACTTCCCCACCCAGGACCACTGGCCGGCAGCCGGGATTATAGTGTCAATCACCCCTATGAGGGCAATGTACACAATCCCAAAAAGCTTGCCAGTGTGCTCAGTTGGGAGGCCAGGTGAGGAGGTGGGCATTAGCTTGGGGGTCACAGGCGGCTCCATGTGAAGTTTTTATGCAGGCAAGTAGTTGAATTTGCCTCTAAACAACTTGGGTGTTGATTATATCCAGGGGCCATTTTGTGATCTGAGACGCGACACAGAGTCACTATAGGAAATCCTAACCTTAGGATTGAATTCTTACTAAGTCTCAGTTAGAATGCCAGGGAAGGCTATGCAATTACCTTGTGGCCCTGATTAAACAATATCTGCTAGACTGACTAGAGAGGCGCCAAAGTACGTGGAGACACAAAGACAAAAATGTGAATAGAACTTAAATTTTATTGATAGAAGTGAAATGGAATATATACTGTGTAGCTTTACCACAAAACAGTACATGAACAGTAGGATCACTTGCCATAAGCATGAGTGGGGCAAGTGAGTTGCACAGAATCAGGAAACTTAACAATTGAATTTCCCAATTTGGAGCCAGACTCATTTTGAAGAGTGAAAGCAAAAGAGTTAGATTTGTCCTCAAAATAACCCATCAAAGGCGAAATCAAAACATGGTGAATGGCTGTATTCACGGCATTGTCACCCTCTAGATTGTCCTTAGGGGGTGGTACTTGCAGAGAAACTTGGCATGCACACAAGCAAATAGTTGATCATTTGAGAGGAGTTTTAAAGTATACTCTGATCCTTGTTTGAAGGTCACTTCCAAGGGCCCAATCCACAAAAAATCTAGTTTGTGAGTGTGACCTCCTACTCTATGCTGATAGTAAAGAACATGTTCCCCAATATTGAACGTAGGCAAGGGAGAGCGTCCAGCATTGTAGGGGGAGAGCTCAAGCATCTTGGTCTTATATGCGGATGTGTAGGCAGTGGCCTGAATATCAATTATGCAGTTGACAAGATCTTTGATATGGTTGTCAGGATTCATGGCCTTATCAGAGGAGAGTAGGGGGGGCTCTCTTGAGCAACAGAGTGGTGGCTTCACAACCATACAACATAGAAAAAGGGGAATACCTGATGACACATTGTTTTCTAAGGCAATAGGCAAAGAGAGCAGCGGGTAAGTATAGATCCCAGTTTGTAGCATCATAGTAAGTGAGTTTCCTCATGATAGAAATCAGAGTTGAATTTGTGCACTCAACCACCCCATTGATGGAAGGATTATAGGGGACAGGGAAAGACTGTTAAGACCCCAAGGCTTCAACAACAGAGGTTACTAACTTGGTGTTGAAGTTAGTGCCGTTGTCAGACAATAACACTTGAGGACAACTGTGGCAAAAGAATACATCTTGCAGCAGAAAGACGGCTGTTGTTTTGACAGTGATGTCCTTAGTAGGGCAAGCTTCTAACCACTTTCTAAAATGATCAACTGCAATTAGGATAAAGAGGCAATCAGAGCAGGAGCAAGGGAGAGGTCCTACAGTGTCAATGCTGACAGTGTGAAATGCCTGTTGAGGGGGACTAGCTTGAACTTGTGAGCGGCAGCTCAAGGTTGTTGGAGCTGACAATCATGGTAACTAGCAATGACATCTGGAACCAGCAGGCAAAGATTTTCCCAGAAGTAGTTCTTCTGGAGCCAGGCATAAGTCTTGGCAACGCCTCCGTGTCCTGTCTCCTTATGAGCTTTAAGAATCACCAAAAGGCAAAGACTAGACTGCACATAAGGTAGGTAGTAGTCTTGTACTTTCTTGAAAATCTGGTTGTCACAAATAAGCGTGTCTTCAGATAGTTTGGATATGGCAATACAAACTTATTCTGTCTCATTCTCCCATGACAAAGGGTATCCAATTAGTTTGTACAACCGGTCAGCTTCAGCAGGGTGTAGAGCAAGGATGGGCATTCTGAAAAGTCTGTCAGCATTCTGATGTTGAATCATAAGCAGTGCAGCACAGTGAAGTCATACTCTTGTAAGTGGAGAGCCCATCTAGCTAGTTGTCCTTTGGGTTCCTTGAGTTGTTTTAACCATTTGAGCAAAGCGTGATCAGTGACCACAGTGAAATGGGTGCCATACACATAATGGCAGAACTGCTTGACAGCATGCAGCACAGCAATGCACTCTTTCTCTGTTACACTTTAGTTCTTCTCATGCTTATTCAGTACACAAGAGGTATAAGCTACAGGGTGATCCACACCTTCATCATCAAATTGAGCCAAGATGACTCCAATGGCCAAGTCACTAGCATCAGTATATAGTATGAATTCCTTATGGTAGTCAGGATATACTAGGATTGGGGCCTCCTTAAGTTTTTGCTTAAGGGTCTAAAAGGACTTTTGCTGTCTGGAAGTCCATACAAAAGGGACATTATGAAGCAGCTGGACCAAGGGTTTGCTAGTGTCAGCAAAATAGGGGTTGAATTTTCTGTAGTATCCCATCATGCCCAGAAAGACTTGAACTTCTTGCAGGTTTGTGGGCAAAAGCATTTTTTCAATGGCCTCAAATTTTTTAGTCATGGGACAAATTCCTGTCTGAGTCACTTCATGTCCTAAGAATTCAAGGCATTCCTTGAAGAAGGCACACTTAGATGGTTCTAACTTAAGACCAGCTTCTTGAATCTTTATTAAAACTTCCTTGAGATGAGCCAGGTGATCAGTAAAGGTAACACTAAAGACCTTTATATCATCTAAGTACACTAGGACATATGAGAGCTTAAAATCACGGAGGATGGAGTCCTTGGTTTGTTGGAAAGTAGCTGGAACATTGCAGAGTCTTTGGGGCATTTGCGTAGGCTCAAAGAATCCTTCTCAAGTGATGAGCGCAGCCTTCTGTCTATCCTTGGGAGAGAGATCAACTTGCCAGTACCCAGAGGCTAGGTCCATAGCAGAGAAGAACTTGGAGCCCCCAAGGCGGCAAAGAGTATCATCAATGTGTGGTAAAGGATAGGAATACTTTTTGGTTAAAGAGTTCAATTGATGGTAGTCCATCACAATTCAATGACCTTCATCCTTCTCTTTTAGTATGAGCAAGGGGGAAGCCCATGGGCTTTAGGAAGGAGCAAGTAGCCCAGCGTCTAGAAGTTGTTTGAGCTCTTTAGACACCTGAGCGTCCTCTACATGACTATAGCAATAAGGTTTAGCGCGGAAGGGGGAGCATCACCAGTATTGATCTGATGAATGACGCCTTTAGCAAGACTGTAATCAGTGCTGTCTTTAGCAAATATATTTGAAAACTGATCCAGTAGGTCAAGCACCTCTTTTTGTTGAACTGGGGATAGTTGCAGAAAGTCTTGAGCAGTGAACAATGATAGGACTTGGGGCTTGTTCTCAGGTAAATTAAAGTCCTGTAACGTACCAAAAGATGTAGTGATAGGACGTCAGGGGCATTCAACAAATTGTCATAGTCAACAAACTGCCCTCTAGACACATGTATGGAGAGAGCAGTTAAGTTGGCAACCAGCAATTGAACAGGGTCTTTATGAGAGACATCCAAGATTTCCAGACAGAGATAGGGTTTATTGCGTCCTAGCAAGGGAGGAGAGTATAACTCTAGGAATGCACGCTCAGGTAGCTCATACAATATTTGGGAGTATAGGATAGCCTGAGATACAGGGGGAATAGTTACAGCAGAAGGGGCTGTGACAGATCTAGGCCTAACCAGTCCATCATGCCATTATCCTGCCCTTGACTCTTATTGCTGTTACCTTCCTGGGACAAAGCTTTGAGGAGCTTTGCCTCCAGGGAGGCAATTTTATTGGATAACACTTTATTGTCATCCCGCCAACAAGCCATGATTCCAACGCTTTTTTCCTCTTGTGCTCTCAACACCTCAATTTCACAATTTATCATCTCTTTTACTTGTTGCAAGATTTCATCTATCCTACCAATAAGTTCCAAGCATCCCAAGCATAAATTCAGTTCCCTTGGGTGGGAGTCTCTTCCTTTGGAAAGTAATTGGAATACAGCTCTTTGAACACAGTCTTTACTTCTACTAAAGATTCAGCAGGAACAGTCTTAGTGACCTCCAGGCTGGTCCAAGCTTCTTCCAATGTACTTGTAGGAACCTCCTTTCTTGCTGCAGTGGTATCCACAAAAAGGACCCCAAATTTGGCTCTCTCAAATTTCAACAAAGAAGGCATGATAATTGAATAATAGGTGAGGGGAAAGCGTCAAAACCGACAATGAATATATTTTATTAATGTTTAACTGTTTTTGCTTATATACCATTCAGGGCATACACAGCTGAAAGCCCCTCCAGTTCCTGAATCAACCAATGATTTGTGTCACGTGGTCTATGACATTCAAGTCATCCAACATAGATCTTTACCTAAAAGATCACCAACAGTTCTCAACCTATGAGAATTGACCTACAATGGGCAGAAGTCACCTGACTCCATTCAATCCAATGTACCAATTTGGCATGGAGCTTCCCCAGCTCCCAGAGCCAAACCCTGTGAATTGCACATCCTAAACTCAGCTATCAGTGTTCCAACTGGGAACCAGCTGATCAAACCTGAATTCCTAGGCATCCTTATATTTATTTAGTTTTTTACATTTAATGGTTTTTTTGCCTTAAAACCCATTAAACTGCTTCAAAACTTGAATCAGGCGCCAACACAGCGCCCAGCAATTTCCCCAGGTGGCGCCCCAGCGCCTGAGAAAATTTGATAGCGGCGCCTTGGCTCATCTCAAATTCATTAGGTGGCGCCGCAGCGCTTCTAATCCAATAAATTTGCTGATATGGTGCTTTTAACCCAAATTCAGGGGGGTTTCCCATGGTTATGCTTAACCATACCTCTTGACAAAGTCAAGGCCATTTTAATATAATAAAATCCTCATTAAATATATCCCATATATATTAATTAATCTTCCTGATTAACTAACCCATTTTGAGACGCCTAGTCTCCAAGATTGATTCGGCCAATCTTGCCTCAATTCTTTTAGTTAGCCTAACCTAACTAAACATCCATATTCTGTTCTATTATTAAACATAGATATCCTGTTTCTAGTAACCTTTCCCTCAAGAATTCCAAACAAACCTATCTATATGTAATAAACAGCAAAAACAGAACATCTTTATATTTTGGAGCATTTATTTGACTAAATACTCAGCAGTGACTGTAGTACGGTCACAGTGGCCAAGAGAGGAATCCCTTCAGATGCAGGGCAAGCTATAGGAGGACACTTCATGTTGGAGGAATGGGTATGGTATTTTAGAGTAAAAAAACCAGTGGGATATTCTAAAGCACATGTCTTGAGGCGCTTCCCAGGAACTTTAACTGGCTCTTAAAAGATCAGGGGGACCTTGTACACTAAGATAGAGAGGTAGCTGACCTTTAAGTTGATGATCCCATTGTATTCCCTAAGGAATTGAGTAACAACTAGGAATTTGTAGCTCTCATTCTCCAAGACAACAGCAGGCGCGGCCAAGAGTAGTTTACCAAACTGCATGGGAAGAGCAGAATAAGCTCCTATAGCACAAGTCATGGATAGCCCAGCTGTACCATACAACTGGTGATAGTTGAAGTTGGGGGCAAGCTTGAGCTTCTTAACAAGCTTTGAGGAGACAACATTAACATGAAATTCAGTGTCCAAGACGGCCTTAATTTTCACCTTCTAAATAGATATCTCCACACAAGTGGTATTACAAACAAAGGGAGGGAGGACAGCCAGAATGTCTTGGGATTCTGCCAGCTCTTTCTCTCATTTTTTAATCATGCATCTTAGGCCCGGGAACTCCTTATAGACCGTCTGGAGAGGAAGCAAGACTGAGACATTTTTGAACACAACGTCAGCAACCTCAGCAGCTTCCTAAGAAGACTTGACAAGAACAGGGGATCTCTTGGCTTGAGTGAGGTATGGGAAAGAGACAACCTCTTTGGCTTCAGGCAGAGGCTTGGCAGTTGTTGTAAATTTCTGAGAACATAGCTTATAAGGGACTGCAATAGTTTCAGGGACAGCCAGGACATAATACCCATGGACGTTGGGGTCTTCTATATCAGAATCATTCATGTCAGAGACATCAGATATATTGTGGAATAGCAGCAGAATGGGAGGAGCTTTTGTTTCATCAGGCTTGGAGTCAGCAATGGAGGGGGAATTGAAGGATACTGGGAAGAATTGTCAACTGAGAGCGTCTGCGCCTCTAGGTTGACTGTTCTTTTCACGCCTGTTCTTTGGGATCAGCTCATTCAACTCAAGGATTGGTGCAGACTCAGGAATGGTGACCTATTTGTCCACAGTTATGGCAACCCTGTTGCTGAGGAGAATTCTGTGAGTTCATGGTAAGAATACACGGACCACGTGAAGATAAATCAGAGGTAGAAGCAGCACAATTCTCCTGCACAACTGCCCCAGAATGGGTAAGGTGCATATCCTGCAACAGTGTCTTTATGCTCTTAATAGAAGAAAGCATGGTATTATGGGCATTTAAGTGAAGACACAGGAGCTGGTTAACCTTGAGGGCTTGAGCGCAAGCCATATATGCTTCATGTGCGGTAAACTGGCAGCTTGTGATCAGTTGTTGTCCTTCCATGTAGAATCTATCTGAAAATTCAACTAGGGTCTACTTTGGTTTGAAAGCAATATGCATAAAAGCGTCATTTTTTACTTCCAGGCTAAGGTCACCACCAAATTTGTCAATAAGAAGTTGCTTTATATCTTCCCAGGTCTCAATGGTAGGCAACTTGGGTACTACTACCTCTTGACAGGTTGGGTGTAGACAAGTTAGAATGTGTTCTTTCTTAACCTCATCTGAGGCTCTTCTAATGGCAGTTTTGTAGATAGTTAGGAAAGCTGCAATGATCAAGGTTTTGGGGTCAAAGACTTGCTTAAAGGTAGGCTTAAAATGTGCTTCTGGAGTCAGGCCACCATTGTTGCTATTGAGTACATTTATGTGCAAGGAGAATTCTGCTTCAGATTTGTTGTGGCTCTGTCTGGCCCACAGCTGGTGAACACTATCTTCAAGGGTAGTCAAGGTGTCATCAGTATGGGTGCCTGTATTATTAGCTAGGGTGTTCTGTTACTCATTAACATCCAGGCGCTGGCCCTGTGCAATTACTACCAAGGACAGCTCAGCCAGTTGGGAAGTAAGAGACAGAACCACTGAAAGGCAAGGAGAAAATCTGTTATTCACTTAATCAATTAACTCCCTCATTTCCTGTACATCTTTATCAAGCTCATAGTGGTCTTGTTTCAAATGATCCACTTATTTAGCTAGAGCTATCAACTCTCTAGTACAGTGTATGCAGGGAGCTCCTGACAAGCCAGGGCAACAGCTATATTCATCAGTAACCCCAGTTAGACTAACAGCAGACCATTGTCTCACACAAGCAAGCAGCCTTTTTGTGAATGCTGCTATTTACTGTATTTTGATTTTGCCTTTGGTGGGCCATTTTGAGGGCAAATCACTCACTTTTGCTTTTGCCTCTTGAAATGAGTTGATGACTGATTTGGGAAGTACAATTGTTTGGTTTCCTGATCCTGTGCAACTCACTTGCCCCACTAATGCTGGTGGCAAGTAATCCTACCGTCCATGTACTGTTTTGTGGTAAAGCTACACAGTATATATTCCCAATCTTTATACCCAATAAATTTTAAGTTCTATTCACATTTTTGTCTTTGTGTCTTCTGTACTTCTGCGCCTCTCTCTAGCCATGACTAGTAGAGATTATTCTTCAAGGGTAGCAAGGTAAACACATTTGCCTTCCCTGTCATCTAACTGAGAATTAGTATGAATCCAATCCTAAGGTTAGGATTTCCTGTTGTGTGTCTGTGCCGCGCCTCAGAACACGACAAAAATGGTGCTCACTACAGGAGCTGTAAGCCCCTTGGTTATCCCTTTCACATCCACGTTTTCAGGTCCTTTGCCTCTGCCTATACAAGAGTCGGCTTCACCTTAAATAACCAGTCCTCCTATTGAGGAAGATATTGCCAATCAGCCTGTTATTCCCACTATACTGAACCTCAGGAATGGTCCCTGCCTAGTTGCTTACCCCATGGGTACCCCTGACTTGGAACAAGTCATGTCAGTAGCCCTTGGGATAGCCTGTGAAGGAGCCATCCCTTGCCTTCAGTTGCAGTTCAGTCTGGCTGAATACTACAAATTAATTGTGGCTCCTCAATTTCCACAACATCTCCTCTCATTGGCTGGCTCCGCTGAGCACTTACTATTGTCCTTTGTACAGCCTGCCTTGGCCCACCATCAAATGATATTGGGGCTCCACGTCCAAGAAATCTTGTCTCTGCAAGCAGCAGTTACTCATTGCTGGGACCAGTTTGCTGCCTACCAACAGTGGATTCATTCCCTGTTTTCATTGGTATCTGAAAATCAATGTAACTCTGTCACCTCCCAGACTTGTTTGGTTAAATCTATTAAACAAATGCACCAGTCTATCCCCAAATACGTGAGAGTGTGTCTATACAAGTTTCATCAGTTAGAACAACCCTGGCAAGCTCAGGTGGATTCCACTTTAAACGCTTATCTCACTGACTTCAAGCAACTTGTGCAACAGCTCAATGCCTTCAGTACATATTCCTTTGAGCAGCTACGCAGGTAGCAGACTTTGCTGCTAGCAGCCTTAATGAACTCAGTACCGCATTTAAGCAAGAGAGAGCAGCCACCGCTTCTACCATAGCCAAATTCCAGAGTCAAGTAAATGAACTATCTAAGCCCAGGCCAGATGTTCTGGCCTCTCCCCCCTTCTGACAACTTGGTGGATAGGGAGCAGAGAATATGGGATGCCATTTGGGAACTACGTACAACTACTTGCAGTCAGGGACGTTCTGCTGAGGCGCCTCAACCTGACCCCCAGGTTCTTGAGCTGACTGCCCAAGTTGCAGAGCTACATCAAGAACTTGCTGCCTTAAGTGAAATGATGGCAACTGCTGCTAGTACAGTTGGGGTTGTTGATGAAGATGGTTGCTGCCCTGGCTTATCTGGAGCACCTCAAATCCAATGTGCTAGGGAATTAATTGCCCTAGCTAACAAGGTGGATCAACTGAAGCGGGACCACACAGAGCTGGATAGAGACGTACAAGAGATGAATGACGTGATTAAATCTGTGAATGATAGATTTGCCCCTTGCCTCTCAGTGGGGTCATCCTTTACTTTGCGGCTGGCTGAACTCTCCACAATAGTGACCACCCAAGGTCAACACTTAGACACTACTGCACAACAGACCACTCAAGCTGTCAATACTGGGGCCCGCACTGTTGAGACTCTTACCACCCTTGAAGAAAGTGTTAGCCAGCTATGGGCTAGACAGCCTCCCTCGGAATCTGAGGCAGAGTTTTCCCCACATATAAATGTACTCAATAGCAACAATGGTGGTCCAACTCCCAAAGCACACTTCAAACCTACTTTTAAGCAAGTCTTCAATGCTAAGACCTCAATCATTGCAGCTTTCCTAACTATCTACAAAACTTCCATGAGAAGAGCCTCAGATGAAGTCAAGAAGGAACACATTCTGACCTGTCTACACCCAACTTGCCAAGAAGTAGTTGTGCCAGAACTATCCGCCATTAAGACGTGGGAAGATATGAAGCAGCTTCTGATTAATGAGTTTGGTGGTGACCTTAGCCTGGAATTAAAGAAGGACGCCTTCATGAATATTGCTTTCAAGCCTAAAGAGACACTAGCCAAGTTTGTAGACAGATTTAACATGGAAGGACAGCAGCTGATTACGAGCAGACAGTTGACAGCCCATGAAGCCTACACAGCTTGTGATCAAGCCTTGAGGTTAACCAACTTCTGTGCCTTCACTTAAAAGCCTATAAGACTATGCTTTCTTCCATGAAGAGCATAAAGACATTGTTGCAGGACATGCACCTTACCCACTCTGGTGCAGTTGTTAGAGAAGGTCAAGCTACTTCTAACTCTGGTTCATCCTCACGTGGTCCTCACATTCTTACCATGAACTTCAAAAATCCTCCTTGTTGCCAAGGCTGCCACAACTGTGGTCAGATAGGTAATCATTCTTGAGTCTGCATCAACCTGTGGGTTGAAGGAGCTGATCCAAAAGAGCAGGCGGGAAAAGAACAGTCAACCAAGAGGCAGAGACGCTTTTGGTTGACAATTCTTCCCATTCTCTTTCAATCCTCCCTCTATAGCTGAATCCAAGGCTGCTGATAATGAGGCTCCTCCCATCTTACTCTTGTTTCACAATATCTCTGATGACTCTGACCTGGATGACTCTGATACTGACGACATTGATGCATATGGGTACTCTGTTCTGGCTGTTCCCAAAACCATTACAGTCCCCTATAAGTTACGTTCAGGAAAGACTACAGCTACTGCTAAGCCTTTTCCCAAAGCCAAAGAAAAAGTCTCTTGCCCTTACCTCACTCAGGCCAAGAGGTCCCCCGTACTAGTGGAGTTATCAGAAGAAGCTGCCAAGGTTACTGACGCTGTCTTCAAGAATGTATCTGCTTTGCTCCCCCCTCTAAACTGTTTATAAGGAGTTCCCAGGATTAAGATGCATGATTGAGAAGTGGGATAAGGAACTAGCAGAGGCTCAATATATCCTGGATGTCCTTCCCCCCTTTGGTTGCACTACCACTCAAGTAGAAATATCCATTCAAAAAGTGAAGATCAAGGCCGTTCTAGATACTAGCTTGCCAGTCAATGTTGTCTCCTCCAAGCTTTGAAGAAACTCAAACTCGCCCCTGACCTTAATTATCACCAGTCATATGGCACAGCTGGGCTATCTATGACCCAGACCATAGGGGCGTATTCTGCTCTACCAATGTGGTTTGGCAAACTTCTTCTAGCTGCACCAGCAGTTGTCTTGGAAACTGAGAGTTACAATCTCCTAGTTGGCACCCAGTTCCTTAGGGAATATAATGGGATAATCAACTTGAAAGATGGCTACCTCTTTATCCTAGGCTATGAAGTCCCCTTGATCTTTGAAGATTCAGTTAAAGTTCCTGGGAAGCGCCTCAAAATTGTGTGCCTTGGAGTACCCCACTGGAGTTTTCAACCTCAAATATTGAACCCACTCCTCAAACATAAAATATCCACCCATGGCTTGTCCTGCGTCTGAGGGGATCCCTCTCCTAGCCACGTCTGCTGTCATCATTCCTCCTGGCTCCCAGGCTATCCTAGACTCCCAGATATCCTATGAACTACCTGAACGCACCTTCTTGAAGTTGTACTCTCTCCCCTCATTAGGACGCAACAAACCTTACCTCTGTCCTGGAATCCAAGATGTCTACAATAAAGACCCTGTTCAGTTGTTGGTAGCCAACCTGACAGCAATCCCCATGACCGTATATATGGGTCAGGCTGTTAGATATGGCAAGTTGTTGAGCGCTCCTGAAGTCCTGTCTCTTCATCCCTTTGGCACTTTTCAAGACTTTAACTTACCAGAGGATGAGCCACAAGTCCTATATTTGTTCACTGCGCAAGACTTTCCACAACTATCCCCAGTTCAGCAAAAAAGAGGTGCTAGATTTACTAGACCAATTTTCCAACATATTTTGCTAAGGACAGTACCAATTTTGGGTTAGCCAAAGGCGTTATCCATCAGATTGACACTGGTGACGCTCCTCCCTTCTGTGCTAAACCATATTGCCGCAGTTGCGTAGAAGACGCCCAAGTATCTAAAGAGCTCAAACAACTGTTAGACACTGGGCTGCTGGCGGTTTCCCAAAGTCCTTGGGCATCCCCGCTACTCATCTTAAAGAGGAAAAATGGGGGTCATTGTATTGTGATGGACTATTGCTAATTGAACTCTTTGACCAAGAAGGACTCATACCCCTTGCCGCATATTGATGATGCTCTCTGACAGCTTGGGGGCTCTAAGTTCTTCTCCGCAATGGATCTGGCATCTGGATACTGGCAAGTTGACATATTGCCTGAGGATTGCCAAAAGCTGCGCTCATTACATCTGAAGGGCTGTTTGATCCTACTTGCATGCCCCAGGGACTTTGCAACGCCCCAGCCACCTTCCAAAGGGCCATGGACTCCATTCTTTGTGACTTGAAGTTATTGTGCGTCCTAGTATACTTGGATGATATAACAGTTTTCAGCGCCACCTTCATCAACCACCTGGCTCATCTCAAAGAGGTGTTCATAAAGATTTGAGAAGCTGGCCTCAAACTGAAACCTTCCAAGTGCGCCTTCTTCAAAGAATGTCTTGAATTCTTGGACCATGAAGTAACCCAAACTGGAATTTTCCTAATGACTAAGAAAGTTGAAGCCATTGACAAAATGCTTCTGCCCACCAACTTGTGAGAGGTAAAAGTCTTCCTGGGGATGATGGGCTACTACAGACAGTTTATGCCTGACTTTGCCAACACTAGTGATCCTCTAGTCCAACTGTTACGTAATCATCCTTTTGAATGGACTGCCAGTCAACAGCAAGCTTTTGAGACCCTTAAGCAAAAACTCAAAGAGGCGCCAATCCTTGTGTATCCTGACTATGACAAGGAGTTCATCCTATACACTGACACTAGCAATCTTGCTATTGGAGCTATTCTGGCCCAACTGGACAACAAAGGTGTAGATCATCCTGTGGCTTACACTTTCCGTGTGCTAAATAAGCATGAGAAGAACTATAGAGTCACAGAGAAGGAGTGCCTTGCCATGTTGCATGCAGTCAAGCAGTTTTTTCACTACATATACGGCACCAACTTCACAGTTGTCACTGACCACACTTCTCTCAAATAGTTACAGCAGGTCAAGAAACCTGAAGGGCGCCTATCTAGATGGGCTCTACGTCTGCAGGAATACGACTTCACAGTGCTCCTTTGCCCTAGAATTTAACATCAGAACGTTGATGGGCTCTCCAGAATGCCCATTCTTGCTTTACATCCTGCAGAGGCTGACTGGTTGTACAAACTAATTAGATACCCTTCTTCTTGGGAAAGTGAGACAGATGAGGTACAACTGACCTTGTCTAAGTTATCCAAAGATACCCTCATACGCAACAATCAGCTCTTCAAGAAGGTATGAGACCATATCTGCCTTATGTACGGCCCAGTCTTTGCCTCTCAATAGTGTCACAGGCTCATAAAGAGACAGGGCATGGAGGCATTGCCAAGACCTTTGACTGGCTTCAAAAGAATTACTTTTGGGAGAACCTTTTCCTGCTGATCCCAGACAAAATTGCTAGCTGCCACAATTGCCAGCTGCAAAGGCCTTAAGCTGCTGCCCACAAGTTCAAATTTGTCCCCCTGCAACATGCCTTCCACACAGTCAGCATTGATGCAGTAGGTCCTCTCCCCCTCTTGCATTCTGGGTGTTGCTTTATTCTGATTGTGGTTGATCACTTCAGCAAGTGGGTTGAGGCTCACCCAACAAAAGAAATCACGGCTAATACAACTGCTGCCTTCCTGTTACAAGATGTTTTCTACCACCATGGTTGTCCTCAAGTGCTACTCTCCAATAATGGGACTAACTTTAACGCCAAGCTGGTAACCTCTGTTGTCAAAGCTTTGGGATCACACCAGTCTTTCTCTGCCCCCTACAATCCTTCTACCAATGGAACGGTTGAGTGTGCTAATTTGACACTGGTCTCCATCATGAGGAAGCTCACTTACTCTGACGCTGCCAACTAGGACTTATACTTACCTGACGCTCTCTTTGCATACCGCCTTAGAAAAAATTGTGTCACTGGGTACTCTCCTTTTTCTATGTTATATGGGCAAGAGGCTACTACCCCATCACTCTTGGGGGCCCCTGCTTTCCTCTGATAAGGCCATGAATCCTGACGGCCACATCAAGGATCTAGTCAACCACATAATTGATATAAAGGCCACAGCCTACACTTCCGCATATAAGACTAAGATGCTTGAGCTCTCTGTGGATTGGCCCTTTAGAAGTGACTTTTAAACAAGGGTCTAAATACACTGTAAAGCTCCTCTACAGCAGCCGTCCTTTTGCTAGAGTGCATGCAAAGTTCCTTTGTAAATACCACCCCCCCCCCCCTAAGGCCAGTCTAGAGGAGGGCAATGTTGTGAATGCCGCTATTCACTGTATTTTGATTTTGATTTTGCCTTTGGTGGGCCATTTTGAGAACAAATCACTCACTTTTGCTTTTGCCTCTTGAAATGAGTTGATGACTGATTTGGGAAGTACAATTGTTTGGTTTCCTGATCCTGCGCAACTCACTTGCCCCACTAACGCTGGTGGCAAGTGATCCTACTGTCCATGTACTGTTTTGTGGTAAAGCTACACAGTATATATTCCCAATCTTTTTACCCAATAAATTTTAAGTTCTATTCACATTTTTGTCTTTGTGTCTTCTGTACTTCTGCGCCTCTCTCTAGCCACAACTAGTAGATATTATTCTTCCAAGGCCGCAAGGTAAACACGTTTGCCTTCCCTGTCATCTAACCAAGACTTATAAAAATCCAATCCTAAGGTTAGGATTTCCCGTTGTGTGTCTGTGCTGCGCCTCAGAACACAACAAACCTCTTGTTGTAAGTCAGCAACTTGAGTTGTCAGAGAAAGCACTTGAGGATCTGGCTGAGGGGCTTTGGTAGGGCAATCCTGACTGTGGGTGAATGCTCTTAACTCTCAAATGGCATCCCAGAGCCTCTGTTTTCCATCTTCTAACTCATCAGATGGAGGAGAAGGCCTGGCATCTAATTTGGAGGTAGACATTACATTTACTTGAGTCTGGAGTTTGGCAATGGTAGCGGCAGTAGTAGCCCTTTATTGATCAAATTCTTTGCCAAGTTTGTAGAGCATTTTGCAGCAAGGGCTTCTACTTGCTGTAATTGGTCAAAGGAGTAAGCACTGAACTGGTTGAGCTGCTGGACAAGTCATTTAAAATTGGTGAGATAGGCGTTTAGGGTGGAATCTACTTGGGTGTGACAGGGCTGTCCCAACTGGTGAAACTCATGTAGACGCTTTCTGACATACTTGGGGATGGACTAGTGAATTTGTTCAATGGAATTGACCAAGCGGGTTTGGGAGGTGACAGAGTTGTGATTATTGTCTGATATCAAGATAAACAGGGAGTGGATCCACTGCTGGTAGGCTTAAACTGATCCCAGTGATGAGTGACGGCGGCTTGTCAAGATGAAATTTCCTGAATGTGGAGCCCTAAGACCATTTGATTATGGGCTAAGGCGGGTTTTACAAAGGATGACAAAAGGTGTTAAGTGGAGCCAGTTGCTGAGAGGAGATGCTGTGGAAATTGCGGAGCCACAATCAATTTTTAGTATTATGCTCAGCTGAACTGAAGCTGGAGGCAAGGAATGACTCCATCACAGGCTAGCCCAAGGGCTACCACCATGACTTGTTCCAATTCAGGGGTACCCAAAGGGTAGGCCACTAGGCAGGGACCACTCCAAAGGTTCAGCACAGTAGGGACAAAGATGGGTTGGTAATGTCTTCCTCAATAGAAGGACTGGTAATTTCAGGTGAAGTTGGCTCTTGTATGGGAGGAGGCAAAGGTCCTGAAAACAAGGTTGCAAAAGGGATAACCAAGGGGCTTACAGCCCCTGTAGTGAGCACCATTTTTGTTGTGATCTGAGGCGCAGCACAGAGTCATAACAGGAAATCCTAACCTTAGGATTTAATTTGTACTAAGTCTTGGTTAGAATGGCATGAAAGGATATGCAACTACCTTGTAGTCCTGATTGAATAATATCTGCTAGATGTGACTAGAGAGGCACCAAAGTACGTGGAGACACAAAGACAAAAATGTAAATAGAACTTAAATTTTATTGGTAGAAGTGAAATGGAATATATACTGTGTAACTTTACCACAAAACAGTACATGGACGGTAGGATCACTTGCCACAAGCATGAGTGGGGCAAGTGAGTTGCGCAGAATCAGGAAACTGAACAATTGAATTTCCAAATTTGGAGCCAGACTCATTTCAAAGGGCGAAAGCAAAAGAGAGAGATTTGTCCTCAAAATAACCCATCAAAGGCAAAATCAAAACATGGTAAATGGCGGCATTCACAACAGACCAAGAAGGTTGTATCTAACTGCACATTATATGTGGGCCAAGGGATCTAGTTCAAGGATATTTCCTGAGTATATTCTGTATATTCAGGGTTTAAAGGGTACTCTGTGAAGTGGGTAGGGCCAAATGGAGCACCTGGAGGACAGGAATTTGCAGGCAGAGGGGCTTGAGGACCAGATGATCTTGTACTGATTTGATAGATGGCAAAGACAAAATAAGGCAGTAGCTGTGTAAGCCAAAATAACATAACCTTTATTCAAAAATGTCAATAAGTTTGGTGCACAAGGTCCTTGGGTCTATATAGAACCCCACTTCCAAGCTTAACAATTCCCATGGGGGTTTCTTCAGGGCATTAGGAAATGTGGGTCCAGAGGATCTGGGTGCTTGGGTTCAAAGGCGGCAAAATGGTACTTGGGCCAGGAGTTCTTTTATTGGTCAAAAATCTCAAATTGGATATTTGATTATCTTACTCTAGAGTTGTGGTCATGGGGTCAGGCCGCAGGCCAGTGCCTTCTCCTGGGGGTGACTCTTTATTGGCTGCTGGTGTAGCCTTTAAACTCATGAAGCTAATGGTCACAATTTTGTTGCCTTGATTAGATGCCTTGATTGTTCCCTCATTTGGTGCAATGATTCCTTTGGTTTTGTGACAAAAATTGTGAGATAGTAAGAAGCTGTCTCTAAGTGGTGGGGAATTACCACCCAAATTCACATAGAGCTAATGATTAACCACCAACGCAGCTTCAGACACCATTTTGTAAAATTTCCAAATGAGATACTAAGATTAAGTAAAATAATTAATCCCAACCAGAATAGCCCAAGATAAATAGCCTGGGAAAGCATCAGAGTGCCTTCAGAATAAAATTCAGGGCATTGAGATACAACAAGATTTTTAGCTTCAAAGACGGGGAAACAACTCCAAGATTGGTTGGCATTGAATTAACATTGGGCAGTGTCAACAACAAAGTACCAACAGCTGGGCCCCATGTGCCAGTAATGATCTAGCTGAGAATCAGATTGTAGGGGATGTAGCGCAACAACCCAACTACTGGATGCATTATTAAAATAAAATTAGACCAAGGGATATGTGATTTTTATTGAGTAAGTTTTTGGGAGGACTCAACTCTTAAGAGTTGAAACAGTGAAAATTATTCAATATATATCAAAAATCAACTAAGCAATACCGCCTGGATCCCAACCTCCTATTCCTTTCACATTGTCAAGTGAGTATTTTGTCCAGATTGCAAAGAACCCTTGGGTGACCAACTTCTGATGACCATGCTGATAAATAATCTCATATCAGGTGACCCTTAAATCATGTCAATTTTCAATGTCAACTTATGGGGGGATCAGATTTGACCGGCAAACTGGGGCAGCTGTGACTCATTTTCAATCAAGTGTTTGATTCAAGTCTGTTAAATCAGTTAGTTTTGTGAAAGGTTTTCTGGCCTTCTGAGCTTTCCTACTCAGCCAGATAATCCCCAGTATTATGGAACTTACCATGACAGGGTTGACTTGCTTCATCATTTGGGTCATCATTCTTGGCTTCAGCTTGGGGGGCTTGACCCCAGGAAAACGCAGGCAGGCAGCCCCTCAATCCTTAGGGCCTGCGGCCTGTGAGGATTCAGGGTCAGGGTTCAAATCCTGTCCTTGAGCCTGGGTTTCAAGGGGAAAAGAATTTTCAATCCTGACATTGGGCCACCAAGAGTAGTCTGTACATCTCCTATTTGGGCATCAAATGGTTTCAGTTCTTTGGTGACTGGTGTGCTCCTGTTATCTGCCATGATAACTCTCTTGATATTACTTTGAACTGTGGGTAGCTTCATGAGGTGGGAATTTTTTTTGTCAATGAGGGATCGATCTGCTACAGTGTCAAATAGTGCTGTGCCCTGATATCTGTAAAAGCAGAAATGATAAGGGAGGATTTTATTATTCATTTGGGCGGCAAACAGTATAGGATTGCTGGAGGGTACTTGGATTATGGTGATTGAGTCCATGTCTTGGTCCCTGTACAAGTCTTGCAAAGTGGGGGAGGGCAGTATGCCTAAGCACCCCCTGAGATTTTTTCTCCTCAGTGGGGTTATAAGTACTCATTTGATTTACTTGAGTGGTACAATTTCTGCCTTGAGGCTGGGAGCTGTTGGCTCAGTTGTTCTGCTTGTTAGTTTGAGGGTCCTTCTTTGCTGTGTGACTTTCTTTTTTTTTCTGGTTACATGCAGGTTGTCAGATTTTTGTACAGCTTGCTTTCCTAAAAAAATATGTCATGGAGGTTCTTACAGCGGCTCATGTCAAACTGACATCTGGTGTGCGTGGGGAGGCTGTTGTAGAAGTCCAGTTGTGGTCCAGCCTAATCAAAATTGATTTTTTTTGGAGCTTAATCATGTATGCCCTCATAGACTGCAATGTATTCTTTGATAGTTCCTGTCATCTTGAAGTTTCTGAGTTCTGTCATGATCACAACATCAGAGTACTTTATTGCAAAGTTTTCCAGGAAGGTGGCTTTGAACATGTCCCAGTCTTTGTTATGACCAGGGTGTTGGTCAAACCACTTGCTTAAAAAACATGTGGTGGCCCTGGTAACGCATAAAGAAAATCCATTTGCCCAGAGTTTACAGGGGTATCCCAGTTGTTTAAATTTATTGTGTGTGCATTGAATCCAGAGGTTGGCATTTTCACAGCGCAGTCCTGAGAATATTCCAATTTCTGCTGAGTGTAGGCCTTGGAATACAATGTTGGGTATTTTGGTTGCATCAGGAACTGGAGGTGGATCAGGTCTCCTTGATCACTGAGAAAATTGTACTATTTGGTTGGTACAAGGATATTATTGAATACAGTGAATCCCATGGGGACGTCCTGACCTTCTTTGTATCATCTCCAGCCGGTGAGGAGTGCCATCTGCTGGGTTTTTTTCTTTGGAGGAATTTTTTCTTTAAGTTGTGTAGGTGTGAATAACCTACCTTGTGCTACCACTGTCAATTATATACTTCTGGGAAGTATGTGAAACAAAATAAAGAGGAAAAATAAGAGGATATTGATACTTTATTTATATAAGCTTAGAGCATTATATAGTATCATGAGAAGCCACATACTGTCCATATATATCATGATGGTCATGGGGCTTATCTGAGTAATGTTCCTATTAGGCCATGAGGTTGTCCAAGTAGTGTTCCTCTTAGGATCCAAAAGGTTTGATCCCCATAATAGATGGGCAATTGATAGGAGTGTCACTGACTTAATAATTAGTCGGGGAATCACTCAGGGAATTACTTCCCCAAGAGGGAGTAATCAAAGATGCTGTGACAGAAGGTAGAAGCATATCTGTAAATTTAATATATATATATATTTATATTGAACCATAATAATAATATGTGATCTGGAAATCTAGTTTTTTCCTATTCATGCTAGCCAAAATTATAGCTTGAATTATATTTTAGTTGAGTTTTACAATGTTGAAGACAAAAAATAGATTTCTGAAGAAATTAATGACATATAAATGCACTTTTAAATCCCTGAACATGATATTAAATAATTAATTAAACAATAAAATAGAGAAGCTTTTTAAAGGGCTTCAAAAGATAATTTAACTGCAGTATCAATTTTATACTCAGGCTAAGCCTGGGATTCAGAGTATGATAGATAATAAATGAAAAGTATTATTTACTCCAACATAGTTTTATCATCTGGTTCACACCTCCTAGTCACAACAGATCAAAAAACTCTCACCTGGAGGGTGATTAATGAAGCCTTCTGGAGGGAGATGCATTTTCCCCAAGATTACCTCATCAAAAATGTTGACTTTCCCCTATGAAAATGTGGATTTGAAGTACAAGTATTTTTCTTGGAGAGTCATTGCCAGATTCTGGACAAAGGTTGTCCAAATGCTAGGACTTACCTGGCTCTTCTGCCCAAAATTTTGATTTATTTTTTTGACAGGTTTGAAACACAAACCCCAGCATTTGGAGTGGTTGCTTATCACCTAGCATGTTGGACAATCCTTACAACCTGCATCAAATTTATCCTTAATGATGGTCCTTGTAGACCAGATCTTATGAGAGAGAAAATCTGCTCTTTAGTTGAAAAGGCCTTCATTTGAAACTTCAGATAGATACACATTGTACCCAGAGCTAGGGCTGTGTCAGACTTTGGACGGGGTGGCTCCTTTTCTAAAAAGGAGCCACCTGTCCAAATTCCGAAACAATTTTGAGAATCTTCTCAAATAAGACTCTCAAAATTGTTTTATAAAAGTGCACATCCGGAAATTAAATTTCTGGATTTTTTTATAATAAAAAATTATATTTTTTATCTTTCTTATTTAAAAAACTTAAAAATATAAATTCAAAATTTAATTTGTTTAAAAAGTAATTTTTATTTTAATTATTTATATTTTTCTGGCCCGTCCAAAAAACAGAAGGTCATCTGAGGCCTTCTTTTTTTATGAAATTTTGGATTCCCCCAACATAGGGGAATCCGAAAGAAGTATACAGGGAAGGGCAATTATGGCATTTGCCGTAATTTTTTTTTTGAGGGAACACAGGTTTATTAGGGTTCAGAGACAGCGTTTAAAAGGAAACGCGGCCGTGGGGGGAGGGAAGTGAGGGATACCAGAGAAAGGGGTAGCTGTCTGCAGGTCCTCTGTGTGCCTGTCTTTCCATTGTATGACTCCCTCAACTATGAGGTGGGATGAGTCAACAATGGTGTCCATAAGTTTCCTGTTACCAGGAATTGTGTGGCCAAATTTGTCTGTACAGATCATAGTATTGTCCATTAGGGAGAGGAATTTCTCTTTCATGAGTGACACCAGGTTAGGTCCATTGTCAATGATTACATCTATACAGGTAGTGTGGATGGTCCACAGTGCAAGATGATAAGCAACTGCTCAAACTACTGGGGGTTCCTGCTTGAGACTCCTCATGAAGAAGATGTCAAACTTGGGTTGAAAATGGACAGAGAGGTTCAGCATGTGGGCAACTTCTGTCCAGAACCGCAACACAACTATACAACCAAAGAATTTGTGCTCCATATTGGCATCTTTGAATGGGCAAAGCCCACACTGGCAAACTGGGTGGTCCACTGGGAATGTTGACTCACTCCAGAAGGCCTCCTTGAACAGTCTCCAGGTCAGAGTCTGTGTGCCTGTTGTCACCATTGATGCCCGCGTCAGAGTAGCCATTTCTTTGGGGGTGATTGTGACCAATCTGCCGGCTTCTACCCACTTGCAAACCATCTTGGGGTATTCTGGCTTGGGCTTTTGGTCTTGGACAACCTTCTTCCCACACTTGGACACCACTGTCTTCCGGCGTGTGACAATGCTCTTCATATCCAGATTGTAATTGATCTGTCTATTTCTGTCTGCCAGATGCAAGCCCTTGAGGTCCCAATTCTGTGGACTAGCAGGATCAAGATTATTAGAGATTTCCCATTCATTGGCTTGCATTACTGCCAAGCAGCAGTGCCAGTACTCCGGAGTGTCTTTGGGGTGTGTGAATCTCTTTCTCTTCAAGAATCATTGCCTTAGACCAAATGTCAAAGGGTTGGGTATCTGGATAGCCCATGTCCAGTTAACTGCTCTGCCTGCTGCTGGTGATTAATTATGGGCTGCTAGTAGTTCCCTTAGACCTTTTTCCCACATCCTTCTGCAATGCTGGACATGATCTATCAGACCCAGTCCTCCTGCTGACCTGGGGAGAGAGACCACTGACATTTTTACGGGGGACATATTGGGAGTACCCCACAAGAAGTTGCGGGTCATGGCTGACACCTTCTTCTCAAAGGCTTTGGAGAAGGGTACAATGTATGCTACATACCACATCTTGGAGAACACAAAGATGTTGAGGGCAGTAACCCGTCCAATTACATTGAACCAGAAATGACGCCACCCGTTGATCTTGTTTGCAATAGTCTTGAGAAGAATCTGTTCATTAGTCTGCAGATCAATATCTATAGAGTTGAACCACACTCCCAAGTGTCTAAAGGCTCCACAGGCTGGGATAGGCGTGAGGCCATGTGGTGGTGCAAAGTTTGGCACACCTATTTTAACCAGTGTTGTCTTCTCAATGTTAACCTTTGCGTTGGATGCCCTCTGGTAGAGCTCCAGAAGGGTTATCAGCTTTTTTGAGTCCTTCTTTGCGGTCAGGCCCACAATGGTGTCATCTGCAAAGGCAGTCATACAGAGCGCCTTCTGACTGGGATGAGTGAAGCCTCTCAGCCTAGCGTTTCCAGCTGTCAAGAACAAATTTGCTACAAAATTGAACAGGATGGGAGACAGAGGATCCCCTTGTCTCAATCCCTGACAAATTTCAATGTTTTCAGTCAGGTCACCATTGACAATAACGCGCGCCTGAAGGTTCAGGTACAATGTCTTTATCCAACAGATTCATTCCTCCGGCAGGTTTACAGCCTGCATACTAGCATAGAGATATGACCACGACATACAATCATACACCTTCTCTATGTCCAAAAATAGCAGGGAGCCCTTATTTGATTTAACCCTATTCTGGAGGGTATTTTGAACCATGTGAATATTATCCCAGATGGAACAGCCCCAAACAAAGCCAAACTGCATTGGGTGTAGGATCACATCTGCAGTCTTCATGATTCTGTTAGACAGAATCCGGGTCAGCAGTCTGTAATCCGCATTAGACAACAAAATTGGTCTCCAGTTCTTAACATTGCTCCTATGACCCTTGTTCTTGAAGAGGAGGCAAATTGACACCTCATTCCCCTCAGGAAATTGGGTGGCTAAGGAAAGGACATAGTTGAAGAGTCTAGTCATATGAGGTGCTATCAGATTTCTAATAAGCTTATACACATCTGCTGGAATACAGTCTGGACCTGGTGTTTTGCCATTTGGGGACTCTTTAATAGCTGCAAGAGTCTCCTCCAGTGTGATGTCTGCTGTCAAAGGTCCACACATTGCCAGGGGACATTGTGTGAGCTCTGGACCAGCCTTCGTCATAAGTTAAGAGAGGGCATCCTTATCCACATCTGCATGAGCATACAGACCAGAGTAGAACTCCTGTATCTTCTGCTTAATCACAGACTTTTCTTTGGATTTCAGACCACACCCTGTATCAATCTCAGTGAAAGGGATCCTCTCTGAGGTTGAGCGAGGCTACATAGTCTGTCCTTTGTAGATATACCAAAGCTACATTGGAATTTGTATGTTGTGTTGGTCTGACGGCGCTTCTCAATGGTCATCTGCAGCTTTTTGATCTGACAATGGAGAATGTTGAACTTCAGAATGTCCTTCTTGGCCACTTTCTTGTATTTTTTCTCCAAAGCATGCAGTGTCATGAGCTCATTGTTCCTCTGCCTCCTCTGAAAGAAGATAGTGGATGAGCAAATTTCCCTTTTGATGCCCAACCATCTGTCACTAGGTGATGGCACTGGGCCCATCTAAGGGGAGGACATTGCCAGGATGGCTCTCTCAATCATCTCCTTCCACTTGTGGTTACAAAAAGTGGACATCCGTATGACCCACTGTTGTGTAGCACATTGGGTGACACCAGAGTCCCAATCAATATACACAATATGGTGATCCAAGATATGAGCTACCTGAACCTGGGATCCAGTAAATTTCTCTGAGATATCTCCAGAGATTAAGATATGGTCCAGTCTGGCGCCTGACACCGGAAACCCGTCCACATAACCCCACCTTGTCATCTGAGTGAGGTCCAGGTTCTTGTTGGCAATAGTCTCAACTACTCCTTGCGCTTCCAGAAACCCCTTCATCAGGTGCGCAGAGGGATTACGTTGCTGACAACATGGGTAAGTTTCTCTTTGGTTATTGGTGTATGTGTTGAAGTCCCCACCATAGAGAGTACAGTCAGGGAGGTCAAGTGACAACAGGATCTGCCATCCTACCCTACTTCCCTGGGTTCAACCAGGTTCCAGGTATACACCAACAACTGTGAGTGTCTTATCATTCCTAACATCTCTGACTTTTGCCACTAGAATTCAGCCATCTAGGTGCATAGCCACAAAGCTGATGGCAATGTTGTCTCTCAGGGCCACAATTGCTACGTGATCCGTCCAGAGTCTGTTCAGTTTACTCTCTCTTGACCACGTGTGTGCCGCCGGGTCTGGTGAGAAGTCTGGTTTGGTTGCAAGTTGTTGAGCCTGGATCTCTGTCATGATCATCAGGTCAATATTATTATTTGTTTTTATATAGTGTAGTTTCTCCCACCTCAATTTCAACGTTACAATCCTCCTCACGTTGGAAGTTGCAATCCTCATAACTGGTCGCCCGACCCACGGGTATGAGGCGCTGCATCAGCGGGGGTTGAGTTGGTTGGGGAGGTTAGGGGATGGATCAGCCATGGTGGAGGACTCAAGGTTCCACTTGCTCTTAGCAAGGAAGGGTCCTGGAGCCTTTTTAGCTGAGGCCTGAGCTTCAGCCATTTCCGCAGGACAAAAGTCCTGTTCCATGTCATCTACATCCATGAGAACAGCACAAGGGGTTTTCTTGGTGGGCTTGCTGGTTGGTTTAGGGTTCACATTGGGCTTTCTAGTTGGCTTAGAGTTTACAGTGGGCTTGGGTTCACTAGGAGGGTTGGGTCTAGCAGTCTTGCTCTTCTTGGGTTTCTGGTTCCACTTAGCTTCTGCTTCCTTTTTTCACTCATCATGTGGCTTCCGGATAGGGGAGTTCTGCTGGGGGAGCTCAACCTCAGACGGGGCTGTGAGATCACAGAAAGGCACTGTGACCTCATTGTCAAATCTTGATGCCATCACGGCCCGAGCTTTAGAGTGTCTCTGAGCCAGTGAAGCTCTAGTGGCCAGAAGTTCATGGGGATGAGAGAAACTAGAGGGTATCCACGCCACCAGGTTTGGGCAAAGAAATGTACAATTTTTGATTCTAGTTACACCATCATCTGGCTCATAGATGATGTTCCAGTATTAAGCATTCTGTCTGTGATGACGGTGGCTGAGTGTAAGACCTAATCTGTAACAGAACCGGCATACTTGTCTCTCTTCTTCCACTTCAACTGCAATTACTTTGGGATTTCCAGGAACACGGATGAAGTGTGGAATGGAAATCTTCTTTTGCTGAACCGTGGGAGAGGGGTCCAGAAGAGCATGAATTGTAGTAGGCACAAAGTTAGATGGCTGTATATCTGCACATTCAGTGTGCCATGCCACTATGTTCCTGTAATAGAAAAAGCCCGGTTTTGATAGCGTCTTGAACCCACGCGCTATCTTTACACTCAGTTGGTACGTTAGTGAAAGATATCCACTTGGTATGCTTGTTGATGAAAAAAAGTCCGCTCCATTTGGATGTGTCCGCCTTTATAGCTAATAACCTTCTTTTCCACCTTGTCTCTAGACTCTGTATCAGGAAACCCTACATCCAAGTAGTTCTGCTTGATAGCGTAGTGAAAGCGAAGCTGAGCATTTGGGAACTCACTCTCAAAGAACGTCTTTATGGCCTGCATATACCCTTCATGGTCACTATTGGGCAGTTCATGTAATGACAGACGGATTGCATTGTTTATTACTGACTTGGGTGCCATACAATACATAGCAGGGCCATTCAGTTTTTCACAAACATATTCTTCAAAGGGCATGTCATCCTTTCATGCACCTTTGCTGCTGCACAAGGAGCTATAAGTGAACTCTTTCTGCTGAGTCTTACTCTTATGCTTGGGAGGACTAGCATGGGCCAGAGGTACTTTCTGGCCAATCCAGAAGATTGCCTCTTCTGTGGTGTACCCCACCTGTACCCATTTGAGAAGTTCAATAGGATCAAGGTTTTAGCAATGTAGCTTATATGCTTGTGCCAGTTCAATCCTCAAATCAGTCCAGGCCCTGGCTATGGGCCAGTCAATGTCTTTGTCCAACCAGTCAGCAGTCTCATCAGGAGCAAAACCTGCCGGGATAAACATAGCCACCTTCTGAAAGCTCCAGCCTCTTGCTGTGCACCAGTTCTGAAGATCTTTAGGGCTCCACTTCTCATTCTTGAAGATGAGAGCTGCCTTAGCATCCACCTCGTTGTCAATCCATCCAGCTGCTTCACCAGCTGTCATGCCAACTGAGAGAAACTCAAATGCCAGATCCAGGGAGGCAGAGGCTTACATCCACTCTTTAACCTCGTGTACCTTGAATCCCTCTGCTTTTCATTCTCTGGCCAACTTGGGGTTAACCTGGTCTGTTCTGAGTTGGTCGGCCTCAGCTGGCATGAACCCTGTTTCAGACCAGGTCACGGCTGCCTCCACATTGAATGCATGTACAAACCACTCTACAGCCTTCAGAAAGTCAAAGCCTGCGACCTTCCATTTAAGCTAGTGGTCAAGGGGGAACTTTCCCATGTTCAGATGTGCTGTCTTACTGTGGAGAGACACATCCACTCCAGACCGTGCCCATGCCATGGCCTCGTCAACTGAGACCTGCTGGCTTTTCCAGTACCGCATCGCGGTGGCTGGGTATCCTGAATCTTTCCATTTGCAAGCATTATTGTATGGAATATTTTTAAAAGGCCCCCACTCTAAGTATGTCTTAGGTGTCCAGCCCGCGTTAACCAGATGGGCCGCTTGGGTGCAGTCCAGGCCCTTGGTAGCCCATGCTTGTGCCTCAAGGGGGGTGAAATTAGTCTTAGCCCAGGGACTACAGTTCACTAGGTTCCACCCAAACTTAGCCCACTCTCTTGTGTTATCCAGGGTGATATTGGCTTTTGCCCATGCCCAGACTGTTGCATCGGGGAACACCTCAAAGTATTTCTTGGCCTCAGAGGGGGAGAGTCCCAGCTCCAAGATTGCTGCAGCATTTTCTTCAGGCAGGCCTGACTTAATAAATTTGATAATTTCAGAAGCAGAGTACCTGTTTGCTATCCAAGGTTTAGCCTGTGCAAATGGTACACAGAATCTAGCAATATAGGCAATGGAATCAAGGGACAGTCCTGTGGTGATCCTTGCCAACACCTCATCTCTTGGTACTTGGTGCTTACGAAACACGGCTGCTGCATTAATTTCAATTCCTGCATGGCACCACTTAGTAGCCGCATCCACAGTGAACCGATGGAGAAGCCACTGCTTGGCTTGGTCTAGCGTTAAGCCTAAGCTGCACCATTTTAAAATATCTTGGAGCCGTACACCATTGTCTTCCCAGCACTGGGCTGTGGTTTCATCAATATTATAAATCTCAAGTATTTCTTTGAAAAGTCGCTGGCAACCCAGGACTTCAATTTTTTGCTTGGGCGATAAGGATGAATGTAGAGCGTCAAATTCCTTATCAGAAACCTTATCAATCCAATCGGGATCGTCCATTTCCTCCCCTGGACCAAGCCCCGCTTCTGAAGCCCCTTTATCAGAGATTTCGGAATTGATCCGCCGGGATTTCCCGTTGCCATCCTGGCCCGAGTCGTTTCCTGCTACCCACTGGGCCTCCCAGTCGTCGGGGACGTCCCCCGTGCAGGCAGGCGCAGCGCTCGGCGCTGCTGTTGCCCCACCTTTCGCTCGCATCTTCTTGCCGCCTCCAATATCTTCACGATCCATATACCCGTGTGTAATCAAATTAAAGGCACCTAGTGTATGTAACGATGATCGTGTGCACTTTTCAAATCGAGATTAATTTAAAAGTGGCGCTAAGTGGAGAGAGTTGACTTACGGCATTTGCCGTAACTGTCCCTTTTGGGGGCTGACACAGCCCTACCCAGAGCCCCTAAGCAGTTGAACGATATAGATGGTGAATAAATGGTATCTCATAAAGGTATCAAATAGAAGGACCACCAAGTCCTGACACATCTTTAGCCCCCCATTTGTTATTCCGCATCCCCCTTTCTCTTAGCTGTGTTCATTTTAATGTCGTCTTGAACTCTAAATAAAATCATTTTCCCTTAAAAACTGGGATGCAGAGTATAAGGGTTGAAATGTATGCCGTTAATTGGGCCCAGTTTTTACACTGCTGGGAATTTTGGGCTGAAATATTCAATTTTATTTTTGAGGACAAGTAATAAAGCGGGATTTAGCATAGTCCTTCCATAATATTTGGTATCCTTATGTACCAAGTGAATAGATTGGTGGATAAAGTCCTGTTCAGAATCCTGCATTTTATCGCCTTCGACTGCTCAAGCGTTGACGGTCGTTGTAGTGGTTTTAGAAAACAATTGGTGAGATTATGACGGCATAACTGCCAAGCAACAGGCGCTTGGTCCCGAATTAGGTTACAGCGGATAACCCCAGGAAACATACTGGATCACTTCCGGCACAGTCAACCTGCGTCTTTATATATTTAAATAGGCTTAATTAGTTTTTAGGTTTGATCGTAATCCGGAAACTACTCGGGTGTGTCCGCCGCAACTCTAGCCCCAATCCGAAATATTTTAAATTATAAACTGAAGAGGGGTTTGAACAAAGTGGATGTGAATCAAAAACACAGTCAAGGTTAAGACCGCACGCTTTTTTTCTTCTAAAATTTATATTATTATAGTGTTTTATTAAAAGTCATAAATCAATAGTCCAAGATGACAGGCTATAGGCAGGACATGGTTTCAATCGCATTCTTTAAAAAAAGTATTTGATTTAATTTTATTTGCTGCAATAAAAACAGAGAGCTTGGGCTCCTTTGGATCCAGCCCATTTCCCATAATACCTGCCCTGCATCCAAACCACTTTGCCCAATTCAAAGGTACTGTTGTTACCTCAAATGAATTCAGTGACATGCAGATAAATTCTGGAATTGCAGGTGGTGAGCGTTCAACCGGCAAGTAATGCGAGTTTATTAGTGTAAGTGGAGTTATCCTGATTCTTCTCGGATTATTTATGTAGCAGGTGCATCACCTTTGCATCTAGACTATGCAGACATTCAGATGATCTGGCCCCAAGCAAGAATGTACTGAACTGTAATGTATTGGAGGGAATCTGGTACTTGGCTACAGCCAAAGTATTTAAGCTGTGTATACCGTACCACCTATTCATCATGTTTCACTTCACTTTGTTGCTCACGTTTGCCTTGGCTGTTCAAGTCGACAAAATCTTTCCTCTTGGCAAGCCATCCGAAGATCTTCGTATCCGCTTCTCTGGATATATCCTTCCTAAATCTCAACCTCCTATAGCCGATGGGGCGAAATTGGGCTTCGGTTCTGCGGCTTCCTCTCTGAACCCAAGACCCATACAGCCCAGAAAGAAGAAGCCATCCAACTTTCGCAAAGGGACAAGCCGTAGAACAGCAGCCTATCGCAGACATTAAAGCACGCCAGTTTTTAAACCAAATCAATCCAGTCTTTAGTAATCTCTTTAAACAACTATTATTTTTATTAACATAACTCAATCAATTAAGTTTAGATCTAATACGTTTATACAATCCTACTGCCAATTGCACAATAGATATACAATGAGCTCTTTGATCTCAAAAGCTTGCTCTGTGATTTTGTCGCAATATCACTGCAGACAAAGTTAGATTAAACTGAAATTGTTTTATTTTAGGGTCACCTCCCGGTGTCCCACCACAGGGGTATAAACCCCATTTCTTTCTCTTCAAAAAAGATATACTTCCCCAATCTCTTTATTTACTTATTTCTGTATGTAGAAGCAACAGTGATCCCACTAGGACAGTATTAGCGGAACACTACCTGTGAAGATTGTTGTCAATGGGCACTTTCAGATGTTATTGATTTTTCCTGTGTCTGGTTCAAATATCACCTTGATAAACATACATTCACTTTCATTTTGCCATTAAAACTGAGATGATCCCTAAATAGATTTGTTCCCAATTATTCCTCTTATCAGTGTCACAGATGGTTCCATCAAATATGGATCACCCACCCTTTAGAAATTCAAAAATCAATGAGCCAGGCCCAAGAAAGTGGTCTTAAAACCTTATCAGGGCATCAACCAAGCAATTGCCCAGAAGTGGGTTGTGGCCAGATTTGTGAATATTTTGATAAAAGTTTAAAAAAGCTATTAAAGCCTTAAACCCCATCAGTAAGGTAATTAGGTAGTTTTTTAACTAAAAACTAAACTATAATGTCATATATTTTTGGTCAATTTAGAGGGCTTAGTTTCAAGCATCTCCTTTGATGGTTCAATCTTTCCCTCCCAAACACCCATATGTGCTAGGTTAGAGCTCAAACTGCCTCAGCAGTTCAATAAAACCATAAGTATTTGAAAATCTCAGTTAGCAGTTTTTGGCCAAAGCTTCTTCGTGGAAGTGGAATTTTTGCTCCCCTATATGCCCCTACAGCTTCTTGTAAGTTGCAGTGTTGATTTTGCGGTATATGTGGTCTCTGCACTGCCTGATGCAACCCCTGAGCCTGAAATTGAAGAAATGATTGAACAATTTTCAAAATCCAGTCTCATTTTCTCAAATTATTGCCTTCTGTATTTCTGGCTTAGTTTTTCTTGGTTGTCTTTTCCCAATGCCTCTACTCAGAGTTTACCATTTATAATTTTTTTGTTGAGAATTTTTTTTGTTATCAAATGTTTTCAGCATTTGGATTTATATTGCCCATCTTATCAACACTTTATAATTTCAGCAAGGCCCCACCATTACAGCCAGTAGCCACAGTAATCTACACCCCACCTATAATAGTGACAAATGATCTAACTGTCTACCTAATTTTTTGCGGCTGCTCAAAAAATTATAAGTTTCTTTCTAATTTTTTCAAAAACAATATGTTCAACTCACTGTGTTTTATTGAGTATTTTCTGTACTTTGGTCCACCCTTCCTAGCCCCACCTAAAAAAGATCATTACATATTTTGCATATCAAGTCTTTTAATAACCTTGACAAAGAACTAAACAACATCAAAACTAAGGGATGTGATTGCAAGATTGCCCAATTGAGCCTGAGAATAATGTCTCATCAACTCACACCACTATTTTCCAAATTCCACATTTTATGCCCTGAGAACGCCTGCACCTGGAGGCATCCTCAGGAGCAGCCTTTACCTCCAGAAATGATTCCTATTGGCCAAAAACCTCAGAAGTTGGAAATTTGGCCCCCAAAAGATCCCTGGAAGGCCACAAGGTTTGGCTCATGCATCAGGACCTGAAATTAGTGAATTTCCACCCCTGGATAGACAATTAAAATATGTTTATGCCAGGGAAACAATGGCGTGTGACCAGCTGGCCAATCAAGATGCCCTGTCAGGACTAGAGCCAACTTCCTAGCAGTATATAGCTGGGAAAGTTGAAAATTCCTTCCCTGTTGAAATCACTAAATAAAACCTTTGTTGGTTACTGCACACTTAAGATTTTTACTTTGCAGGGGTCTATTATATTATCACAAATTTTATACTGCTGGTGCTTTCAAACAGAGAGTACCTGCAGTACCAACGCCAGCGCTAGGAAATAGAGCAACTTACTGCTGCATCCAACCAACCACCACCAGCCTTCACCCCATTTCCTAGAGTGCTGGACCAAAAAAATAATTTCTGCTCCTGCACCACGCCTCTTTTTTCCTGGTGTTCCTCTGCTCCACCAATTTGCCCATCAAGTCAGCCCATGAGCGCCGCTACTATAGAACTCCCTCTTGTTCCTTTCATTCCTTCATATGACTACAGCAAGCTTGGGTTTGCTTACCTGACCATGTTGGGGCTTGCTGAGCAAGTGATTTCTCACATGATAGTGTGGTGTCCTTGGACCATAGCTGCCAATTATGTGATGAGGATGACTCCTGTCGTCTACTGGGCCTTCCAGGCTTGACCTTTCCCCTCAACCAAAGGTTCTCCTGGGAGAAACCCAGGCCATGACACTACATTACAAGGTCATAAGGTAAATCACATATCAATCCCTTAAGACCAACACCTGGTTTAATAAAAACCTGATTCTACAGTTAGGATCTCATATTCTGTTTTTTAGATGAGCCTAAAAAAGCACATCACAAAAGTGTTGCTCACTATAGGAGCTGTAAGACATACAATTACTCATTTTAACAGCCTTTTGCTGGTCCTTCACCTCCTTCAAACTGCAAGGCCTTCTTTCCTGAAGTAACCTGCCCTCTTATAGAAGAAAAAATATCAAATCCACCTATTGTTCCCATAATCCTCAGCCTGGAAAATGATACCTATCTTTTGATATACCCTATAGGCCCCCTAGATATGGACAAATACTAGCCATTACCCTTCTGCTAACATGAAAAGGGGGTATCAATAAAATTTAATGTTACCAACATGAAAAATTTGACTCAATCAATTTTATTATATGAACGTATTAACTCACTTTTCAAATCATACCCTTGCTTCTGTAAGCTAAATAGACACACCAATGCTTTTCTTTTCCTACACAGCCCAGGTTTATCATCAGTTACTAATGAGGATACACTTCCATTAGATGTCTGATCAGTGTGACTGATTAGAACCCCATTTGCCAATAAAGCACCTATCATAAATGGTTGTACAGCCCTTACTTGTTGATATCTGATAACCAGCACACTTCATTTCCTCTCAATCACACGTTTTAGGCTCAATCAGCTGTGTTCAATCCCCCCTAAACAAATGTGTCCATTAACACCTTCAAGAACTCCATTGGCTCAAGCAACCCTGAAGACCCCAGTTTAATTCTGATATAGTGCCTACCAGAACCTTGGGGAGAGTCCAAAAGATGAAGTTGACTGCTATTAAAGATTGTGCCAGCTCTTCAAAGAAAATAAGGTGTTGGCACGCTGAAAAAATAACAGCTACTGTTGTTTAACATAATCAAAACAATGTCTGAGACCTATGAGCGGGACCTACTAACTGGGATTTGGAAACGGTATAAAACCCTATAAACTAATAATAAGCTCCTTACAGTTTATGAGGATCACACTCAATTGAAATATATAGAGAGCAAAAAATGATAAGTTTATTTCTGAAGAGAGCACTAGGTACTTATAGCCTTAGCAGGCTTTTGGGAACAGAAATAGTACCTAGGAAAATTGAGTTTTTCTCTGCAGTAGATTCAGGAATAGTTGTCTTTGTTGTGCTTTCATAAGGTTGGCTACTTCTAGATTCAGATTCTGACATGGATAAAGACATCTTGGTCAGCATTAGTTTCCCCAAGAAAACTCAACAGAAAGGAGCTGTCAGCAAGAAGATGCTAATGAAAACCTACACAGACCTGACTCAAGATATTGACAGAAAGCAGGTGATAGCCAAACAGATTCACCTCCTAACAGGACCTAAAAACCTACTGTTTAAGGCCTGAAAGCCCAAAAACCAGGTAATTTGGTGTTTTTTTGGCCCAAAAATTGGGGTATGACGTCACTCAACTTTTGGTTAATCCTGGAGGCCTGGTGACAAAAATTTCCCCCTGCCACATCAGCATTATTCCCAAACCCAATACCACTTGAAAATTTACCAGATCTACTGCAGTAGTTCAATAAACATCATAACTCACCACTAGTTTTACTGTTTTTAGCTTTACAGATTTTACAGAATATGGAGCTCCTCCTTGCGTACATGCCAGCAAGATATCTTGCTGGCTTTGCGTTGATTTTACTGTGTCAGCAGCTTCTGCTCTGTGCTTCAATGCTCCCAATCTTGAAATTGAGGAAATTGTCAAACCAATTTGCCAGATTATATACTTACAAAATCCCAGGACTATTTCTAAGACCCCTGATTGTCTGGTGTCTGTTAAAGCTTTCTTAAGCTGCACTTGACCAATGCCCCTTCTTGGAGATTTTTGCCTGCACGTTTCAGCTTAACCATTTTTACTTGTTCTCAATTCTTTGAGCATTTAGTGTCTTATACCTCATTTTGTGAACACTTCAGAGTTTTGCGGCAACTCCACCATTACAGATTCAGAGGGAGGAACAGCATCAAGATTTGGGGTTGCTGCAGATAGGTTCATCTGCTTTCCACAGAAAAGGGTAGGTGCAGGTCTCCCAACAAACCAAGAGGTTTACCATTATAATTGGCCGGGACGTAGTCGCTGACAGTGCCCAAAGAGATGACTTTTAAATACTAGTAAGCCAACTCGAACAAGTTATGTGCCCATACCAGTACCCAGCTACAACCCCTTGCTAACCTTCTATCTAGAGTGCCACAGTGGCTCCTTTAATAACAGGCATAAACTGTCCCATCTAAAAAGGCAGTAAACCATATAAACTATTACAGGGATCACTGGAATTGGAGGATTTAAATCAAACCGTTGATCAAAAATGGGCCATTGCAGCTCCAGTTAATCAACAGGATCCAAATATCTGTACAAATCATCTTTGGTATGTTGAAGAAATCTCAGGGTCACTTGATATGCCCTTGCTTATCAAAAGGGCCATCAGAAGCCAAGCACTCAAGGTTCCTTTGCGTACTGAACTTGTTACTCACTAGGATGATGATGCTGTAACAGAATCAATTATAGTTCATTATCTAAATCAGGAAAGACAGCAGTCTAATAGAAAGGACAATAATAGAAAAAGAAAATGTTTTTTTAGATAATAACATGTCTATATACTATACAGTAGTTTTAAAAGCTATGGTAACAACCAAAAATATCTCAGATTTAAACGAAATGATTTCAGATTTAAGCAAAATCCAACTTTCAGGTTAAAATATGCACTCTTTTAATAGGGTTTATTGGCGTTAATGGGCAAAATGAGTCAACACAGCAACAAAGGGCTCATGTGCAAAGCAAACCTATTCAAAATACATTTCAAAATACATTGATTCACAAACAAAATGGTGTGAGTTGACTTTTGGTGTACATATGTTTACTATGTGAATTGGTGATAAAATACACCAAAGCAAGGTGAGTCAAAACTCAAACCAAAAATGAAACACAATAGCAACTCACTATGTAAACATAATCACTCACTCAGTGTGTGCAATGGATTGTAATCATGAATGATACCAAGGTATCTAAAATAAGACACAAGATCTGATTTTTTTTATAAAAAATATTGTGTTGGGTGTTTGAATTTTGCAGTAAAATCTAGGAAAATGGGTGGATTTTTTGAGTATTCTAAAATGGGTGTTGTAAAACCAAAAACAACTAATTAATAAATAAAAAATCTATAATTGGGATATTGGGTGGGAAAAACTCTAATTAAATATACATATTCAGATAAAAGCAAAAATAAAATTAGAGAGTAACTTAATTGAAATTTATTTAATATTTTATTAAATTTTAAAATTAAAGGAACACAACACCAGAGTACAAATGCACCCGTTGTGCACCGCAGTTGTGGTTGCCCCTGCGGGTCAAAGAATAGAGTTAGTGCAACCCAAGTGCCTACTCAAAGAGGAGATAGGAGAGGAGAGTTCCAAAGTGACACTGCACTGACATAGTTGGTTCAAGGAGCACAAGCTGCTAGGGTACAGAGCATCAACCCTTGGGTTCCCAAGCTGACCTGGAAGCCTACCAAGGTCACCACCACAAAGAAAGTTAAAAAAAAGGAGGTAGAACTTACTTTTTATGTGTTCAACGTTGTGTACTGGCAAGAGTTGGTCCTGTCAGCCATGCTGGAGAAGGTGAAGCCTGTACTTGATAGTAGCTAAAAGCCCTATGTCAGTGTGGCAATCAGGAAGAGGACAAGGATCCTGAGTTCTTCAGAACTGATGAGAGGCAGTTAGTTGAAGAAAGTTGCTGCGTTTTACACCAAAGTGCCCATGCCCTGTGTTGTGCCCAATGCCAACAAGTCAATCCCCGCCTCTAAAAAGCCCGCCCAAAGGTGCATCCCCAACATTAAACACATCATCCTGCTTAAGCTAATGCGGGAATCTGGTGATTACAAGGCAGCCACGGCCCTTGCTGGAGTGGATTCCAAGTACGCCTCCAAGACCTTCAACAAGTTTATTAACACGGGTTGAGTCCTTGCCACAGAGAAATCCATGCGCGTTTTCAACATGCTCACCAAGGAGCACAAATGGGCAATCCACCAGTAGATCACCTGGGACTGCCATCTTGAACTGGCAAATATACAGGCAATGGTCAAGTCCACTTTTGGGGTTGAGACTTCCTTTTCCTTTTACTACCATCTGCTGAAGAAAATGTGCTTTTCCTGTAAAAAGCTTGAGGTATCTCTGTACAATTGGAATAGCCCAACCAACATTGAGACCCGGAAAAACTATGCAGAGGCGTACACTGCCCTCAAAGCCAAGGGGACAGTCAAATTTTACTATATTGACAAATTGACATTTGCCTCGTCTATGCACAATGCTTATGGCTATGTCCCCAAAGGCTCAAATGACGGGATGGCTTGGCGTGCTGCAGTCTGCGCCACAGCCTATTCAATGGTGGCTCTCCTTGGTCCAAAGGGGGTTGAGCTATACCAAATGATTTTGGGATCTCACAATAGCCAGAACTTCTTATCATTTCTCTGATTGGTCCAGGAGCACCTGAGGCGCATGAGCCCTGGCTTTACCAATGTCATTGTATTGGACAACGTTGGTCTCCACAAAGTGGCATATATTCTTGCTGAATTTCCATCAATAGACACCAGCATTGCTGGCCCCCCAGCAATTAGCCACAGCTTATACGCACCTTCTCTTCCTCCCAGCCTATTCGCCCTTCCTAAATCCCATCAAGGAAGTTTTTGGGTGGCTCAAGTGAGTTGTCAAGCAAGGAACCCCAACTGGGACTGGAGACTAGTTTAATTTGCTGCAGGCCGGGATCCACACCCTCCCAGCTGAGACTGTGGCCAAATTCTATGACCACGCTAATTTGTTCATCACCGCGTGCCTTTTCAAACAGCCAATCAATTAAAGGCTTAGTGTGTCCAACTTTTTTTATATTCTCTTATTTACTATTCAAGATTTATTAATTATCATTTTATAATTAGATGTTTCCACACCCGCAAACACATTCAGCAGGACCATCAATGAAGGCTAGTAATTTATTTATTTATAATCATTTTTTATTGTGTCATCTAAGGATATCCCAAACGTTTGATACTGGATTACACAAATGCATTAATATCACTTTTGGCAAATAAGTATAAAAATCAAATTAAAAAAGTTAAATGTAAAGTGTACATATAAGAAGTAGATTTTATTGACATATATTATTACGCTTTTATTAAGACCTTCTCTGGGATATATTTTGCAAATCTTGTTTGTTAAAATAAGAATTAGAAAAATTTATTATAATAAAAATAATATGAATTGTAATGAAATTTATTGGAATAGAGAATTTATTAAGAGCACCTGTAGTGAGTTCTTCTGTATGTACCCACCCTGTGATGGAGGTGGCGCACAACCTCCACTGCCACACCATGGACAGTGGATACATTGTTATTAAAATACTCCTGCCTGCTAGTGAATGGGAGTAGGGTCAGGTGTGAATGGAGAAGCAGCTTCTCTGGCGGGGCTGCAAACCCGTAGATACCGGCCAGCACCAGGGCTTCCTGGATGACATGATCCACTAAGTCATACCCGGGGGGACCTTCTTCCCGTCCAGGGAGATCCTGGCCTTGTCAATTCCTAGGAGGACCCCATCAAGATCCTCCACGCTGGCGCCCATTCTGAAGTAGAAGATATACCTGGGGTAAACCACCAGATGAAGCCTTTGCCCAGCAAAGGCTTCCACAAACTTGCATAATTTATTAAAACTGCACTGATCTTCTTTTCATGCTTGGTCTTTGCAAAGATCAGCTCCCTGGCTGCAGGGACCCCTGTCTCATTGGCAATCCAGGCCAACCATAAAGTTAGCAAGGAGAATTTTTGTCTTCTTGACGGCTGTTGCGTCTGCAACAGCCAATTTTCCCACTGTGCGCCCAAAGTTGTCCAGCAGGTAAGAAATTGTGTGTTCCAAGGGGTAGCCAAAGCAAGAAGTTGCATGGGCCTGGCCCATCTCTGGTACATTTTTGAATGAAAGCGTTGCTAGGACGTCCCAAACAAGCTCAATGGAGTTTACACAGTAAACTCCACTGAGGGATACTGGGTCAATGTGGACCAATTGGGCATCCTTGTAGGCAGTAAATGCCCACTTAGATGCCCCCTCAGCATGTGTAAGTTCTGCCAACGCCTTTTGCAACATCAGAAAGGACCCATGGACCCTGTCTTTGAGCTCCTGCAAGACAGGGGGGACAGATAGAGTTGTTTTGCCACGTGAGTGGCAAAATTTGAATAGAAAATGGGTGGGAAAAAAGAAACCAGGGCCGGCGGAGTTCACCATCAATGTTCTCTAAAAAAGGTAATTTTTTTGAAGTTTTTATTAATTTTATTTTTTAGTTTACCTTTTCAGGTTTCCTCCTTACCGGCGGCTTCAGCAGGGTTTGTCATTCTTGGTGCAAGTAATTGTGATGGTAATTCAGTGTCCACAGTTTGTGTGGGCTTTTCAGGTTTGAGATGTGCATACATCTCAGGGTCATTGACCCAGATGAACAGCGCAGAGAGGGTAAAGAACTTGAATTGAAGGCCTTGCACGACATGCTTCTGGACATTTAAAAGCCGTTTGATTGTTGTTTTGGGGGTGTCTGGAATCTTGGCCATGAGTGCCTTGGCAGACACCTTTTCAATTTTGTCTCCTTCAAGGATGGCAGACTTAACTCTTGCTTTGACCTTGCGGTCAATCTCTTTAATGTCAGCAATTGCTGAGTTGAGATCCTTCAAAAGCTTCTCTAATTCTCTTATTGATTTTTAATAACCTTTCCATATGTTTTTATAGCTTTCCTCCCAATAAATTCTGTATTATTTTAATACTTTTGCCTCTTTGTTTATTCCCTTTTGTTTTCCCATTTACTACATTATCCCATCTTTTCACCCATTGTGTATATATTTTACGCTCAACTCAATATGTGTTGTTTGCTTTGTATTGGCATTTTTTCCTTGATTGCCATATTATTTTTGCCACTTTACACAGCCCTCTGTGAAAATGTTAACAGCAATTTGGTGATCAGCTAAATTTGAATTAGAAAATTATAGGTTAACTGTGTTTGGATAAAGTTGCTACTGATCCAAATTCAAAACCTTAATGATAAACTTTAAGCCAATCAGGAGCCAAGAGATAAAGTGATTGTTGTGGCATAATGGGCCATTCAATAATTCTTTGATGCATGTGCGCTAATTAATATGATTGGCTGGATGTTTTGCCAATGTACGCCATTGCTGCTGTGGCGTGTTGTTGATGGAATAATGCCCAATCAGCTGCTGGGTTAGCACTAGTCTATCAACAACACGCCACAGCGGCAATGGCGTACAATGGCAAAACATCCAGCCAATCATATTAATTAGTGCACATGCATCAAAGAATTATTGAATGTCCCTTTATGCCACAACAATCACTTTATCACTTGGCTCCTGATTGGCTTAAAGTTTATCATTAAGGTTTTGAATTTGGATCAGTAGCAACTTTATCCAAACACAGTTAACCTATAATTTCTAACTCAAATTTAGCTGATCACTAAATTGCCGTTAATATTATCACAAGAGGCAATGCAAAGTGCCAAAAATAACTGTGTTCTGGATCTAGATGTATGGCATAGTAAATATATGATTTTAAAGAAATAAGCTCAACATAAAGAATAAAACCAACTATAAACAAGGAGAACATGAACAATTGAAATTCAAACTAAAGATAATATAAATAGAAAATGTTTGGCAACAGGGGGTTTATTAGGGCAGGAAAGAGTGATCCCTAGGAGGCAGAAAAGCGCGAGAAGGAAGACATAGAGGCAGTGCTGGCCTGGGGAGTCTGGGATTGGGTGGGTTGGGCTTGCAGGTGAGGGGTGTTGGTGGTGGGGGTGGAGGCAGGAGGTTTTCATGTGATGGCTGCCATATAACACTTGTTGTATTCCTCATTGTTCATTGGCTGGATAGGCTGGTAGGTGCCAGTGACCTGAGGTGGAAGGCGCTTGTCTTTCTGTGATTGGTTGCCCATGCTCACATGAAAGACAATTTGGGCAAACAAGTCAGCCATCATTTGGCAACCAAAGAGAAAATTGTGGTCAAGGACCCCAAGATAGAGGTCATTGAAAGCCTGAGGGCGGTACTCCCATATTGTATCTTCAATGTTTAAGAAGATATCATCAGCTAGATGGATGTCTGCGTGGCCAGCTGGGTACACAGAGGCCTGGTGCCCATGTTGCTGGATGGCCTCAAGGGCGGTGGAGCTACCCTCCATCTGGTGGCTCAAGAAAACCTGATGCTTTGAATTTGAGCCATCCCAGGAGTTGAGTAATCCACCAAGGATGTGGCTGTACCAGTAGCCATTGATGAAATCTGGGTTATTCAATAGTAGACAAAACCCTTGGCTGAAACAGCTAGAAATGCACCAATAAACACCCCTTTTTGACCTTTTTTCTTATATTCTTGGCGGCAGCTTTTCCTTGCTCACCAAAATTGTCAAACACAAATGATAACTTGTAGTACAAGACAAACATGATGTCATCTGTTAGACTAGTCAGGCATCGGACCAGGGTTGATGTCTAGATCATATGGAGAATCCTCAGCGCCATCCCATTGGTTGCCAGCAACGTTGATAAGAACCTGTATTGAAGCCACCTTCTCATACATCCAGAGCTGCACCATGCGCTCAGACACCAAAATGCCATGGTGCACAAGTTGCTTCCGGACCTGGGTCAAGGAAAGCTTGGGATCCCGCTGGAGGAGGTCAAGCATGATTGGGTATGCCTCAGATATTTGTGACTTGGGGCCTTCTTGGGCTTCTTAGCCGTCCTGATCAGATTTCACTGTTCATCAGGTTGTTGAATTCCTGCATGACAGTAGCTCGGGTAAATTGCCACTGGGCAGCAATCTGTTCCCAGGACAGACCCTGCAGGTTCAGTGCCACAATTTCCTAGAGAATTTTGGCGGTGATGATTTGTTGCTTGGGGCGCTGGGCTGGGGGAGCTGAAGCCTGATTGGCTGTAGGGGGGCAGGTTGGGTGGTGGCAGAAAGTTGTTCTAAATCAAGGTTACCTTCTTGATTGGTTAGTTGGCGGGCAGCTTGTGCGGGAGTGGGTATGGGAGCAGGGGCAGGGGCAGAGCTAGACACTGCGTGACTACTGAACAAGTCAAAGTCATAGGGGTTGGTGGTCAGGGACAGGTCAGCTTCCTTGTTACCCGCCTCAAAGGCTTGGGTGTAAACAGGTACCTCCACGTTCTGAGCCTTGCCTCCATTGAAGCTGGTCTGGCTGCTGCTGGCTTAGCTGCTGGTGCTGTCAAAGATATTGCTTGTAAAAACCATTGTAAAAAACCTAGGATAAAATCACTAAAAGTAGAAATTTTAAAATTTAATGATTTATTTTTATTGTAATCTCAAGTCCATACTTAAAAGGTTCTCAAAACCATTCCATACAAATCTGGGGCCATAAAAAATGAATAAAATGCCTCTGTTCCTAAATTGGATTACTGTTGATTGGTTGTTAAACTGTTATATTTCTATTTTAGGCTGCTCACACTACACATCTTATGTGAGTTCATTTTGTTTTGTGCTTGTGAAATCTTGCTTCTAGATTGCTCTAATTTTGTTTCATTTTAGTCCTTTTGTTGATGCCTTGTATGAATCCTGATTGGATTATAATATACTTCAGAATAGCATCCATCCATCTCACTTGTTGCGTCAGTTCATTTTGTTTGTGGTTTGAACTACACCGCTTGATGTTTGATATAATTTTGTACAATGGGCTAGTGAAATTTTGTTTTTTGTTTGATAGTTCATTTATTAACTGAAATTTTATAAATTAATTGAATCCTGAATCTTGTGTGACTTGGATTTTGTTCAAATCTGAAATCATTTTGTTTAAATCTGAGGTATTTTTGGTTGTCACTATAGTTTTTAAAACTACTGTATTGAAAGGCTACAGACCCATTAGGGGGTGGCACAGTGGCAGGGCTGGTATACAGGTTTAGGCCGGGAAGATCTTAAGTGAGGGATCAGCAAGTTGAATTAGTATCACCCCTAATTTGGGGGTGATGCCGGTAATCTGAAACGGGCCAAAGGATTCTCTATACCATCAGGTACGCTTGGCGCATCTTTTTCAGCACCCCTGTATACTGTGAGATGGGTTAGTGGAGAAGTAATCTTGGTTGCAGCACCCAGATTTTTAAAGGGCAGGCTGTGATGGTATAAAAGCTGAGAGCAAGGTATCTGAGCTTGGAAGATGAGTAAGGTTGATGTCAGGGCCCAGAATAGGACCGGCAAACCCCTATGTCACATAGGTTTGTTGCCTGCATCCAAACAATTGTGCAACTAATTGGTTGCAAAACTGATCACATTGATTGACTTAAGAAATTTTTTAACTCTAAGTGGATAATCAAACCCTGGCAAGAGCCAAACCTGGGGACAATTGAAAACCATTCCAATACCAAGTGAAAAGGTTTTAATTGACCCACTTCCTCTGAGATTAATGAATTGGGACTTGGCTGCCAAATGACCCATAAATTTCCTGCCAGCTTCCCCAGGACAAGAATAGTGGATTGATCCCCTTAACTGACAAATTGGGTCCTGCCAATAGGGCCCAGATTAAGAGCAACCCTTTGATAGCTAATAAGGAGTTGACAGTAAGTACAAATGCTGTTTTCCAGCAGGATATAGCTGGGAACACTGATAACCCTTCCCTAGTTGATATTCTTACCAAATAGACAATTGCAGTTTATGCCACTTAAACATTAGAAAATTTGAGGAGTTTATTATACCTTTATCACATTAACCTCACTGCTCTTCTCCCAAAGAGAAAAATCCCAAACTTGACTGGTCTGTAGGGGTGCCAGGCAAGAGACACTTTCCCTTACTCAGACAGGACCAGCTTTTCTTCCCCCTTCCAGGACTTGTGAACAGATCATTGATCCTGCCCACCTTTCTCCCTTGCACCAAAGTTTTCTCTGTACCAGCCAGCCTGGCAACCTGATGAGCCCGCCTAATGAAGAATGCCTCTATCCCTCATATGATTACGGCAATCTTGGGGTTGCCTATGTCACCCTATTGGGGTTCAGTGAACAAGTGATTCCCCATATGGGTTCTTGGCCACCCTGGACCCCTGCTGTGAACTGCATGTTGATGGTTGCCCCAGTTGTGTACTAGGTGTTCCAGGCTTGTCCGTGTCCCTGTTTGCAGACAAGCCTGATACCAAGCCTTCCCGGGACAGTTGATTTAGACCCTGTGGCAGTGAACCTTCCGCTCTGTGGTCGGTAACCAACGGTGCTGGCCTAACCTGATATTTAACAGGGTTGATTTGATGTTGAGAGGTTGGGATTGTCGATGTAGAGTATAGATGCAAAGTTTGAGGGGATGCATGGGGGTTCATATTAGGCGTGCACGGCAAGGTCTGGAATATCTGGCCGGCATGGTTTATCTGGTACTGAAGCGTATGTAGTTCGGTATGGCGCTTATGGAGCTATTCTTAAACGTGCATGCCTATACTTATCTTCTTTATAGATGCTTCGGATGGCGATTGGTTTGTCTTTTTGTAAACGATCTAGGCTTCTGATCGTTGGATCGGGGGTATCGGTATAGTTGGGTGGTTATAGCGGATATTTATTGGGGTTTATCGATCCAAGCTTTACAGCGTTTGATAATATCTCTGATCTACTTTGGGATCCTGCAGGGTCAAGTTACTTTAAACACCGTCGGTGCGGGATATTTACCGGGGTAACCGGTCCGCCTTCAAGTTTTTGCTAGCTGAAGCGGGGGTGACATTTAGTAAGCGGTAGGGGGGATAGATTCAGCTTGGAGCTTTCAAGCGTATGTAGTTTTGTATGAGTGGATTTTGATGGTTGAAATTTAGGCAGTCTATTTGCAGGTAGGTTAGGGTCCTTTGGTAGGGTTCAGTTTTGGTGGATAGGTTTCCTTTGAGGTGGGTGAAACAGGTTGAATAGTTAGGGATATATGGAGATTTATTGGGATGATGAGGCATGGCTAGGAAGCCTTCTAGACTAATTGTAATGCATAGTTTAGAAATGAAATAGTTCAACCCAACTGATGATGCAGGTCTGGGATCAATCTTGTGTCAGGAAGAAAAGATGGGCGGAGCAGGGTAGCTAATGGGGAGCTCTATTGGAATGGTCGTGGGATACGTAAACCAACACTGCTGGGGGGAACTGGTTCCACTTGGTATCCCAGCCAAGCCTTGGAGCAGTTGAAAGTTAATAAGGAAGTTGTATGGTCAGTCGGAAGCTTATCAACCCTGAAGTTTGGTAATTAACGGCATGGTCGGGAGAAAAGATTGATGTTTTCAATTTCGGGAGGATGTCAGGTTAGGGATGATTGGCTGGGGAAGTGACTGCTGGGACAGAATAACCTGAGGGGGAATATAGTTGGAAAGAAAATATTTTGGTGGGGATGGGTTTTTAGCTTGGCTTATTTAGAATGAGCTTTAAGTGGGGTGTGGCACTGGAATAAATGGTGATGGGAAATCCTTTTTATTGGTGATTTTTAAATGATTGGAATAAGAGCTGATAAAGTCAAGGGAGGTTGAGTAAATGAAGGGTTTATTCTGGCTGACGGTTGGCGTGGTTTGGGCGGCCCAGGGGGAGGAGTGGCAGAAGGTTAGGAAGAGGCAGGATGATTTGCGATCCTACCAGGGGATGGTGCTTGGTAACCAGCTGAAGGTGCTGCTGGTTTCAGATCCCAACGCGAGCAAGGCATCCCTCAGCCTCGTGCTAGCAACCGGCCACCAGGACAATCCCCAGGATGTGCTGGGCATGGCGCACTTTTGCGAACACATGGTGCACCTGGGGAGTGTCAAGTATCCCAAGGAAGACTACTACTTGCAATACATCAACGCCAACTCGGGCACTTTCTCGGCAGAGACTCATTTCAACCACACCAGCTTCCAGTTCACCATTGTTCCAAAGGCATTGGAGAAGGCAATGGACATCTTTGCCCACCTCCTGATCGAACCCAAGCTGAGCGAGAGCAGCATTGGGCGCGAGGTCCAGGCAGTCCAGAACGAGTACAACGGCAATCTCTACAGCTGGGAATTCAAAGTCATCAGCGTGCTCGACTCCCTCTCCAATGCCACCAGCCCCTACTCGCTATTCCGCGCCGGCAACAGGAAGACTCTCCTAAAAGGCAAACGCAACAAGTCGGTCCTGCGCGACAAGGTGAAGTTCCACCACCAAACCTACTACTCGGCAAATCTGATGAGCCTCGTGCTGGTTTCTCCCGCCTCGCTGGAGCACTTGGCAAACATCACAACTCCAATATTCACCAGAATCCCCAACCACAACCAAGTTGGTTCGAACATCGGCTACCCCTTTGCTGCAACCCACCTTGACGTTCAAGTCAACCCCAACCTCTATGACCAAACGTTGGCCCTGGAGTTTATCATCGACACTGGCTGCAACCATTCCTTGAAGACTGACTTTGACTTTATCGGCTACTACCTGACACGCAAGGATCCCGGGTACTTCTATGCCTCGCAGAAGGGCCGCGTGACAAAGATCATTGCTCAGCTTTCGGAAAGTTTGGCCAACTTCTCCCTCTTCCACGTCTTCATCACAACCACTGGCCCCGAAACTGCTGACGACATCACCAGAGACCTGTTTGCCTACCTAAAAGCCCTACCAACCCAGGCCCTCACCCAGGAACGCTATGATGAATACCTAAACATGGCAACCACAAGGAAGAAGGTTTACTTTGCCAAGAATGGGGATGGCCTCTCGTTGGCGCTGGCCGAAACCCTGAACGAAGGGGTCCCATTTCGGGATGTGGTTTATAATATAGACCCCATAGAGGAGTTCAACTTGCACGCCATTGGAGGAGCTATAGAGATGCTCACCCAAGCAGTGATGAGGCGGGGTATAGCTTCCCATGAGATCGAAGCCTCCAGCGTTGAGCCATGGTATTTGGCTCAATACGACATTTTAAAAACCAACTCCACTCTCCTGCTTGGTTTGAATCCTGACTCCATTCAGCTCCCAAACGTCATACATCTCCCCAAGGAAGAATACCTGCCAGCCCCGCCCCACGTGCAGCTAGTCCGCAACACCAGCACATTCCAGTTTTGGCACATTGCCAGCCAAGAGGATTCGCTGTGCGGAATCAAGCTATCATTCCAAAACATAAACTGCACACCTGACGAACAAGAAATAACAAGGCTTACCGTGTTTGTCGAGATCCTCAAAGAGAAGCTTGCCAACATCTCCGACACCAGCAGCGCAGCTGGCGAAGAGGTGCAGATAGCCATCCTCGACAACAAAGTGGAAATCCAAATAATCACATCCCACCCCCAGCACTTCCTAAGCCAACTCCTGAACGGTATAATACACCTAGAAATCACCCAGCAGGACCTCATCAAAGCAAAGGAAAGCTTTTCCTGGACAAGCGGGTTTGGATCTAACGACCCAGAAATCCAACTCAACTACCTGATGCTTGCTGCCACGGCATGGGAAATCCTACCCCCAGCCGCCCTCCAAACCCAACTAGACATTCTGGATTTCCGCTCCTTCGTACGCTGGCAAAAAACCCTCCTCGCTTGCAACTTTGTCAACCTGCTCCTCGTTGGCCAGAACAATGCCGACTCTATTGCCCAGCTAATTGACAAGTTCCAACATCACCCATCCCAATGCCCAACTCACATGGACAACCTGAAGCCAATTACCCTTTCCGGACAAAACGTCTTCCAAACACGATCCTACGACCCCATCCAGATCCTCCATGGCGTCGCCTTCTATTTAGAACTATACACCGACAAGGACATCAATAACGCTGCCCTTTCGCTGCTGACCAGCAACCTCATCAAGATCCACTTCTACAACCAGCTGCGGACCAAGGAGCAACTGGCCTACTCGCTCGACTCCGAACTCAAGGTGAACACCCAAAGCGGCGGCATCCTGTTCCGCCTCAAATCCCCCTCCCACCCCGCCCACATCGAAGCCCGCATCGAAGCCTTTCTGGAGAAGTTTGTCCGCAAGATGATTCAAATACCCCACCGCAAGTTCGCTGCCCGCGTCCGCGCCCTGCTCCACGCCCGCCAAACCAACCAACCCACTCTCACCGAGGCCCTGGACGAGCACTGGACCACCATCACCAAGCACAAGGCCAACTTCCACAGAGGTAACCTAAACCCCATTCAAGCTAACCAATAGACAAACAGATCAACAACTCCCTCCGCCATCTCACCCAGCCCCACCTCATAAACTTCCTCACCACCTCCCTGCTTAAAGCTTCCCCCCACCGCAAAAAGCTATCCATCCACATCCTCCTAGATGATGCCAAAGCCAAGAACTGCGGTTCTCGAGTCACCGACCTCCTCCGCTGGAAAAAGGTTTCCCTGCTTCATTAAACCCATCACAACTGATCCCCAGCCATCTTAATTATAACCATGATCCTAAACCATATAAGCTGAATTTCATAAGGAACCTTACCCAATGCCAACTGTAATGATTTCAACTACCAGATATCTAAACCCTTAGTAATTTCACCACCAATCCAGGGTACAACCCCCAAGTTCAGGAACACCTGGATCCAACAATCCCACCTGTTCAAATCCAAGAGGTAACATCAACTCCCTAATAAGAACAAAATTCTGCCAGTAGCTCTAAGAAAAGTAAAGGTGGTCAAGATAACCCCTTTAAAACCAAACTACAGTTTTATCAATGAAATCATACCTACACTGATATACTTTTATTGTTTGAATTTAGATGTTTAACATCATCTGTAGAGGTAAACTAGGCTCCCAAGTACTACTATACCAAATTTAGTCTATATACATCAATCAGGCAACTCCCCTGGTTCACCTCATGCCTGTTCCAGGTAACTAGATCAATCAATCAGTGCCACATGAATCAAGCCCAACCCGGTTTAAAGACCTTTTACATAATTTATTGGAAATAACCACAACCCCCATGCTTGGCAGTAGCCACATACCCAGGTTGACCCTTAACCGACTGAAGGCACCAATCTAAGATTAAATTGATCAGCCTCCCACTATACCGCTAGCCAATCCCCACCCAATCAACATCTTATCAGCATGGCTAGCCAGGAGAGCTTACTGATGCCTTATCTCTGGCTACATTAAGTAAGTAACCCACCCCCAGTCATTTTTCACATGGTGGCCACCCTGATAGATACCTTTCTGGGCATTTACACATTCAACTCATGGTTAATTGTTTGATTCTTTGCATGTTTAACCCCCTGTATTGGATCCAGAAAATCTATGCTTGCCCTTTGGTTATCCTGGCCCAACCTTTTTGGTAACCTGAGAACCCTTCATGCCAGCTTAAGTCCCTGATGAGCAATCTGGGTGTTTAGCTTCCTGCCATCAGGTACTGCTTCCATGCCCTTCATCTATCTTGGTCCTAGCAGCTGATCATATCTCCTGTTCCCAGGTAGCTCCAGTTAAAAGCCCAAGGCATGCAGCTTGAAATGGTTGGGGGAGCACAGCTGTCACCAAGGAACATTTATTCTGTATAGCCATGCTTCCAGTACGTACCCGCCTGGGGTCCAGTTGGCTGAACTTCCTTCAGCCAGGGAATGTATCTGAACCTGTAAAGACCCAACAATCGGGAAGTACTTTAGCAAGATAAGGGACCAAGGTGGCAGCTTGGAACCCTGTGAGCGCTGTCAGGATTGGATAGACCGTCATCATCAATTGGAAGACTTTGGCCTGTACGTTATAGCATCCAAAATTACCGGCAAAATACGTGAGTACATAGTATATACAGGTGTATATGGCTATGGACTGGGTGGAGTGGGGCAATACCAGCGTGGGCCAGGAGTACTGCTCAGAGGAGTTGAGCTGTGCTTGGTCCTCATAAAAGTACTTATCATATGGATTGTTGAATGGCCCATGCTGGTGATTATAATGGTGGCCCCTAATCCCTAGCCAGGCTGTGAGAACAGCAGAGAAGATTGGATGAATCATCTTCTGAATCCTGGGGAAGGGCAGACAAAGCTTAGTGTCTTGTTTTTAACTTCTGGTAGGTAAAGTTTAGATTGATTTATGTGATACTATTGAGGGGTAATTTCAATCAATGATAGCACAAGCTACCCTCCAGTGATTAAACTTTATTATATACTATCATTCATGTGTGCATGAATAGTAAAAGACAATGGACAGGGAACCCCAAACATTTGGTGTTGTCTGGAATCCCTTTTGGGTAGGGGATTGGAAAGGTTGTATAGGCAATGGATTGTTACTCTCTGGCTTGCATGGGCCTGGTGTCTTATTGGATATTTTCATGCCTTCAAATTCAACTTCTGCATTGAATGCATTAATTGTTGTGCTGGGCAATTTGTCAACCCCCTTCAAATTTGGGCAGCAGTTCACTCATTTTTAGATTTGGGGAAAATACCTTTTTGGGAGTCCCAATTTGGCAATTTTCCTATCTAGCGGGGGTGGACAGTCCCGCCGTGGGGGTGCGCTGTCCCCCCGCCGGCTGGCGGGCAAGCCACCAGGCTGGGCATGCGGACAGCTGGCAGACGGCTGCAGACTGCGCAGCTGGGGTATAAAACCTGAGTTCAACTTTAGAATCCCTAACATCTTTTTTGTCTGCCGGTTGTTTTGCGGCAGTTTCCCCAATAGGGGGAGCTGCTGCAATTTTGGTTTGGACTTTTAAGATTAATTGTGCACAAAATCTTGTCTTGACAGATGTTGTTGTCAGAAATATTCCTGACAGAACCCCCATCAGGCAGCCTATGGTATACTAGCGCTGTTCAACCATGTTCTAGACTAGAAAGGTCTTTTTACCCTTGACCTATAAAGATGTGCCCAGCTACCTTCCAGGACCTCCTGGTCCCTCATTTTAGCCTGTACTTCAGTGACTTGAGCCGTCCTATATCTCTGGCGCCAGACCCTGGTGTTGACCTGTATGCCTGACCCAAGCACCCAGTGTTTTCATCCAGAAGCAGCAGATTGATCCAGGATACCTGGTTATGTTGTCTTTAACTAGCAGCTGCATCCTAACCAATCAATCAATCTTCCCAATCAATGGCTAAAAAGCTGGGTCAACCTTTAACTGGGCACCTTCTGGTGCCCAGGAATCTTCTTGGGCGGTGTCAGAACCGTGCACTGGGGGCAACCCAGTGCTTTACAGATATGTTAGCTGGGACATCCAACCAGTCATTTGAGAGGTCTGCCTTGGGTTGACCTTGGCCACTTCATGGTGCAGCCAGGACCAATAAAACCCTATGGTTGGATCTACATTGATTGTATTGCTGGGTAAAATGATTGACCATGTTAGCTGGTTGGCTGACTTCTGGGGCAAGAGCGTTTGATTGGCATTGCCCAGGCTATTTTTGCCAGATGATGGGATCTGCATTATTCATATTTCTGGGTATCAACCAATCTTCCTGGTTGACTAGTTGGTTTGAGTCACCTAATCTTTACTTGGCACAATCAAGTTTATCTTGTCACAATGATTGGATCCTTGTTGTTAATTTTGGGGATTAGCTAATTTTCTGGGTAAAAGATTGGCCTTGAGACACCCAACCTCTACTTGATGCAGCCACTTTTATTTCAGCTCTATGATTAGATCCGCATCATTCATACTCCAGAGTACTGACTGATCTTATCAGTTAAGTGATTGGTTTTGAGGTACTGGTCACAAAATCTGTTTTGGTTGGATAATTAATTTAGGCCCTTGATTAATACAGCCTAGTGGATTCCTGAATACTCTATTGCTACGCTGAAAACCTCCTCCAAGACCAACCCTGATACTTTAAACTCTACCTACAAAGCTCATCTCATCCCAACCACTTCTTTAACTATGCCTTAAAATGACTTTAGTATGGTCACAACCCCATACCTTTTGCTTGAATTTCAAGCCTACTGTTGTGCCACCCAAGGTTTGTATGCAAGAACTGTCTGGGTTTAAATCCTTGGCCAGCCCTGGAAAAGCCAGCAGGATAAGTTCAATCAGCTTCCCTCTCCAGTGAGAGTTGGGGGTCAAGCTGGCTGATCTTGACCCTATATACTTTTTGGGTGGTCATCCCTAACATAAGGCGTCTTTCAGATAGAGCACATCCCTCTCTCAGCTGTACCACAGCACCTGCTTTATCCCTCCAGTGCTTGATCTCTGTGCCCCTTTTCCCACCCTTGACAACGGTCTTTATAGGTTTTCCAATATGCTGACTGTCTTAACATCTTTACAGTTCATTGAGTATCCCCAATTTTTTTTCTATACCCTTTGTTTTTCTACTTAATTACTTTTTTGGTCAGTTGTCTCTTCTGTTATATTTCTTATCTGACCCTATCACCAGTATTTCTGGCACTAACCTTGTTTTTAGCCCGGATTTAGTAAGCAAGTAAAACATTTTAGCAACCAAGGTTTAGACCTGGCTGCCAAGGAAGTCTGCCTGCTCATCAGAGAGTCCCTGAAGCGCCATAAAGGCTAAAGCTCTACCCTATCCTATCCCATCATTGCTCCTCCAAAGAATCAATACCAAGCTAGCAGATCACTTCATTTATGAGCCAGAAGACAAATCTGACCCCACTGAGCATCCCTGTGGAAAGGGGAGAGATGAATATAATGCTCTACATCCCTAGCAAGAAGAAGGACCAGGCTTCCAAATTTTGCTTCAAGAACCCTCTTTTCCGCTCCTTCAGATGGCTCTTCCCCTTGCCCTACTGCAGTAAAGGGGCTGTCAGTTAGAGAAGTGATGCTTCTAGAATCACCATCAGAGTTGGTAGACACAAGATCAGGTAGAGGCAGGAAAAATTAGGCCAGGTGTGTGGGGTTGAAGATAGTGGGGATGAGAGACGCCATGAAAGCCTTTCTTCTCTCCAGTTGTTTGGCCTGTAGGGAGGGTTTAATGATAGGGTTAGCTATTGCAGCAAGAATACCAGAAATGCTGCTGGGAAAAGGTTTAGAAAAAAATTATGAGGGCTCCTGGAGCCCACTGTTTAAACTCTTTTTGAACTTTCATCAGATAAAAAGTAGTTTTTCACTTGAAAAGTGTTTTCAGTAACAACAGCATGATCTGCAGGCTTCCAGATTTTCTGTTTATGGATGTATCCTTTACTTTTTTATAGGTGGCATAGTTGGGCAATTATTTTGTATGTGAGGCTTTTTCTTATATACTCTACAACCAGCGTAATCAGAAAGCATGTGATAAGGAACAGTTGGGGCACTAGAATTAGATTAGTATAAGGAAGAGGCAGACTGATATGTTGAGGTGGGAGATGGTTCTGAAGTGACATATATACTGGTCAGTATATTGAAGTCAGATTGAATGAGTTTTGAGCTGCTCTAGCGTAAACATCTGCTTGACAATTAAGGTAGTGCCATGCAGATGTTAATTTTTCTCTGGAAATCTGAGCCGTAAGTCCATGTAGACTAGCCAGGCATCTCTTAATGCACACCAAAATTGTTTGGGCTAACAAGGTTTTTCATTTGCAGTAAACTTAATAATGATTTAAGCTCCCGGAAAATAAAAGAGCTCTTGATTTTGAGGACAAGGAAGTTATTGCAACTGATTTTGTCTCTGGCTTCCAAGTTGAAACCTTTGTGTTGCAGCTGAGTCTCCCTCCTTGCCTGCCAGTTTATCTTACAATACATAGGTGGCAATCAATGAGTTGCTCCAGGATGTATATAACAGCATGGATAAATCTGATGGTAATGTTGAATTGCAGGAACTATCTCCTAATTAGGAGTTCTACCAATTTGACTTTGCTGATCCCTGCACAAGTTATTTCCTGGCCTCAAACCTTACATGGGACCTGCCACTGTGCCACCCTCCTGTGGCCTGATGGCTTTTCCCATATGGTATATTAATCATAATATTTACAATAAAGCATATCTTATTCTATTCATTGTTGATCTTTCCATTGGACTGTTGTCTTCTCCAATTAAATACCAAACTCACATTTGTTCAGTTGTAAAGTGGTAGCAGCAGTAGGTTCACAACATACCTAAAAAGGTTTTCCCATTAAAGAATGAAGTATAGGTTGTATGGCTACTCCCCACCAAGAAAATTTCCTTTCAATCTCTGAGGGGGATATCCTCAAAGAATATGTCATCTATCAGGACCAGTTGGTGCTCAAAAGTGTATACAATTGCCTCTGTCTGGGGCAGCGTAACACAAGTGTCACCCTGCCTTAATTGGATCTTTTGCAACACATGTTAAATCTCTAGCTTGAGTCTTTTGCGGGTAGCGTGAAAGGGGCTGACATTTTTAGCTGGCTCTGTTCTACATAAATCCGCCTTTGCATCTGCCAAGTGTCTGAACCTATGTGGGTTGCCACCGCATCTGGGCGCCTTACAGGGCCTGCTGCAGTGTGCTTTACCAACTGTACAAGCCAAGAGTAAGATGTCACGTAAACAAAATTTTGGGACGCCACCAGATCCCATTATAGTGAAACCTTTTCACCTATTGTAGTGGGAACTCCCCTCCTGGTCATCAAACAAACAAGATCTGTCTCTGAATACCGTGTGGCCTGGAAGCAAGCTCTTGCCTCAACCCCAGAAGCTGTCACTAACAGAAACACCATGTTGCTCACTCTCATAGTCAATGGGCCCAAGCCCCATATTTACAAATAGGTTCCTGTGGGTTGTTATACCTCTATTGGCAACTTCTATAAAGCTATTGTAGAGACCAGCAAACAAGCTTTTATTGGGTCCTGCAGGTCTAATGATGCACTTTCTCAGTCTTGTCCTGCATCTTGCAGTGCCCACAATCAAGTGATCTGCCGCCAATCCTGTCAGCAAGAGAATGGGGCCAAGAGCCCCCATGAGGAGAGCTTCAGCTAGCTCATATTGAAGACCCAGAAAAAGCCATGGGGTTGTAGATACAAGATATTCTGCAACTCTGCTTGACCCGCACTCCCAATCTCTCCTTGCCAAAAATCCCTGCAACTATAATGTGCAAAATTTCAAGACCCTTGATTTATTTCAGGTCCACAGTGACAACCCTGTCCTCCAAGAAAGTCATTCTTCCCATCTAATCACCAGCTTAGCTATGGCTTATGTTTTTGTGGGAGCACCCACCAACTTTTGATAGACACTTGGGTCAATCACACCATGGTCAACCAGGAATTTGCAGATTATCAACAACTAGATCAAGCTCCTAGTCAATTCAAATCAGTACAAGTAGCTGACTCACACAGAGTGACAATCACTCATGAGACGGTACCCTTCTCTGTGAGAATGGGAAATATCCAGGTAAAGCTCTCTGGGCCAATCATGACAGGGCTCAGCCATGACGTCATTGCTGGTCTTGACTAGCTCCAATAAAATAGCTTATATATCAACTGGGATATGTCCATAATTACCCTCAACAAAAATAGGTAGGTTTTCATTTTTATCCTATCAAGATGAAAAACTACTCCACGGCCCTGTATTTGTCAGGCTCACAGAGATTGGTACATAAGACTTCAAGGGGGGAAGCTGGACTTTACCAGTGCTTGGTTGAAGTCATCTTCTATAAACATACTGCAAACCCTCCTTTGAACATCACACCTCCACCAGCACTGATAGCACTCCTTGAGCAGTACAAAGACGTCTTCAGTGAAACCTTAGACCATTTGCCTCCTCCAAGAGAAATACAGCATGTTTTTCAATTGCAAGGGTTGCTGCCCAAGGCACGTCCCCTTTATTGCTTGACGCCCAAGGAAGACAAGAATCTCTGTCAACACCTTGTGGATGCACTCAATAGGATTCATCCCACCTTTCTTTTACCATACAGGAATGCAGTCTTCTTTGTAGCTAAGAAGGACAGATCTCTTCAATTGATAACCAACCACTGCACTCTAAACAAGGTGACAGTCAAAAACAAATACCCCTTACCTCTAATTGAAAACTTGATTGATACACTTGCAGGTGTGAAGATCTTCAGTAAGATTGATCTCACTGCAGGATACAGCCAGTTTCATATTGCACCAGGGGACAAGGCAAAACCTGCCTTCTGCACACACTACAGGTTGTTTGAGTGTTGTATCATAAACTTTGGAATGACCGACGCTCCCTCCACCTTTGCCATATTGATGAACAAAGCATTTGAGGATCTGATTTGGAAGTGTGTCATTGTGTATCTTGACAACATCATTGTCTTCAGTCAAGATCAAACCACGCACCTCTAACACCTCTTGCTGTCCTTGACACCCTTTGTAAAAACCAACTGAAGGCCAAGCCTTCCAAATGCAAATTCCTCAGGTCAGAGCTCCTATTCCTTAGGCACACCATCTCTGCCCATGAGATAAAGCCTGACCCAGCCAAGATTAAGGCAATCACAAGCATTCCACCCCCCACTTATGTGGGTCAGGTGTATATCTTATTTAGCATGGTTGCCTATGTGCAAAAGTTCATCCCCAACTTCAGAGAACTAATTGCACCCATCACTGAGTTCTTAAACACAAAACAACACTTCCACTAGACACCTGCCAGGGATCAAGCCTTTGAGACATTGAAGCAGAGGCTTATAACTGCACCTTTATTACAATTTTCTAATTAAAACTGCCAGTACAAACTCAAGACTGATGCCTCTGACAGGCAACCTCCAGAATTAACTCATACATAATGGAACATCCTCCATGTCAACAATTTCAAAAATTGTTTTTGCTTTATCTTTTATAATTTCAATTAAAAGCTCAAAATAAAAATCAAACATTGCTTCTATTATCAGTGTCAATTATTTAATCAAGAAAAAAATATTCTTTAATATTGAAAATAAGAAAAATATTTTTGAGAATTGTTGACATGGAGGATGTTCCATTCTGTATGAGTTAATTTTGGAGGTTGCCCCAACATATGGGTTATTATTTTAAAGATTAATCTGTTTTCTATTAACTGTGCTACTTTACACTTTAAAATTTTGTTTTAATTTTTTTATCAAAAAATTAAGGAATTAAGCACTTTTATCAAAATAAATCTTAATTAAACCTTATAATACAAAAATCTATATTAAATTATGCATTTTCTATTTGCAGCTAAATTAAACTGTATTAAAAGCTAGTAAAAATCTTATTTCATATACCATTATTTCTTGAAAGCTGATTAGCATAAAATGACATCATTATAAAAAGATCAAAATAAAAATACAAAAAAGCTGATATGATGCTTTTTGTTAGAAATTAAATTGTTGCCTAAAATCTTAGCTTTTTTAGGAGTATAAATTTAAAAACAAATAATTTTTGAATCTCTCTTTTTAAAAAGAGGGCAGATAGCTTTTTTGCATATTTGATAAATAAATATTAAATAATTTTAGATTTATTTTACAAAAAAATCTAGTTTCAAGTTTATACTTCTGGGAAGTATAATAAACAAAATAAGGGGAAGATTTAAGAAGAGAATGATACTTTATTGAATATGAATATAGAATAATGTATAGTATCATGACAAGCCACATGCTGTCCATGTACGTCATGGAGGTCATGGGGCTTATCTGAGTAATGTTCCTCTTGAGTCATGAGGCTTAATCAAGTTGTGTTTCATTTAGGACCTGGATTGGGTGATCCCTGTCATAGATAGTTGACTGATAATGGTGCCACCAGTTTATTGACTGGCCAGAGAGCCATTTGGTGATTTACTTGGGGTGTTAATTCCCTGAGAGAG